>JAFFSR010000202.1:0-598984 GCA_017163975.1 Anastatus disparis
TTAATTGCGTTGTTTAATGGAGATAAATATGTATTTTCATTCAAATATTCTATATATTATTCGTACTGCTCTTGAAATCTTTCAAATTCGTTTATTTGGTTATTTAAATAATCTAATTCTTCTTGATTTCGTAAGTTGTTTACAACAATGTAATCATCTGAAAATGGATCCCATTCCATTTTATAATGATTTGATCATTATTAGTATTAATTGAATTGTACTCAATTTTTTTAAATAATTTTGTTATTAATTTTTTTATGGAAAATTTAAAGTTTGTTTTATTTTTTTTAATTATTTTATATTAAATTTTTTTTATAGAAAATTAAAAAGTTAGTTTCTATTTTCTGTTTTATTTTTTATATCTGAAAAAACAAATATTTTATTAGTATGTAATGAACATAAATGTATTTTTAATATTAAAAATTAAAGTTATGATTTTTTTTTGTCATTTCTCTAGTACTTGTTTTTATACTATATTGGTTAATTCATTTTTAGTTTTTAATTCATTTTTAAATATATATTTTAGAAGGATTTTTACATAAAAATTACCGTAATTTATCTTATGTGTAAATTTACTTTTTATAGAAATATCTGCTGGGCCGTTTGTGGCACATTTACAAAATACATCAGAAATAGAGTTACAGGATAGCACAAAAGATTTGAACCTAGTTTGAATAATGTGCATCACGCGGTAAACCAGGAACAGCTGTAATATAACCTGTTACTAGGATTAAAAGTTGTGTGGATATCCCTTATATTTTCGTAAGTTCGTAAATCCTTGAAAGGTGTTGAACCTTTTACCTTGTTTAGTATTGATTTAAAAAGAAACGTTTACTATCTTTTGGTGATACTACATTTAATCTACCAATAGCTATATTTTTTCTATTCTTTTATCTTTTTATCCAAGATTTAGTCTTAGGATTAAAAATATAATATTGTGGAATATTAACATATTTAATTTTTTTAGCAAAATAATTTTTTTATTCAATTTAAACCATGCGGTCAATGTTTCGTACTTGTTTAATGCTGAATGTATATCATTTTCATCAAAAATTATTTTTTGTTGATTTTCTGTATGGATATTTAATCTTATTACTATATGACTTCTACCGCATAATGGAAATTTTTGTAATCTCCATGCGGCTTCCATTGGACGTAAATATCTTTCATCTATGTATTGAGTTATTTCATCATAAACATCGTCTTTATTATTTTCTTCAATTCTATCTTGTTTTATTTTACAGTAAGCTTTTATCTACACCTTTATAAATATAATCATAAATCAAGAGGCGCGGTAGCGCCTCGACGGTGAGTTAAGGTACAAATATTTTATACTTTGTATTGATATACAAAGTTCAGTATTGATATGTGCAATATATTTTGCTAACAATAAACTGTTGTAAGGGACTACCATTGAATTATCACTTTGTATAATTTTTTATTATTTTTAAATTATACGTGTGACTATCCAAAATATTTCTTCTTTTGTATTGTGGATATTTGTTTTCTTTAACTATTGTAATTTCATTAAATGATTTCGGAAATTTTTTTTACATATAGTTTTAATTTTATCGTAACAAGGTGATTTATCTGTATATGGTCCATGTAACATGTGTTAAATTACTAATCTTTGTAAATATTTATTTTTTGATAAAGATATTTCTGCTGAAATATATTTATCAATAAATTCTGGAGTGAATATCTTATGATTATGATGTAATGTTATAATAATATGAGCGTGAGTTAACCCTCTTTTTTGAAATTCAATCGAAAATACATAATCTATAACAGGACCAAAAATCTCGTTTTTATAATATCATTAAATAAAATTTTTAATTTTGTTAAAATAATCTTACTGTGATATTTGGTATGTCATTGAGAGTTGATCCTTCTGGACAATTTTTAAAATTTCTTTTAATTCTTTCCATTTAGGATAACATGTCATTCTTATAAATAAGTCTGGTTTTACTACTGTTCTCATTATTATAATATTGCTGCATATATCTCGGACTACCAATATATAATAAGGGTAAAATAAAAGATTTCCAGTTCTTTCTTTGTTTTCAAAATTTGTTGAAACATTTGAAGCACTATTTATTACATGATCTAATAAACCTCGATAATAATCTATACGTAATTGTTTTTGATTATTTCTAAAACAATTCATTCTATTACTTTCAACCATTATATATACATGTATTATGTATTGTTGTATTAATCCCCCACAATATAAAATAGGGTTGAAATTTTTTTAATTTGGTCTCCAATGGATTTTATATAAATAATATTGTAGTATTGTAAGACAATAATTATTTTCGGTATTTTCATTTTTTATATATTATACTCCAACCTAAATCTCCTGCTAAAAACATTAAAGAAAAAACCATTAGATCCACGTGATAAGATAATTAATTTAAATAAGTATGAGTAATTTCATCTCCAGAAGATAATTTCGGATGTACACAAAGATCATAATTATCTGGAATTCCTGAATTAGATACTATGATAGCCACATTCTGAAGTTAGTGGCTTATTATAACGATGTTATTGTTTATCATTTTATCGCATAAAATACAATTTATAATTTGAAATATTTTGTATATTTCCTAATTTAATATTTCCTACTTTGCAGTGACCACCAGTCAAACAACGATTTTCTACTCTGATCGTAAATAAGTGCAAACTCTTGAATGTGTAACAAACGCAATTACATGCAATCCTGGATAAATCTTTTTTCAATATGTAAGTGTTTTATTCAATATTTTCTTACTTTTTTCAAAATTGAAATCATGAACATTATTATACTCTTTATAATGATTCATTTTTTGTTGTTTCGTATTATAATATCTGTGTACAAAAATGAACACACAATCTATACACAATGTAAATGTATATATATATATGCTTGCACATTGATAAGATTTTAAATTACACACAGTTTTACATTTACATTATGAGACAAATTTTAGTAGGAAAAAAATTATAAGTTGTGTACGGCATATCTCATGTCACAAAGTGGCAATAACATTTTAATCTCCTACAAATGAAGAAATTTTATTTTATTTTATTTTTTCATAAAATCAAATAACTTGAAGTTTAAAATTTTCGAACAAATAATTAAGAAGATTTGTCACTGTAACAAATATGACTTGAACAAAGTGTAGTAATTTTATTAAACAACTATTATTAAAATGTAAATCCTTGACAAATTTTCCTTAAGTTTAGAAAACATAAATATTATTATTTTTATTTTATTTATAAATAAAGCATTACAATTTCCATTACATTAACAAATGGGGATACAAACTATGTAAATGTCGAGACTATATATGCGTTCAGATCAATTTCAAGCACAAATTTTCTTGTTGCGAGTTAAAAATAGCAACACTATTTAGTGGAGCTAAAACTCTTTTATTGTAGAGTTCAGTGTTCAAGCTGATGATAGCCGGTAGACGCTTTAGAAAAAACTTTTATTTATGGATTTTAATTATTTTTTAGACTTATCTTCTCCGCTTGCGGCAACACCATCTCCAAGGTACCGTCTGGAAAAGTTCTGATACTATCATATTTTGATAAAGGGAATCATTGTAAAGAGACAGCTCTACCATACAACTTAACTTTGTTACTACATTGATGACTAAATTGTCAGAAACTGCGCTGTTAAACACCTTTAGATCTCACAGCTTTAGCATCATTCTGCCGCATGAAGCTGCTACTTCAGATCAGTAATCTTTCCCAGGCTTTGATTTCTTGTTTTATAAGAATTTGCTTGAGAAATAATTTTGCATAGTCAAGAGGTGCTATTGTCGTCATAAAGCGTATGATTTTAGATGCCAGAGAGGAGACATACTTTAAACAACAAAGCGAATAATTTTACTTTTAGGATTTATTCTGTGCTACGATCTGATTTTGTACTTGTGCGAAAAAATGTGTGCTTTATGGAGAAAAATGTATGTATTTTAATATTTCTCAAGTATTTCCAAATTTGTTTTTGTTGAATTATATAAAAATAAGATATAATCGTTTTAATTTCATTTTACTTATAACGCGTATGTGAAAATAATATTTATATAAATTATTGCTGTTTCTAATACTCATTAATTTTAAAATTTAAAGTTTTGCTGATAAATTTATGTTGAAAAAGTTATTAAGTGCTGTCTGACATGGCTGTGATTTATTAATGTAGAGAGTACAAACTAAATAGAATTTGATGTATTGAATGCAATTGAAATTTTATGGAAAATTAAGAAAATGTACTTTACGGTTAGGCTATTATTGTTACTATTGCCTGGCTAGGCTTGAACTGTAGGTTTCGTCACACAGACATCTATGGTGCTATCCTTGTCCGTCTGTGTGCAGCTACCCTGGTGATGCCAGATAGCGGGCCTTATAGTAAGATATACTGCGTATCTTATATAATCAAAGTGGGCCTTTATAGAGAAAGAGTCGGTGACATCCAACTAAAATTGTTCTTTCTCTTTGGCATTTCATTTTTTTGTAACATGTGTGTGAAACTAATATTTATTTAAATTATTGCTATTTTTAGTAATCAGACTTTTAAAAATCTCAATTTTTGGTCATAAACTTAATATTAAAAAGTTATTAGGTGCTTTCTGGCATAGCTGCGATTTATTAGTGTAGAGAGTACAGACTAAATAAGATCTGATACATTTAAATGCAATACAAATTTTATAAAAAATTGAAAAAATGCACTTTCTGGTTGGGCTATCATTATTATTATCGACAGACTAGGTCTGAGCCGTAAGTTGTGTTACACAAACATCTTAGGTGCTGTTATTGTCTGTCTACATGCAGTAGGCCTAGGTGAAGCCAGATAGCGATCCATAGAAATAGTGAGAAGACTGGCAATCCCATATAATCAGAGTGAACTTTTATGAAGAAAGAGAAGAAAACATTTAACGAGAGCTTTTTTTTCTTTCTAGCACTGCTAATCAGCTCACGCTAGAATAAAAAAATAACTTTTATCAAATGTTCCTGCCTCTTTCTCATGGAGACCCACTTTTATCATAAAGGAACCGCAGTCTATATTAGTATGATTTTGTAGCGGACTTAGCAAACGCATTTTTATGTACGTTGTATGTAAGTTAATTTTTGCATGCTGTGCTTTTCTGTCCTGGGCGATTAACGTTAGCAGTTGCATGATCCTTTTTTTATATCTAATAAATTTTTTTTTTCAATGTTAAAGTATTATTGTTCGAAACAACGTAATTCACCCCTCTATATAAACGTTCGATTGTGAGTATAAGTCATAAAAATTATGATATGGTGTATTAGACCAATTGCTAGTGTGGGCACGAAACACAATCATATATAGTAGCGTTTTTACTAAGTTACTGAAGATGATCTGGACAAGTAGCGAATTTTAACGATAGTGCTGTTAACTTTAAAAGTAGCGTTTTGCGCAAATTTGTTTAATATACTTCCGTAACATATTTTGTTAAGTTTAATAAACATTTTCAGCACTTAAAATCATGAGGACTCTAATAATGATAATTAATGTGACATTGTTAGCTTAGGATAAACTAAAAAATATTAACCTTCAGGTGGCCGGGGTGACACCTTTTGGGGTCACCAATTCTGACATAGTAAAATATTATCAAAAACTAACGTTTGTGATAATATTTTACTATGTCACAATTGGTGACCCCAAAAGGTGTCACCCCGGCCGCCTGAAGGTTAATGAAGATTAGACCATATACTTTTAATTTTATCAGTATTAATGATAAATTTGGGTTTCAACTTTATGTACTAAACTTTTTCGATTTTATAATAACTGATGAACAGATCTATTAAAAAATTCAGTTAAATAATCTTCATAGTATACATTCCAAGCTAAAACATTTCTTTTTCTAAAATTTTTCAATATAATAAGAGAGTGAATATTAATGAGTACAGATGTATAGTGCCTAAATTACGTCCCCTTAATAAAAATGATCGTAATTTCTTGTTTGTACATTTTTAAACGTTAAATATCTCGTTTGCACTTGAATTATATAATAGTTTTCAAAATTTGATAATTAATAAATAATTCTAAAAAACAAAGTTGATTTTTTTTCTATTTTTTACATTTTTTTGAGTTTAACAAAATTTTGTTAAACTCAAAAAAATGTAAAAAATAGAAAAAAAATTATTTTGCTATAGTAACTTTGTTTTTTAGAATTATTTATTAATTATCAAATTTTGAAAACTATTTATTTTAATACTTTTTTTTTACACATTTTCGAATTTCCCTCTCTGACTCTGCCACTTTCGGCATCGCTGTCGCTGAATATAGTACACTACTATTCCAAAAATACTCATCTGAGTATACTTTTTTGCCGGTTATGCTACTTTATTACACATATCTTTAAAATTCTTACTGAATTCTTTTTATATATTTTAATGAATTATATTTTAACAAAAAAAAGGGCAGCACACTACAGAGTAGCTTGCAATGCTTTATTTAAATTATTACATTAACACTTTATTGCATTATTTGATGTATCTTGTTTAAACAATCTTAACATCTCACCAAGGATATTCTCTGTATTCGTGATAATCACACTTTTCGCGAATTTTGCAAATAATTTTACAAATTATTTGCAAAATTTAAAATATTTTTGTAAATCGCTTCATTTGGAAATAATTCTATAAATTTTGAACATATCGCTTTATGATGTTCACGTGATTGGGATGCACGTTCATGAATGCTACCAATGCAATAGGAACATCCGTGAATAAGAAAAAATGTGTGCATACATTTACGCTTAATTAAGGGGATGTAAACAGACACTACACCTGTACTCATGAATTTGGCCTATTTTTTCATTATATTGCAAAACTTGAGGAAAAGAAATGCTTTAGCTTGTAGTATTTGTTATGAAGATTATTCCATCAAATTTTCAAATAAATTTATTTATTAGTTTTTCAAAATTTTGGGTTCCAATATTTATATATTGAAATTTTTAGATTTTGTACAAGAAATCTAAAATTCTGAGAAACTAATGAATGAATTTATTTCAAAATTCAACTGAATAATCTTTATGGTACACACTACAAGCTAAAGTATTTATTTTTTTTAAATTTTGCAGTAAAATAAAAAGATAGTTAAGATTTATAAATACAGGTGTAGTACCTATTTTACATCTCCTTAAGACAAGCGTCCAATATCTTTCATGCGTAAGTTTTGTAAATAAACTATTATTACATTTTTCTATTTTTAGTGGATCGATGTTAAAGCTTGAGAGAGTTCTATTGGTAATAAAATTAATAAATAGATTTTAATGAAATTCGATATATGGTACATGGTACATATCAAATGTATTTTTGCAACGTATTTTTTTTACCTAAGGAGATGTAAAATAGATACTACACCTGTATTTATAAATCTTGACTATCTTTTTATTTTATCGCAAAATTTAAAAAAAATAAATACTTTAGCTTGTAGTGTGTACCATAAAGATTATTCAGTTGAATTTTGAAATAAATTCATTCATTAGTTTCTCAGAATTTTAGATTTCTTGTACAAAATCTAAAAATTTCAATATATAAATATTGGAACCCAAAATTTTGAAAAACTAATAAATAAATTTATTTGAAAATTTGATTGAATAATCTTCATAACAAATACTACAAGCTAAAGCATTTCTTTTCCTCAAGTTTTGCAATATAATGAAAAAATAGGCCAAATTCATGAGTACAGGTGTAGTGTCTGTTTACATACCCTTAATCCAATATACTCATTACATAATTTTTACAAAGACCACTTCTTCTGTGTCACTCTTGCATTTATTGACTTAAAATAAAGATTTACTAAAAATTAATTTTTTTACACATTAAAACTTTTTAGAACTTGATATATGTAATAAATTCATATATGTAACATAGTTGTATAACAATCTATTTAAAAAAATTAATTTATTAATATATATATATAACATATTCGTTTTTAAAATATAACTACTGCATCATTACGTATAAATCTAGAAACTATTGAAAAAAAAATTTATAAAAATTTTACCCAAAAATATTTGATTGTTTTTTATTGCTATGATGAAGACATGACGCTTCAATCGTATTACTCTATGAATTCCACTACAAAAAAATAACTGTGATAAAAAATAACATTAAACTAAAATATAAAATGCTCAAATTTTGTAAATTTAATCAAACATTTTTATTTAATTAAAAGTGCAATATTTAATCATTTGATATTTTAGTTTCATAAAATTTTCATGCAGTTCTTTTTTGTGTTGAAATTCATAAAGTTATACTATCATAGCACCATTTCTTTATCATAGCAATGAGAAACAATCGAATAATGTTGGTTAGAAGTTTTTCTCAAGTTTTTTTTTTAAAGTTTCTAAACTTATATGGTGTTACTTATCCACTTTTCTTTTTAAAAATTTCTCTATTTTATATTTTATGTTTCTATTTTTACTATAATTTTAAGGACTATAAATTAAAATTTCTGATAATTATTTACAAGCAGAGGTTTGGAAACCGAAGTGCAAATAAGTACCTTGTCGATATGCCACATTTTCTTTTCAGGTTAAATATAATAGATAGATGAATGTACTTCATATAGGAAAACATTTAAAAAACCCATACTAATGTTGAAATAAGTAAATATACAAATTATGTACGTATATACAAGACCCTTGATAAAAATAGATATAAACTTAAAAGAAACAATTCACCTTAAAAATATTTTCTCTGTTTTACCAATACCTTTCCTTATTACTTTATTATGTCGAGACGGATTAGTGTACAAACACGCTAAGAAAAATACTTGTACCGGCGCGCCATACCATAAACGCTGTCTCGACAGATATCATAAAAATAACAATACCTGCGTTAAATGATGAGAAAACCCGTAACCAAGATTTTAAAATTTTTCGTTATATAAAATTAAAATAAATAAAGAATTAATAATAATAATAAAGTTATTAATAAACAATATTAAATGATTGATTATTTTTAAACAAGTGTAAATTCAATCTTACCTCTTTATTACTTTATTAAAATATTTTCTAAAAAACTTGTTTAACAATAATCATTCAATTAAATATTTAAGTTATAATTCAAGTATATAGAATTTATATTGTGGATTTTGAGACACTACACAAAATAATATCGTTTAATATAAATAATAATAACGTTTCTGCTTATATAATTATTAAAACATAATAAATTACAAAACTCTATGTTCTCAAAAGAAACAAATAAATTCGATTTTAGTTAAATAAGCATAAGATAATTTTTATTCCTATTATTAATATAAGTCAAATTATTAATTTTCTTTCACTATATAAATTTAAGAAAACATATATATGCACGTATATAGATGCGCACGTGTAAACATAGCGTCCTTTTTTTAGCGTCGTCTCTATGTGTATTTTTTTTTGTCTTTTCTTACAGACGCAAATTAAATAAAAATTTAAGTTGTTCATAACTCGAATTACACGTAAATATATTTATATATATGCATATATATTCATACCTACTTTAATTAAAATATTCTGCATAAGTTCGTTTCGAAATAAATTTTTTTTATTAAGAATAATTAATATCTCAACCTAAAAAAATATGGATATTTCGATATTCATCTTATTTCCATAAATAAAAAAAAACACATAATAGTTGAATAAACCAATTTAGAATTAGCGAAATATCACTTATATATTATTCATTATGTTTAAGCATCGATTTTTAATGTAACCAATAATGTAGTAACTTATTATTCCTGATGATTGATATCGGAGAGATGAGTTGAATATTGGAAAAACACCCTACGGATATTTCAAGAACAAGGTTGACAACCCTAGAAAAGAAGAAGACAAAAGATCAAACAGAGCCGCCCATCCAACACCTACACAGAGAGAGGGAAATTTTCACAAAATTGTCGGCACAGCTGCCTGGAATCCCTTAAAAGGGCAGGTAAACGACCTCAAATCACTCAGTCCGCTCAGTCTACTCAATCTTCAAGTACAACAAGCATCAACATATAAGCAACACTTAGTCTACTTAATCTTCAAGTATAACAAGCATCAACATAGCAGCAACGCTCAGTCTTCAAAGTTCCAGTACAACAAGCAAACAGCACTCACAAGGAGAGTGCATTGCATTTGGGTCTTGGATTTTCTTCTAGCTTTGGGATCTTTTTCTTACATAAAATCATGAAAAAAGCCGCGACCATTCGGTCCAACGCTCGATTTTTCCGGAGTTTTGAGCAGTTTTGTCTGTTTTGTTGAAAAAATTGCATCTTCTTTATAATTTTACAGTTTTTGAACTACTTATTCTAGAAGGTTTTTACTGATTGCATATTAAAGTTGAGATTAAAATCTTTCGATTAAAAAAAAAACGTGTCAAAAAATCTCAAGTCGTTAAAAAGTTATGGGTGAATAAAAATAGCGCAAATATTTAGCTCAAAAAATGCATAGAAAATAAATGCAACATTTTAGTCAGAAATTCATTTCAATTTTCATCCCTTCATAAGTTTTTAACAACTTGAGCTTTTTGGACGCGTTTTTTTTTTAATCGAAAGGTTTTGATCTCAACTTTTATATGCAATCAGTGAAAACTTTCTAGAATTAGTAGTTCCAAAACTGTAAAATTATAAAGCAGATGCAATTTTTTTAACAAAACAGACAAAACTGCTCATAACTCGGAAAAAATCGAGCGTTGGACCGAATGGACGCGGCTTTTTTCATAATTTTATGTAAGAAAAAAGATCCCAAAGCTAGAAGAAAATCCAAGACCCAAATGCAATGCACTCTCCTTGTCAGTTATTTTTCCAAGCATCATTCAACCAAGAAGCTCTCAGTTATTTTCCAAGCATCAACTCAAGCAACCATCAGTTCGAGATTTCCAAAAGATAAAATTCCAAACTCAACTCTCTCGTATATCAATCAAAAGGAATAAGTAAGTTGAAATTTTCCTTTCTTTCTTTTAATAAAAATTCAAATTTATAAAAATTCATTTCTTTTTATTTCTTCCACGTTTGCATAATTTATTTAAAATCTAAAGTTAATTCAATTTCTCTTTTCTTTCTATTATGTTTTAAATATAAATATAATAATTTTTCAAATTTCTTTTGTAATCAAATAAATATTTTTAAAATAATTTTAATTTCTATATATAATTACTAAAATTTTCTCTTTACAAGTTTAGAATTCTAACTATCAATCTAATTTTTATTCCATTTTTTATTTTTATTAAATTCCATTTATTTTATAATATTTATTTTAAATATTTATCATTTTTATTTCTAATTAAATCTATTTATATGTTCACTAAATAAAATTTTAATAATTAAAATCAAAACTACCTCGATTTGTGAATCCCCATAAGGTGCGATCACAACAAACCACCAGATCATTCAATTTATGTGAGAGATCAACGGTGTTAGAGGTCTAAAACTCAAAATTTAAAAAACTAACCACACTGGTCTCAAGTATCCTTTCTACGGATTAAACCACCGAAAAGCACTATTAGACGCAAGTCTAGGTGTTTTAAATCGATCGAACACTCGGCGTCAATTGAGGTGATAACCACCAGGTATTCACCAAGTTCATGGTAACACGTGGACATCACAAATTTCTGGAGGCCCCGGAGGGATCGGTTGGGTTGGTCCGAGAAGGGACATTGAGACCCTTGTTTAAATAATTCTTTATAAAAATATATGAGACAGACAATCGCGATCCATTCCTTTATATATAAAAAAAAACATAAGTGGCACAAAATAGATAGTAGAATTTTTCCACGGAATATTTTTTTTTGCAATTGGTAACGAATTATCGTTCTTTTCTTTAGTGGACAATCTAGCGAGCTCTAGTAAATCAACCGTAGAAATCAACAATAATATTGAAAAAGGAAGTGAGTCAGTAAATAGCGAACATACTAACTCTTATAAAAAAGCTCACTGTAGGAATGAAAGAAAAAAAATCCAGAAGTATTGGCAACAAAAGTACGCCGCTGAAGGCAAAGAATACATTTTGGTGAAACAATGCTTAGAAGATCAAAGAATTGAACCCAAGGCTCTTACATCGGAAGAAAAGCTGGAATGTTTTAAAAACACTGCTTGCGGATATGATAGATTACGCGCTGGATTTGACGTTAAATGTGACAAATGTGTTACCCGTAGAAACGATTTCTGGGAACGACAAAATTATAAAAAAGCGTATTGAAGCAAGGAAAATTTAGAGAAATTCAATGCTTTAATAAATCCCTTCTCTATTATTATTTGCGAATTCAAGGATAAAAGGGAAAGAGTAAAAGAGTACATAAGAGAAACACCTACGATTGCAACGGAGATACCGAAATTCGTCCCCAAACATTTGGACAACTTCATTGGAAGACTGCAACCATATATAAAAAAGGGTCACAGTTACTACAGACAACGTCATTAAAGAGGAGAAAGGGAAGGACGCTCCTCTAAACATCTGAAATCGCTTTAGTCTTTTATTAATTCTTGAATAAATTCTATGTATCATTGTAATTTTGCTAAATTCTAGTAACGTTTTTTCTTTAATAATAATTACATTTTTTATGTATCTGAGTGTTTTGGTGTAGATCCACTGAGTAATATCTAACATTGTTAAGTAACGCATTAATCTATTGTGTCTAAGTTGTGCGTACAATCAAACCAGCATAATATGTCGACAGTACATCAAACACTGTTTCAACACACCACCGCACTGAATAGTGGCGCTGCTGCAAGTAAACATAGAAACGGAAAATTTTCTTTTACATAGTTTACCTTCTTTTACTTAAAGTTGTTACGTGAATACATAGATATATATATATATATATATATATATATATGCGTATAATTGAATATCAGTAATAGAAAAATTATTCTTTAGCTGTATTATGATGATGCACGACCTTTTCTTTTCTTTTAAAATAAACAACAACAGTACTTTAGAAGCAATAAATAATAAATTTTCCATTTACAATTTTTTTTTCTCAAAAGAAAATTTTTGTTCATACAGATAAAGTTATATATGAAAAATTTCTTGATTCATAAATAAATTATTGCAAATAACAATAAGACACAATAAATTTGAATATTCAATATAACATTTTTCTTTAAAACATTTTTATTCTTGAGTGTACTTACAAATTTAATATTTCTAAATTATAATGAAGTTTATAAAATAAATTCAAATTGTAATAAAATAATAGAGGCTTATTTTCCCTTTTGTGTTGTATTGTGTTATCATAGTGTAGTCATGAAATAAGACCTTAGGCTTCAAAGTTTTTATGCACAAGAATTGTAATTCTATATTTTAAATAAATTTTAAAGTATTTTAATAAAATTTCTTTTTCTTTCTTTGACCATTTGAATATATTTATGTAATCATTATTACTTTTATAAAGATTTAACGAATACCCACAAAGCTTCAATAAAAACTTTAATATTAACTTTATAAACAACACATTCTTTTTTCTTTTTTATATATAGCTAAAACTGTTTCAAATAAAATATTTAAATTTCACCCATCGTGTTAAGACTGAGGAGAGATTCTTTTTTTCTTTTCTTTCTCTTTCTCCTCCTTCTTCCTTTTTTCTTTTCTTTGTATGTCTGAAAATAGAATCATCAGAAGTCAGGTGCGAGAAGACGAAGAACGTCGACAAGAATTGGAAAAATTCTTACCCGGAAATAGTTCGACACCTAAACTAAGCAGAAATAAAGTTACTCCGATAAACAAGATTGAGGAAAACTTTTTCGAAAACTCATCAGATTCACTAGATGAGACAGCTACCTTAAAAGAAGAAGAAACCACTGTGTTTAAATTAGAAGACATCAAAGAAAACGTTACATTACCTAAAACTGAATTAAATTACTCCAGAGTTATAGAAACAAAAACAAACAAAATGACCGGAGGTACAGTTGAACCTGACGCCCCCTTGGCGCCTAATCAAGTGGTGTCATTAAAGGACGCACTCCAAGTAGTTCCCAAATTTAACGGGACAAATATATCTCTAAGCCAGTTTTTACAAGGCTGTAGAGAGGCGAAGGCCACGATAGACCCTAATGCCGAGGGTAACCTAACTAAACTAATAAGAGCACGAATTGAAGGCGAAGCGCTCCAAGCCATAAATGGGCAGAGCTTTAATACAATCAACGAGTTGCAAGAATACTTTAAGGTTATATACGGCTCGCCAAAATCAGTTCACCAATTATTAGGAGAACTCAGAAACGAGTATCAAAGAGATCATGAAACAGTGATCTCTTTCGCAAATAGGATGCGTGACTTAGGGCAAAAGATTTTAGAAATCGAACAACTGAATCACAATAATGAGATTCCCGCTGCTGTTAAGACCAGCCTAGACGTAAGCATTATAGAATGCTTAAAGAGGGGCCTGAAGCCCGAAATAGAGCAACGAATCACTTAAAATAGAATAGAGGATATCGTGAAAGAAGCCCTAAAAATCGAAAAATTACTAGAGGCAAGAAACGCCCTAAGGAAAAACCATAACCAATTTATAAAACCAAGAAGAAACGTAAACCTTTGCCAAATATGCAAAGAAGATGACCACGAGACTCGTGATTGTAAAGGACAAGGACAGGCAGTCTGTTCCTTTTGTAAAAGACCTGGCCACTCAGAAGCCAGATGTTTCCAAAAAGCAAAAACACTTCAGAATGCCAGCTGTGTAATCAAGCGGGACATACTGCTATACAGTGTAGGATGATACAGAAATGCCAGATATGTGGAAAAATCGGACACATAGCGAAAAATTGTAACCAAGCCTATTCGGCAGTTTGCCAACTTTGTGGCAAATTGGGACATTCAGCCTCCAGCTGCTTCAAAATTAACCCGCCAAGAGCCACGAAATCACAATTAACGTGCCAGATTTGCGAGAAAGTTGGACATACAGCAACATCTTGCCAGGTTAACAAACAAATGCAGGACTATAAATACTGCAAAAATAGAGGACATGACATTTCAGAATGTAGGAAATTACAATACAGAAATAGCCAAATAAATTCGGGAAATGGCCGGAGTCCCCAGAAACAGGGCGATCTGCGGGAGACTCACAACTTAAGACGCCCTCTGGAGGACAAGGAAGTAAACAATCTGCTCTGCGAATTGTTACCATCCGGTTACGATTCCCTGGGAGAAACATCCCGTATATAAACATTAATTTGTTCAATTTTGACAACACTCTAAGTTTAATGTTAGACAGCGGATCCGAAGCAAATTTAACAAGGATCAATGCCATAACGGATTTTAGTTACATAAATAGAAACATCATACACAATTTAAAGGGCATAAATCCATCACTAATCACCACCTTAGAAGTGATTAATATAAGGCTTGCAGGATACAAAACTGAATTTTTAGTAGTACCCGCAAACTTCCCCATACCCTTCGAAGGAATTTTGGGTTCAGAGTTTTTTCTGAAAACAAAAGCTAAACTAAACTTTGAGAACAAAAATTTAGAAATTGATAACTTTAAGGTAGAATTTCAATACCATGAAAAAGAAACGGAAAATGCACAACCACGACTGGTCTGCATAGAATTAAATGATGATACAAGAACTTATTTACCAATGGTCCAATTGCAAACCGGAACCAACATTAAAAACAAATTTTTAGTGGACTCAGGATCTGAGGTGAACCTTTTAAAAATGAGCCTCTTACCGACAGACGCGAAAATCAACTACGAACACAAGTTGATATTAAAAGGTATAGGGACAGAACTTATGACTACCATAGGTTCCTCATCAATTGGAATGATGGGACAGCAATCCACGTTCCATATAATACCTGACGAATTTCCTTTACCAGCAGAAGGAACAATAGGAGCAGAATTTTTAAATCTTACCAGAGCAATAGTAGACTATGAAAACCTATTGCTTCACGTAGTAACAATAAGACTACCCATAGAATTTGACAACGAAGGATCTAACATGGAATCAACAATATCAGAATTAAGTGAAAAATCTGAAGAAAATTATTCAAAAATAGCCACAACTTCAGAGAATACAACTGTCGATAAAGACGTATCATTAGCACCGTTATTTGAACCCAGTTCGATGCCATATATACCATCAGAATCAGACTTAGAAGAATTTGATATAACTATGGAAGATTACATCAGTATTAAAAGTCTATACCATGTCGAACAAAAACAATTGTATGAAGAATTGAATATAGAAGAACAACTAAATAATGAACAAAGTTTATGTGTTTACGACATTGAAAATAAAACAATACATAAAAAGATTTTTAACATACAAAGACTAGAGGTAGAAGATTACTTAAGGTTGGAACACCTGGATTTTGAGGAAGAAAAATACGTAAAACAACTTATCTTGAAACACAGGGACCGTTTCTTTTTACCAGGAGACGAGTTACCCGGAACACATGTGATTGAACATGTTATTAATACGATTGACGAAGAACCTATCAATGTTAAACAGTACCGTTTTCCTCCATCACTAAAAGAAGAAATGGATAAACAAGTGAAAGAACTATTAGAAGCTGGTATTATAGAGCAATCCACCTCTCCATACAACACACCAGCTTGGATGGTTCCGAAAAAACCAGACTCACAAGGTCGACCTAGATGGAAAATGGTTCTTGACTTTAGAGAATTGAATGAAAAAACTATAGCTGACTCATACCCATTACCCAACATTATGGATATTTTTGACCAAGTCGGAGGAGCCAAATACTATACTGTATTAGACTTAGCCTCCGGCTTTCATCAAATAAATATGGCAAAAAGGATGCACCAAGGACAGCCTTTAGCACGCCATATGGTCACTACCAATTCAAGAAAATGCCATTTGGATTAAAAAACGCTCCAGCAACGTTCCAACGATTAATGAACGAGTTACTGGTAGGATTACAAGGCTCTAAGTTATTCGTTCACTTAGACGATATCGTCATCTATGCGAACAGCATAGAAGAACATGACGTCAAGTTTGAGTTGTTAATGGAACGTTTAACACAAGCAAATTTAAAATTACAGACAGATAAGCGTGAATTTTTAAAAAGAAACGTAACTTATCTCGGACACATACTCAGCAAAGAAGGAATCAAACCAGACCCACAAAAAATAAACGCAGTAAAAAATTTTCCTATCCTAAAAACAATCAAAACCGTTCGACAATTCTTAGGATTAGCCGGCTATTACCGCCGATTTATCAAGGATTTCGCAAAAATTGCTAAACCTTTGACCAAATTGCTACAAAAAGAGACAGTATTCGAATGGAACGAGGACGCAGAAAAAGCAATCGAACAGTTAAAACATGCTCTATGCGAAGCTCCAGTTTTACAGTCACCAGACTTCAGTAAACCATTTTCAATCACGACAGATGCTTCAGGATACGCCATAGGAGGTGTACTCTCGCAAGGAGAAATTGGAAAAGATCATCCAGTAGCCTACACCTCCAGAGTGCTAAGAGGGCCAGAGTTACACTACGAAGTGTACGAGAAAGAAGCTTTAGCCGTAGTAGACAGCGTGAACACCTTTCGACCTTATGTCTACGGAAAAAAATTCACCATATATACAGACCATCAACCATTAGTTTGGTTTAAGACAGCCGATTTAAATACACGCGTACAAAAATGGCGTTTTAAATTATCACAATACGATTATAATATAATTTATAAACCTGGGAGACTTAACAGCAACGCAGATGCATTATCACGCAACCCAGTAGAAACTGCAATAATAACAATAGTAACCAGAAACCAAAAGAAAAAACAAGAGATGGAACAAACAAATGATATTAAACAAGATATTATTATTGAAAAATTAGATGACGTAGATGTTCCTGATAAAAAGAATAATACCAGCGAAGAAAAAACAAATATTCATGACTCAGGATCAGGAATAGCCACTGAGGATATACCTCTCGCGGAACGAAAACACATAATACCTACCACTTTACCACTAGAAATCGACGCAGAAAAAGGATCCTTTATCAATGACAAATTATCAAACAGTAACGATAATTCTTATAAAAAACAAATTATCGAAATAAGAGAACCTTTACAATACAGAGAAAATAATATTGTATGTTTCACCAGTGAATCAAAAACACCATGTGATGAAAGCACAAAAAATTTCCTAGAATACAATCAGAACGTACGAATCCCGAAATAAAGAAGGGAGAAGTACACCATATAAAAGGAAAAAGGGACAAAAATATATTTTTATTATGCCTAAAAATGGAGTACAAGAGTCAATAACCTTGACTTCGACTACCCTATACATAACCCTAGTGATATTAAGAGAATTAGTAACAAAACTAAAAATTAAGGAAATAAATATAGGAAAAACAGCAACCATAGAAAATGTAAGCTGGGGCGAAATTCTGAATATCATAGATTCAGTATTCCAAAATACTTCAATAAAAGTATTGATATGCACTGGTACCATGCTCTATGTACCAGAGAACAAGAGAAACGATATCTTCTCTGAATTACATACTTCACCAATAGGAGGACACAGAGGTGTCTCTAAAACCTATCATAGGATAAGACAAAAGTACTATTGGGAAAATTTAAAATCAGACATTCAGAGAAGGATTCAGCAATGTCTAAAATGTCAATTGAGCAAATTGGTTCGATTAAAAACAAAACAGCCCATGGTCATTACGGATACACCAGGCACAGTGTTCCAGAAAATATCAATGGATATAGCAGGACCACTACCCTTGACCAGAAATCAGAATCAGTATATACTCACTATCCAAGACGGATTATCTAAATATTGCATGGCAATACCTATACCTAACGCACTCTCTACTACTATAGCTGATGTGTTTGTTAAAAGGTTTATTTGTATTTTTGGAAGTCCAAAAGTAATACTAACAGACCAAGGACAGAATTTTTTAAGCAGTTTGATGACCAGAGTTGCGAAAAGGTTCGGAATTAAAAAGGTAAAAACTACTGCCTTTCACCCTCAATCTAATGGATCTCTCGAAAGATCTCACCACGCATTAATGGAGTATTTAAAACAATACACCGATATAGATAACGAATGGGACGAGTGGTTAGACCTAGCCACCTTCAACTACAATACGTGTGTGCACGAAAGCACAAAATATACACCGTTCGAAGTAGTATTCGGACATCTAGCTAGATTACCGTCGAATGACCCCTTGAGAGAGAACGATTTGTTACCTACTTATAAGAATTATATTGTTGACCTTGTAACACGGTTGAACGGGATAAGAAAATTTGCGTACGAGAATCTAGTAACATCGAAACATAAATTTAAAAAATATTACGATAGAAATATCAATCCTAAAAATTTTAAAATCGGAGACTACGTTTTTCTATTATCAGGACCGAAACCGGAAAAATTCGGTAATCATTATTCCGGACCTCACGAAATATTGGAAGTATTAAATTCAAAAAACATTCGCGTTAAAATTAATAACTCAAGTAAAATCGTGCATGCTAATAGATTGCGTCTGTCTCATATAAATTAAGAAATTAACAACCACAAAAAGAAAAAAGGGGAAAGGGGGGAAAAACTAATGATACTCTCTTTACCTGTTCCAGATCCAATCAATCCAAATAATAAACAAAACAAAAATCCCAATCCATAACTATGGGTGTTACCATAATCACTCTACTAACGTTGCTCACCACTGAACATGGGTTAATAGGCTACGATTGCGGATCGAGATATTTAAATGTTACAACTTTGTCGTTGCTCGATGTCGGAGATTGCGAGCTACCAAATGATGACGTAAATGTAACCAGGAAATACGTTCAATTACTGCAAATTAACGAATATGCCGAAACTGCTATCTACCAATGTAAGATAGAAATCCAACGCACCATATTTGGATGCGGAATGTTCTTACACATATCCATGGTGAGCAACGGAATGAACGAATATATTCAGGAGATAAGTCAACAGATCTGTAAAGACATACACCTGACTGGAACATTCAAAATGACCGACACACACGTAATCCATGGGTTACGAAGCAACAACACCGCCATACATAGTGTTACGTTCGCAGGGAGAACAAATAACAACGGTGATTGCGAGGGAACCAATTATTCCGATCCTTACGGAACATGGTCCGATGTCATTGTCACCGGAACCGCAAAAATAACATTAAAAGATTATACCGCAAGAATTTCGTTAGATAAAAATATATTACATTTAAGATCAGGAACAACCTGTAGATTAAACGACGGATATTGTATTGATGCAGAGGGAGGGTACACATTCTGGAATCCGCTCCCATTGGATAATTGTAAGTTTAGTCAATATGGAGTACTATATGAAGGGTATTCAAATAAAATGGTAGATACAGAAATAGGAGAGTTCCAGACTGTGTATTCTTTAACTACCCAAGACGTAACATTTGCGCTTACTGCAAAATCGAAAACGAACGTATGCGGATACTCATTAATTAGGACCGAGCATCCTAAACTATTGATTTTCGAGACCAATCGAGGAGATACGTTTGCCACCGTTTCCAAACCTTGCGTTTCAAATTTAGATATATTCGCTTATGTGAACAGTAAATTCGTATATGTTGAAAGACATATACGAACTCAAATTAAAAACCTATACCGCGATGTAATATTCCAGAGATGTAATATCGAAAGACAGACCTTAAAAAACGCATTGGCAATAGCAACGCAGGCGCCTGACGAGTTCGCGTACAACCTAATGAAAGGACCTGGCTACATGGCAGTAGTAGCCGGCAAAGTAGTTCATATCGTAAAATGCATTCCCGTAGAAGTAAGATTAGAGTACGGAAATACATGTTACACAGAACTACAAGTAGGGCGTAAAAATAATACTTACTATTTGACACCACGGACGCATGTACTAAAAGCAAAGGGCACTCAAATCGCCTGTAACGCTCTATTACCATCATATTACTACATCGGAGATACATGGTACAAGATCTTGCCCAGACCAACAGAAGCTTTATCGCCGGTTACATTAAAACCCAACACTAAACCTACGTGGAAATATATAAATCCTGCAGAACTCGTTACTAGTGGAATTTACACGGAACAAGATCTAGACGAGTTAAGAGAACGGATTATGTTCCCCGTAGAGAAACCAGCAGTGCTCAACGACATAGCACGAGAAATACTCAGAAATCGAGTACATGAAGGAGAAGGAACAATAATAAAGCTATTAAACGAAGATGTAATAACTAAAATAGCTCAAACAACTTGGACTCGAGTTTGGGGCCAATTTATAACATTCGGAACGATAAGTGCTGGAATAATGAGTATCTTACTCATTCTCCAATTTATAAAATTAGTAGCCGACATATTTTTAAGAGGCTATCCACTGCACTCAGTGTTCGGGTGGTCAGTATATATACTCAGTGCCTTATGGGGAACCTTAGCGCATATATTATTAATGACAAATGATCAAAATACCACAAATGATGTAGAGCAAGGCATAAACCAAACAGACGCTATCACAAATACAATAGAAATGGCCACAGCTCCTGAACCTGACAACCTTTATCCAACTCGCGAACTGAACGAAACAAAAGACACAACTAAACGCACCTTCGTATAATAACTACAACTGAGGCCTGCGATTGCTAGTATCAATTCCTATATATATAAGCAACCGTTTTCCAAGGGGGGTGTCACGTATCCACTTTTCTTTTTAAAAATTTCTCTATTTTATATTTTATGTTTCTATTTTTACTATAATTTTAAGGACTATAAATTAAAATTTCTGATAATTATTTACAAGCAGAGGTTTGGAAACCGAAGTGCAAATAAGTACCTTGTCGATATGCCACATTTTCTTTTCAGGTTAAATATAATAGATAGATGAATGTACTTCATATAGGAAAACATTTAAAAAACCCATACTAATGTTGAAATAAGTAAATATACAAATTATGTACGTATATACAAGACCCTTGATAAAAATAGATATAAACTTAATAGAAACAATTCACCTTAAAAATATTTTCTCTGTTTTACCAATACCTTTCCTTATTACTTTATTATGTCGAGACGGATTAGTGTACAAACACGCTAAGGAAAATACTTGTACCGGCGCGCCATACCATAAACGCTGTCTCGACAGATATCATAAAAATAACAATACCTGCGCCAAATGATGAGAAAACCCGTAACCAAGATTTTAAAATTTTTCGTTATATAAAATTAAAATAAATAAAGAATTAATAATAATAATATAGTTATTAATAAACAATATTAAATGATTGATTATTTTTAAACAAGTGTAAATTCAATCTTACCTCTTTATTACTTTATTAAAATATTTTCTAAAAAACTTGTTTAACAATAATCATTCAATTAAATATTTAAGTTATAATTCAAGTATATAGAATTTATATTGTGGATTTTGAGACACTACACAAAATAATATCGTTTAATATAAATAATAATAACGTTTCTGCTTATATAATTATTAAAACATAATAAATTACAAAACTCTATGTTCTCAAAAGAAACAAATAAATTCGATTTTAGTTAAATAAGCATAAGATAATTTTTATTCCTATTATTAATATAAGTCAAATTATTAATTTTCTTTCACTATATAAATTTAAGAAAACATATATATGCACGTATATAGATGTGCACGTGTAAACATAGCGTCCTTTTTTTAGCGTCGTCTCTATGTGTATTTTTTTTTGTCTTTTCTTACAGACGCAAATTAAATAAAAATTTAAGTTGTTCATAACTCGAATTACACGTAAATATATTTATATATATGCATATATATTCATACCTACTTTAATTAAAATATTCTGCATAAGTTCGTTTCGAAATAAATTTTTTTTATTAAGAATAATTAATATCTCAACCTAAAAAAATATAGATATTTCGATATTCATCTTATTTCCATAAATAAAAAAAACACATAATAGTTGAATTAACCAATTTAGGATTAGCGAAATATCACTTATATATTATTCATTATGTTTAAGCATCGATTTTTAATGTAACCAATAATGTAGTAACTTCTTATTCCTGATGATTGATATCGGAGAGATGAGTTGAATATTGGAAAAACACCCTAGGGATATTTCAAGAACAAGGTTGACAACCCTAGAAAAGAAGAAGACAAAAGATCAAACAGAGCCGCCCATCCAACACCTACACAGAGAGAGGGAAATTTTCACAAAATTGTCGGCACAGCTGCCTGGAATCCCTTAAAAGGGCAGGTAAACGACCTCAAATCACTCACTAGGAGAGTGTCACACCTCCGGATCACGGATTTTTCTCAAACTCCGGGATAAGTTTTCAGATGATAAAATATGAAAAAAGCTAAAGTTATAGTCATACATACTCAATATTTCCCTAGTTACAGGCAATTAAAGAAAATCACTAAAAAAGTTACTAGATTTTTAAACGCATATAGTTCCTTAGCATTAATAGCTACAAGCTTGAAACTTTTTTTAAATCAAAGCTGAGCTCAAATCCTTTCGAATTCGTAGTTATAGCATGTAAAAATATTATTTTTTCTCTAAGTTAGAGCGTGATAAACATTGGACCTGATTTTTCTTTTAAAAACATTAATTAATAATAAAAGCTGAAATTAGGCCCAATCCTTATTACGCTCTAACTTTGGGAAAAAATAAGATTTTGATATGCTGTAACTACTAATTCGAAAGGATTTGAGCTCAGCTTTAATTTAAAAAAAGTTTCAAGCTTGTAGCTATCGACGCTAAAGAACTATATGCGTTTAAAAATCTAGTAACTTTTTTAGTGATTTTCTTTAATTGCCTGTAACTAGGGAAATATTGAGTATTTATGACTATAACTTTAGCTTTTTCCATATTCTATCATCTGAAAACTTATCCCGAAGTTTGAGCAAAATCCGTGATCCGGAGGAGTGACACTCTCCTAGTCAGTCCGCTGTCTACTCAATCTTCAAGTGTAACAAGCATCAACATATTAGCAACACTTAGTCTTCTCAATCTTCAAGTATAACAAGCATCAACATAGCAGCAACGCTCAGTCTTCAAAGTTCCAGTACAACAAGCAAACAGCACTCAGTTATTTTTCCAAGCATCATTCAACCAAGAAGCACTCAGTTATTTTCTAAGCATCAACTCAAGCAACCATCAGTTCGAGATTTCCAAAAGATAAAATTCCAAACTCAACTCTCTCGTATATAAATCAAAAGGAATAAGTAAGTTGAAATTTTCCTTTCTTTCTTTTAATAAAAATTCAAATTTATAAAAATTCATTTCTTTTTATTTCTTCCACGTTTGCACAATTTATTTAAAATCTAAAGTTAATTCAATTTCTCTTTTCTTTCTATTTTGTTTTAAATATAAATATAATAATTTTTCAAATTTCTTTTGTAATCAAATAAATATTTTTAAAATAATTTTAATTTCTATATATAATTACTAAAATTTTCTCTTTACAAGTTTAGAATTCTAATTATCAATCTAATTTTTATTCCATTTTTTATTTTTATTAAATTTTATTTATTTTATAATATTTATTTTATATATTTTAAATATTTATCATTTTTATTTCTAATTAAATCTATTTATATGTTCATTAAATAAAATTTTAATAATTAAAATCAAAACTACCTCGATTTGTGTATAAGGTGCGATCACAACAAACCACCAGATCATTCAATTTATGTGAGTGATCAACGGTGTTAGAGGTCTAAAACTCAAAATTTAAAAAACTAACCACACTGGTCTCAAGTATCCTTTCTACGGATTAAACCACCGAAAAGCACTATTAGACGCAAGTCTAGGTGTTTTAAATCGATCGAACACTTGGCGTCAATTGAGGTGATAACCACCGTGTATTCACCAAGTTCATGGTAACACGTGAACATCACAATGGAAAGACGCTATGTTTATATTTAAAAAAAAAATGTGTTACATTCGACATATGATAAACAATTACTATTGATTATTAATAATAAATTTTTTATGCATGTTTATAAAGGATCGAGTAAGCATTAAGGGCACAAAACACTTTTTTTCCGGTCCCACCATCGAATTTGTGTTTATTGCTTTTTTTAAAGAAAATTTACTGTAGAATAAGCTCCAACAAGTTTTTTACTTTATCTCATTCAGTTTCGTTTTTATGAAGAAATTAGTAGGATAAACTTCTATTTGATTTTTTTGTTCATTTTGTTATTTTGAGATTTTTCTCAAATTTTTAGCTAATCTTATTAAAACACTATAAGAACTTTTTCTCTTATTGCTTGATTTAATAATTTATAAATCATTAATTAATCTCCAAAAAGTTTTTTTGAAGAGATTTTATTTTGTTTTTATTTATTAAGTCTATAATGATATAATTTTCACAAATTAAAAAAATTTTAAGAACTATTTTAAATTAAATTTTTTAAATTTTTATTGATTTTTTTGTTCATTTTGTTATTTTGAGATTTTTCTCAAATTTTTAGCTAATCTTATTAAAACACTATAAGAACTTCTTCTCTCATTGCTTGATTCAATAATTTATAAATCATTAATTAATCTCCAAAAAGTTTTTTTGAAGAGATTTTATTTTGTTTTTCATTTATTAAGTATATAATGATATAATTTTCACAAATTAAAAAAATTTTAAGAATTATTTTAAATTAAATTTTTAAAATTTTTATTGATTTTTTTTAGGTTTAATTGAAAAAAAAAGAATTTATTTTTTTAATTTTAACAAAATATTTATCTCGATTTGAGCTCTAAAAAGTTTTACATCTATATTTTATTCCGTTTTGATTTTGTAAGGAAACGAGTGGCATATAGTTATTTATGTAATTTTTTATCAATTTGAATTTCGCGCGTTAGCACTTTCGGCTCGTATCATTTCGCTACATGACAGTCAGTCTCAGCTAATTGTATGGCCAGTTTGCAGTAAGTTTGTTTATTTGAAGTGCATTTAAAAAATTATTAGTAGATTTTGTGGTTTAATTTACGTAAAATTATTAATTTTTAATAAATTACACGTTCGCGAGCTATTTCGTATTTTTTTATGTGCGCCTGAAATTTTACGTTTACCTACATAGAAAGTGTATTTAAAGTGTAAAAAGCTTGAATTGACATTAAGAATATGAACCTCAAAAATGTCAATTAATGAAAGAGATACAAGAGGCAGATTTCTTAACCATCATCAAGATAGAGAACGATGTACAGGAAGATCTAAAAAGAGGCCAAGGAAATTTCTTGGTAGGAGTGAAAAAAATTCTTCTGAAGCTAAGAGAAGTAGACCCTCTATTTCTTTTTCTAAACCGAAAAGAACAGAATTTTCTAGTTCCAGGGCAAAAAATAGAATTGTTGATATCAACATTCTATTTCCTGAGTTTGAAAAAATTATGAGCTGTAATGTGTGCCATAATAAAATACATTCTATTGAATCTTCTTTTCAAAGACTAGGATTTAAAATTGATGTGATTTGTGATTCTTGTGGTGAATTAGCATCTATAAACTCTAGCAAGAGAGTGGGTGTTATGAATAATGCATGTGAAGTAAATAGACGTAGTGTTCTTGCTGCTTATGCACTTGGCCATGGACTCGCTGGCTTATCTACTTTTCGTGGTATAATGGATTTGCCAAAGCCAGTTGCACAGTCAGCGTTCAATATTATTAATGATCAACTTAGTGAAGTATGTGAACAAGTGGCAGAAGAATCTATGTCTGAAGCTGCTGAGGAAGAACTTGATTTGACTTCTCTAAATAGTGCTGTACTGTCTGTTTCTGGTAATGGATCATAGAGAAAAAGAGGATTTACTTCATAACAAGGATTAGCTAGTATCATCAGGAGCCAAACAGGCGAAGTGATGGATGTTGCCATTAAAAATAGCTTCTGCAAAAGTTGTATACTTTGGCGAAATAAGCAAGGGATATCTGCTTATGAAGAATGGCAAGAGTCGCATGAACCAAATTGTACAGCCAACCATCAAGGCAACGCTGGAAGCATGAAAGTGAGAGGTGTTTGTAAAATGTTTGCAAGATCAAAAGAAAAATATGGTGTCAAATATAAAAATTATATTGGAGATAGAGATTCCAAAGTTTTCAAAGAGGTTTCTGAGTATAAGCTATACGGGGATTCTGTCGTTGTCAAAAAGAAAGAGTGTGTTGGCCATGTCCAAAAGAGAATGGGAACTCGACTCAGAAATCTGAAGAAATTACTTGCTTGCAAGAAACTTAGCGATGGAAAATCTATCAGTAGAAGAGGTAGATTAGCAGCTCAAGTGATTGATCAGCTGATCTCTTATTATCGTTAAGCTATAAGAGATCACCTAGATTCTGCTCAGGACATGTCAAATGCAATCTGGGCTTCTTTTTACCATAAACAATCAACGGACCAGCAGCCACAACATCAGTTATGCACTGAAGCATCTGCCAGTTGGTGCAAATGGCAGAAAGCTAAGGCTCGAAATCAACTTCAAAATTTCAAACATGCACAAGGCATCCCATCTGCCATCATGGAGAAACTAAAACCAATCTACGAAGATCTAACAAAAGAAGATTTACTTGAAAGATGTTTTGGTGGATATACGCAGAACTCCAATGAAAGTTTTAACAGTTCTGGATGGAAACTTGTTCCAAAAGCATCTTTCACTTGCCTGTCAACTTTGAAAGTTGGTGTCTTGCTTGATGGCTGAGCTGTTGGTCTTATATGTACTCGAGCTCGCTGTTCCTCTTGCGGGAACAGCAAAAACTGACGCCACCTGGCGGCTGATCCTGCTACTACCCAGCCACGCGGGAGATTTAAACCGTGCTTACTGCACGATTATAGATAATCATTGCACACCCTTCTTACTTCGGAGAGTGAACGTGTAGTGAACGTTGGTGTATCGGTATCATAAAAAATAAATAATAAAGAAAAGAGAATCATACCTATATGTGGGCCATACTAGCCTTTAGGATTCTGCCGGTGGATGGACTGAGTCGGAGGCTCCACTTAACCGCCGCTACTCGCACACGAAACTTTTTAGCTCCCACCGGTACTTCGATAATTGATCCGTCCGGTATTTTCACCAATCTCTTCTTTTTTCGTTGGTCGGTGGATGGAATCTGTTTCCAAAGTATTGGCTTGCTGGCTTTGAAGTATTGGTCACTTTTCACTTTGAGTGTCGTGGTTGTTGTTGAAGCACCGGTGTGAGTGTGTGCGTGAGGCGGGGGTGAAGGTGGTATGGGTGAGTGGGGTTTCGGTGGGTGTGGAAAAACTGGAGAAAAGAGCGTGAATCTGGTAGATTTTGTGTGTTTGTGTTTACGGGTGTGTGTATTTGTGTGCATGTTTTTGTGAGTGTATGTGGTTTGTTTTTAGTGCGAGTGGGTCTGTGATCGGGTCTGGAGGTGTAGGTGTAGGTATGTTGACTGGTGGTCGGGTGAGGTGTGCGGGTAATTTTGTGGTGCGTCTGGTGTGTGTGCGTGCAGGTGTAGACGACTGCTCCCACAGTTCGTCGAACTCTGCTTTTAGGCCCTTATACATTTTGTATGGGATTGACTATGTTTGTTATTGCGGATGCGGGCTATTTAAGTATTCTATAGGTGGTGTTTTCTACTCTGGGAGAGGTGTTTTTATGCGGCATCTAGCGGGATTTTTTTGAACTAAAAAAAAATTTTTACTTTCAGAATGGTTTTAGGTCTTTGATGTGTACTCTTTCCGTTACGACATTATTGTTGTTGATGATGTCGTACACTACTGGAAATAATATTTTATGTACTTTGTACGGGCCATTGAACGAGTGGTGCAATTTTGACGAGAAGTCTTTTGCTTTATCGGAGAGAGTGTGTATTTTCTTAAGCACTTTTTCACCTAATTTCGGAGATTAATTTCGATGGCGTTTGTCGTAATGGCCTTTTTGTTTGAAGAAGCTTAATTTGAGGTTGTTGCGTGTTTCTTCTAATGATTTCTGCAGGTTACTTATGCGTGTGTATGGTGTGGATTTTTGGGACGGCAGGTTGTTTATTGCTCCTGGTGGAGTCATTTCACGACCTGTGTTTAGGAAAGCTGGTGTGAATCCCGTTGATTCACTCTTTGCTGTGTTATAAGCAAAAGCTAATTGTTTGATATTTTCGTCCCAAGTTTTATGGTTTGCGCCAACGTATTGCCTTATCATTGTTTTGACTACTTTATGAGTTCCTTGTACTGGGTTACATTGCGGAGAATACGTTGGGGTTAGCCTGTGCTAGATGTTGTTGGATTTTAGGTATTCTTAGAACTCGTAACCTATAAACTGGCTGCCGTTATCGCTAAGTATGGTGTTAGGACAACCATGTTGCAATATAATCTGTTCAGTAATTGCCTTAGTGATAACCTTTGCGGTTGCTCGTTTTACTGGTTTGAGTTCTACCCATTTTGTGAATCGGTCTTGCATCACTATTAGACTAGTATTTAGTGATTTCGACTTCGGAAATGGACCCATTAGATCTACCATTTATGTTTCCCAAGGTACGTCTACTTTGGAAAACTGCATGAGTCCCGGCGGATATTTTTGTTGCGGTTTGTATTTTTGGCAGTTTAAACATGTCTGGACATGTTCAGCGCCATCGGTGAGCATATGTGGCCAATGGTATCTTGCTTTTAGACGTTTTAGTGTCTTAAAAATACCGAGGTGGCCTGCGGTTACGGAGTCATGGACTTCGTTGAGTACGTTGTTGCGTTGATTAAACGGAACGCATAACTTGTACTCCGGATCGGTTGACGGATTTAACGGATTGCTCTTTTTATGCAGGAATAATTTTTTGTTTATTATGCGGTCATCTGGAAAGGCCGCGGGATTTTCTTTGACCTCGTTGTACAGATTGTGATAACAATTGTCTTCGGCATTCGAAGCTGCGCATACTTTCACTGGCTGTCGTGAAAGAATGTCGGCAATGGTGTTTTCTGTACCTTTCCGGTATTTCACTTCGTAATCGTACTGACTCAGTTCGAGAGCCCAGCGGGCGAGTCTACCTGTTGGGTTGTCAATTTGGTCGAGCCATTTTAAAGATAAATGGTCTGTGATTACTACGAAGTGGTAGTTTTCTAGGTAATCTCTCATTTTCCATATCGCCCATTTGACGGTTAGGCATTCTTGCTCTGTGACAGTAGTTTTTCTCTGCCGCACTGAGAGTTCTGCTAGCATATGCTATAACTCTTTCTTTGCCGTCTATTTCTTGTGTGAGAACTGCGCCTAGACCTTCGTTGCTTGCGTCAGTTTGCAATATGAACATTTTTGTCCAGTCTGGACACGCTAGAACGGGGGCTTCTGTTAACAGAGTTTTGAGAGTCCCGAAGGCTTGTTGTTGATCTGGTCCCCATAACCATTCTACTTTTTCCTTGAGCAGGTGGTTAAGTGGTGCGGATATGTGTGACGCGTTCTTTACGAAACGTCTGTACCACGACATGAGTCCTAGAAACCTTCTCAGTTCTTTGATGTTTGACGGTGGTGGAAGTTCTGAGATTGGTTTCGTCTTATCTGGGTCTGTATGCAAGCCTGTTTCGTTTATTGTGTGACCCAGGTATTTTAATTCCTTCTTGGCAAAGCAACATTTTTCTGCATTAGGCTTTAGATTTGCCTGGCGTAGTCTGTAAAAGACTTCTCGCAGATGTTTTATGTGTTCTTCGAAGGTAGATGACACGATTATTATGTCATCTAAATATGCAAAAGCATTATGAGACATGTCTGGCGTTATCACTGCATCTAGGAGTCTTTGGAAAGTTGCAGTTGCGAAATGTAGGCCAAAAGGCATAACTTTAAATTCAAACAATCCTTTGCCTGCTACGGTGAATGCTGTGAGTGGTTCGGATTCTTCCGTCAATGGTACTTGCCAGTAGCCATTTTTGAGGTCTACTGTACTCAGGAATTTAGCACCTCTTAACTTGTTTAAAATGGAGTTTATTTGCGGCAAAGGGTACGCATCTTTGCGAGTGACTGAATTTAATTTGCGGAAATCTATGCAGAAACGTTGTTTGCCGTCTTTTTTCTTCACTAAGACTACAGGTGAACTCCAGGGGCTGGATGAAGGACGTATGATGTTATTTGCTAACATCTCTTCTACTTCTGCGTTTATCTTGGCTTGTGTTAGCGGATTTCTAGGCCTATACCTTTGTTTGATTGATGTAGGGTCTGACAGCTTGATCTCGTGTTTAGCCAGTGGAGTTGTTCCTTTTATTTGCTCGAACACTTTGAATTCTTCATCTAAAAATTTTTCCAGTCGGAGTTTTTCATTATCTGATGGTTTTGCTAAGCCTGGTTCAGCTTTTATCGTGCATGCTGAATGTGTGTTCGGAGTTTTTAACAATTCTTCATTTAGGCTTACTTTTATCTTTAGTTTTGCTAATAAATCCATACCGAATAAGATGTCAGAGTCCAAGTTAGGCATTATAGAAAAAGAGTGTTTTATAATGGTTCCATTTGTATTTATTTTCCCTTTGATGGCTTGCTTTAGGGCTACGTTCTGGTTATCTGCGAGCACAACGGTTTTTGGATCAGAAAAAATTTTCCAAGTTTCTCTTCTTAGAATTTTTGCGTGTCTAGGGTGTATAAAGGAAGCAACGGCTCCTGGATCTACGAGTGCTGTCATGGTATGCGTGTCTGCTTTTACTCTTAGGTAATATCTTGGATCATTTGTATTGAAGACTTGATTTCTTGCGAAGACGGTGCGGGTCGGTTTTGGCTGTTGTTGCCGACCCTTTACAGGTTTTTTGGACGTGGACACGGGCAATTTTTGGACATTACGTTGTCTGTGCCGCAGCGAGAACAGAAAATTTTTGCTTTATTCTTGCAAACGTCGCGGTGGTGTCCGGATTGTTTGCAGTTCCAGCACGTCTTTGAAGCGTTGTATTGCTTACCTACGGCAGCGGAGTTTGTCTCATTGGGCTGGTTATGCTGTCTTTTTGGTGTAATGAATGTTCTTCTTTGCTAATTAAACTGGAAATTCGGTAGTTTCGAGAATCTATTTTTATTTTCCGGTTTTATTTCTTTCATTGTCTCTTCCAGTTCTTCTGCCCTTTGAATTAGATCCTCCGGTGTTTCTATGTCTCCCCGTTTGATGTGTAGGCGCAGCGATGGTTTCATATTGTAATACAGGTTATCTAGTTGTTCGGTTGCTGCTATATTACCTCGACGACGCATTAAGGTTGCTAAATCTATGACATATGAGCGGATAGATTCATTCTCTTTCTGTTTTGTTTCGGTGATTAGTCTATCCAGTGTTCTACGTTCGGCTGGTGGCGGGTAGTACGCTCTTAGTTTGTCCTTGAGCTCATTCCAACTTGTTATGCTGCTGGCGCAGTTTCTGTACCAGAGTTGTGCGTTGGATCTTAGAAGTTCTGGAAAGTCTCTCAAGAAGTCTACATCTGAGACGTTGTATGCTGTTTTTAGCTCTTGTGCTCTTTCTAAGAATGCATATAGTTCTTTTCCATCAAAGTGGCAATTCCATTTCCGCATCTTTTCTATGATGCATGTGTCGCTTTGTATGTAAACTGTTTCTCTTGGAGGTGTTGCGTTAGACATGTTAGCGAAAACGGTTGTGGAAGTGTGTCCTCTGTTTGATGTATTTATACGACCGTCTGTTTCAGCTTGTGCTCGTTTTCTTGCTAATATGAGAGCTATTTCATCGAAGTCGGATGGATCGGTAGGGAAATCTTCGTAGTTTTCTTGATGTGTCTTGACGTAAGATATTAGTTTTTCCAGGCGTTCATCTGCTGTACCTTTCGTAGGTTGTTTTATCGCTGCTAGGTGGGTGATTACTTCCTCGTCGGAGAGGTCGTAAACCCATTCGATGCGAGTGGCCATAATTTAGTGTGTTATTTACCTTTTGTATTAATTAAGAGCGTGTTTTTGGTTAGAACCTGTTTTAGCAGGGGGTCAAGACGTGATCAACTAGAGTTTAGAGAATATTTTATAATTAATTTAACAATTAACTTACACGGTTGTGTATCAAGAGTATTTTTAAGTTCTGGTTAATTACGTTAAATCCCGGTGTATCTCAATTAATACAAGCCACTAGAGGTAGTGAGTTTTTAATGGTTGAGTTTTGACAACAGTTTCGGTTGATCGCCTTGATCGAGAAAAATGAAAAATAAAAAAAATTTTTAACTAGAAGCAGTAAACTGTTGTTAAATCTCAACTTAAGCTTATTGCTTATCGGCTGGGTAAGGGGTTTATATCGCGATTCGCGTAAAAGAGAGAAGAAATTTAGTATTGTTATTTACGCGGCGCGGCGGTCCTACGCTTACATACAAGCTAAAGTTGAAAATATTGCTAATAATAATAATGATAATAATGATAATCAAGATACTAATACAAGAAAGAAAGTTATTTTAACTAATTTGCTAATTTTGGTACTTGTTAAAAAAAAATATGACGGTTCAACCCTTTAGTTTTCCGTGGATAAGGATGAAGGATTAGTGTGGTTAAGGATTGAAGTCCAAATAAAAGAAAGAAAAAGAAAAGAAGAAAAAATTAGGAGAAGAATTTGAATGAAGAAGGATACAGAAGCAGGCGGGAATTTGGTTGGTAACAACTTCTTTCCGTCTGCAACATCCAGAGTAACTGAGATGGATGTACAACGGACGAGAGTTGTTTAACTGACAGTTATTACCTTGTAGTTATTGACTACGATGGTAAAAAGGAGTAACCACGTGATGAAAATCACGCTGGTTGAAGCGTATAAAAGTATTTTCTCGTAATCTTAATTACGATTAGCGGGAGAAAAGAAAAGAAAAAAAAAATAAAGAAAAATGTGATGTTTTTATTTTAGACACCATGTAACTAATGTTACAAATGGTGAGTGGTATATATATATTTTATAATTTTACTTGACTAACCAGCGGTTCATTTGTTTATGTGCCATGTAACGTTTTGTTATAAGTGGCAAGTGAATCTTTGCTTAACAAAAAAAAACAACGTTCTGTTACAATTGGCGAATGAATAACAGGAATTTTTAATTAAAAATATATTTTTGAAGGTTATGTAACGCGATGCTACAAATGTATAGCAGAATTACCGTTAAATAATTACTGGAAGTCGCCATGTACCGTTTTAGTTACAAATGGCGAGCGAATTTTTGCAATTAAATTCTTAATTGGGTAGCCGAAAGTCCAATTGTTCGGACGCCATGTAACATTTTGTTACAAGTGGCAAATGATTTAAAATAAAATGCTCGTTTGGTTACTGGAAGTCCATATGTTCGGACGCCATGTAACGTTTTTGCTTTCCTTTTTATTTAATACTATATAAATTTATTATTACGTATATGTATAATGAGTAAAGAGAGTAGGAAAGAAAACGTTGCCTCCTGTTGCCAGATGCTTCAGAGAGTAACCAGGATTCGGAGCAGGAGGCGGTCTGGGACGGACGGCGGAAGAATAGGAAAATAAAGGGTTTAAACACGGTTGATTTTATACTTGGAAGTACCTTAGCTTTATTTCTGTCACAAGACAGTCAAAGAAAAGGTACAACGACGATAACAATTTCAACATAAATAAATAAGAAAATAATGATTCTATACAAACCAAAAATAAAAGTGTTTGACGCGTCAAAGAAAGAAAAAGAATAAATTTTTGTTCTCTTGATAATACTAAATAATGAGAGATAAAGTTTTGCCACTTATCGGCCGATGATAACGAAAGGTAATTTCAAAAGAGAGACGTTATTCGTCTGTAATAACGGCCCGGGCGGTCGGTTATCCGGTGGCGTCCTTTACCTGAAACATAGGTCGTGGAAGAGAAACTTGTTAATACTAAATTACCAATTAAAGTAGAATGTTTGAGTGGCCGGCACTCTTAGAACTTAAATTTACTAATTTATCTTATAGACTAATAAAGAACGTTAGGTGGACGACACCCTTAATATTAGAATAAGCAAGAATTATATACAAGTGGGTATACGGAACCCTTACGGTAATAGAGCGAGAAGCGCTCTACTTTATCGGCGGTTTATAAAAGTGTTATCAGATTTTGGGTGGACAGCACCCTTAATTTTAATGCGGCGGAGGCGGCAGGATGAAGCGTATATGCGGTTTCCTCGATTGCATCTAATCTAGGCCAGCGAGCGCACTCGGCGAAGATTATCTGCAATTCGACTTACTACTAATGGTTTGATGCATTAGAGTAAGCGAGAGAGCAAGCTTTTCTTATACAGAGTGGGAGCCCCATATAAGAGAGGCCAGTACTGTATCTACTCTCTCTCTAGGCCAGCGAGCGCACTCGGCTAAGAGAGGGGGAGAGCACAGTCCACAGAGCTTGCTTGAGGGCTGAGCTGTTGGTCTTTTATGTACTCGAGCTCGCTGTTCCTCTTGCGGGAACAGCAAAAACTGACGCCACCTGGCGGCTGATCCTGCTACTACCCAGCCTCGCGGGAGATTTAAACCGTGCTTACTGCACGATTATAGATAATCGTTGCAACGCATACATCCTCGTTGTAAGTCGCATAGCATAGCGTATGTTTTCATGCATGGTGTGCGAGTGTAAGAGTGTGACAGAGAGAGTCTGTTTCAGTTGCGTAGAGGGCTGACTGTTGAAGAGCGCGCGCGCGCAATGCATGGTGAGTAGATTCAAGCAAGAAAGAAAAGAGTATGCGTGGTTAGACCGAGTTATGCTGCCATCTTAGCTATTCAATCGTGCTTGAGCGTTGGCTGTTTTATTATAATAATAAATATACAACTCATTTTTTTTGTTTGTGCAAATTATCTGTAAGATTGATGGGACATATCGCTTGAGTGTGCGCAGTTATGGATGCTGAGAGACAAACACATAGGCGTTATTTGCAGTTTTCTATATTAGACTTAGCAGTCCATATAATAATGAGAGTAAAGAAGACAGCAAATTGCACCGCGTGTCTACGGTGCCGCTTTAATATAAACTCTGTTTCGTAAATCAAGTAAAAGGAAAAAAATAGAAAGACTCTGAACCCACCTCGTCGAGCTAAAAAGTAAGTCTGCAGAATACTGCGTATATCTTTTATATGTATTCTCGAGTGATGCGCGGCGATAGAGACCGTCGTTCGCGTCAATGTTACGTATGATAAGTTAGTTTAGTTTAATTATTATTTTCATTCGATGAGTTTATTTGATTTTATATTTAATAAAATACTTTTATAATTACAATTGATTGTATTAAGTTTAAGTAATTGTTTGAATGAAGTACAGTAGAATCAATATTAATTCTCGATTGCTGCATAGTTTTATTTCTTAATGTATGAATCATATCTTGTCTCTATTTATATATATTGAACAAAATACACTCTTTCTTGATCAGCGATATTTGATAGAGTTCTTGGGTACACGCCATGGCTTTCATCGTACCAGACGTCTGGGAGGCAGCACTTTTCCAGGCAAAGTCCTGCTTGAGTATTAAATATTGTTTTATTGACTTTTCTCGTTGGAAAAAGATAATTGAAGTGGATCAGCCGTGTTGCACTTGGCTGATTGTCTGTAAATCGAAAGTCAATTGTTTAACGGTAAGTGCATGAGTATTTAAATTAAGTACTCGTGAAACCCACAAATATATTTATTTTATTTATTTAAATATATTCCCCGTTACAACTAATAAACAATAATTTTAAAGTTTTAGTTGTAATTGTAAATATGATTGCTAATAGCGTATTTGTATTTTTATTTTCGCGTAGGCCCTATACACTTCTTGCGATTGACCTTGAACGGTAATTTTGAACAATAACGAAACTGTTTATTTATTTATTTAAATGTTTATATTTTCGTGTTTATTTATTCGATTGTTCGCGTAACGTAATTTATTTATTTATTTTAGTGTCGTATTAATTTATTTCTTTACTCCGTGTATTTATTTAATTTATTAAATTGTTTATACAGTCTAGTCAATATAAGACTGATTGATATCGATCAAGGTCAATTAAGATTTATAGCGTAGACTTACCGTTAATCAATTGTACATAATCTCTGCTCAAAATATGGCAACCAGCGGCGAGCCCACAAATAGTAGGTTAGATGGTGAAATGAATAAAATTTTATCAACTGTACCGAGTAGTGCACCGAGAGATAACAAAAAAAAAGAACGTGACGCGTACAAAAGACATGCAGATATGAATAGAATGCTCGAAACTTAAATAACGTTAGTAATCAAGATATTTTAGAAAAAACAAATGAAGCTCAGAGGATAGGCGAATATTATAGGAACCAAATAAGCGAAATAAAAAAAGCTATAAATCGAATTTAGCAGTTTTGATAAAAAATTAGAGTTATTAGAAATAAAATGTAATAACCAAAACGTGCGCAATCACGTGCCAATTGCGGCACAGGTGGCTAATAGTAATTTTAATAACGCGCAACGGTTAAAGATAAACGAACAAGCAAATAACGTTAGATTGGGTGACCAACAAGGTAACGTTGAATTCCAAAATAATGCCATACAAGCTTGGCAGATGAACTTTTCCTTCTGGAAACACGACCCGGAAACTTGGTTCGATTTGTTCGAAACGCAGGCAAGGTTACAGAATGTTACAGAAGAGAGCGTGGCTTTCGTGCTACTAACAAATAACTTAGACCGAGACGTAATTCGTGAAATATTCAATTTAATAAAAACATCAAAACCGGGAAATAGATATGACGGTCTAAAAAATTATCTTGAAGACACGTATGAATAGTCGTAAGAGGAACGGTTTAACAAATTTTTCAGAAAATGCCGGGAGCAAGGAGAAAAACCGTCCGAATTTTTAAGAGAAATGATTGACGTGGCCGGGGGAAACATTAAGAAAGAGATTGTTTTGAAAGCGTGGAAATACAATCTCCCACCGCAAACAAAGTCACATTTTGTTGAAGAAATTAACCTAAATAACGAAGATACCGTGGTAAGAAACGCCGATAAAATATATAAAAAGATATGCAAGGAAAATGCTGATAAAACAGTTACCATTAATGCTATTAATCACGGTAAGATAAATGGGCAGGGCTCGGTTAAGCCAACTGCAGATATTGACAGGCACATCGAGACTAAACGGATCGAATGCGTATAGAAACGGTAGAAGATTGCGGTATAATAATTATAAGCATAATAACGTAAAGCAGTATTGCAGATATCATGAACAGTACGGTATAAATGCGTATCGATGCGTATAGGTGTAAACAACCATACGACTGGATTAATTTCAGTAGAAAGCATAAGTCTTTTCCACCCAAACAAAAAAAAGAGAGACAGAAATCAAAATCGCCGGCTCGTAGCATAGAAAGGAGTAATAGTATCAGAAACGATAATCGACAGATATCAAGTAATAATCGCAATAAAGATAGAACGCATTTAAACTCCCAATCCGGCAAGTAGAAGGGGCAACCTTGTCGGACACAGAGAGGATACGCCCCTACGTTACTGACAAAGCCGCTGATGAAATATTTCTTATAGATACGGGTGCGGAAGTATCTTTACTTCCGAAAAGTAAAAATAGTAAAAGAAAGGCAGCGCGCGTTGAATTATACACCGCGAATAATACGCAGATTGACACGGATGGTGTTATATATAGAGAGTTAGGCTTCGGGTTGAAAAATAAGATCAAATGGACATTCATCGTTGCAGATGTACCATATACGATTTTTGGCGGCGACGTCATCAAGCACTACCACTTGCTTCCAGATTCAACCTGATGGAGGCTGGTGGACGCAAAGACTGGTGAGTCGATTGCAGGCACGGCCAAAAGGGTTTCATACGTGCAGGTGTCGTTAGTTAGCCCGGAGAATAAATACACCGGTATTATAAGAAGATTTCAATCGGTCATAGGACTTGACAAGCCTAAGATGAAAAGAAAAATTAATGTGAATCACCATATTAAAACCACAAGGCTGCCAGTAGCTCAAAAGCCAAGACGTTTGGCACCTGATAGGCTGCAAGTGGCTAAAAAGTAATTCGAGAGATAGTGTAAAGCAGAAGTTTGTCAATCTTCGAAAAGCCCTTCGGCTACACCTATCCATTTAGTTCCAAAGAAAAATGGGAAGTGGAGGATATGTGGCAATTATAGAAGATTAAATACGGTCACAGTACCGGATAAATATTATATTCCTAACCTCCACGATTTTGTGTCAAATTTAGAAGACAAAAGAATATTTTACGCGCTCGATCTAGAAAAAGCCTTCTTGCAAATCCCGATTTTTCCGGAGGACGTGCCAAAAACAGCGGTTACAATACCGTTCTAACTTATCGAGTTCCTAGTGATGATGTTTGGATTCAGGGATGTTGCTCAAACATTCCAGCGGTACATAAGCCAGGCAATGATTGATCTGGACTTTGTATTTGCTTTCGTAGATTATATCTTGGTGGCGTCTTCATCAGAGAAGGAGCACTAACAAATTCTGAAGATCGTTCTGGGAAGTTGGGAAAATTCCACCTCAGATTAAACGTCGAAAAATGTCATTTTGGTGTTGAAAAACTTATCTTCTTAGGCTTAGGTTAATCGATAAAAATGGGCTCAAACCAGACCCATCTAAGGTCGAAGCGATTCAAACCTTTAAGAAGCCCAAGACTAAGGATGATATGAGACGGTTTTTGGAAATGATGATTTTCTCTAGTGAAAGGTTGCGAAAAGCCGCTTGTAACGTCCTACTAACTGAAGGCTAGTAGGTCGCACCTTTAATCGACTCTATTGAGTCTTTTTATCGCTTTATTCAAGCTTTGTAAGTGTAGGACCGTTATCCAAACAGATCGATATGTCGTCTGGCGCGGGCCCGAATGGGTCAGTGTGTGTCAGTTTATAAGTTGTAAGATTTGTTTGTTCTTTTGAGGTTTTTATGATGCTGCCCGTTAGTACTGAGAACTAAGTGCTTCAGTATGCGGGACTTCACCTGGTTAATAGAAAAGGTAAGGATAGGTTGCTGCTCGTCGCAACTCTTTATTGAAAATTCTACACATAAATATTACAATATCAAGTTATTGAACGCGTGAGCATGAAATAATCATCAACGATGTTGATGATTCTTTGATGCTTGGTGCGCTCTCTAATAGCAAAATTAATTAGAAAATTGAGTCAAGCTGAGGCGAAGGAGAAAAGAGCTTGTCTCTCCAAGTATTCGCTTTTATAGGCGCAGGCTGGTGTTCCCTCTCTTCTCTGGCTAGTAGGCTCCACCGGCGTTTGCGTGCGTGGCCCTGCTTTTTGTATACGCGCTGAGCCAATATGAAGCCTAAGCGCGCTTTCAATGTAAGGCTTGTACATGTATGGCTTTGAGTGTGTATGCGCTTCAGGAGCGTATGTACTTTGCGCGCTTATGCTAAATGCTTTTATTAATTACCGTTTTTGTATTTTGTTAATAATTAAGAATAACTGTACTACTAAATTACTATTTCTTTTAGTTATTTACTGCATGTAATTATATTAATTTAATTTAATGTAGCGTTTAAAAGTATTAATGTTATTGGGCGCTCACACGCTGAGGTCCACCATCAGTCACCATGATCAAAGACATGAAGAAGAAGGATAAGCGTCCTGTGTAATGGACCGAAGATGCAGAAAATGCCTTCAAGGCTATCAAAGAAGAATTGGCTAATATAGCGTACCTTGCTTTTCCGTCTAAAAGTGCAGAAATTAGATTAGTAACCAATGCGTCAAATTTTGTGATGAGCGCAACGTTAGAGTAGAAAGTGGGCGATTTATGGAAATCATTAGCGTTTTTTTCTAATAAATTCACCTCCGCATAATCAAGATATAGCACATATGACCGCGAATAGATGGCTATTTATGAAGCCATGAGATATTTCAACTACTACTTGGAAGGTAGAAAATTTAAAGTTTATACTGATCGCGAACCGTTGATTCACGCATTAAACAAAGGTTTGGATAGTTGTACAGCATTGTAAGCGAGAAAGCTAGCTTATATTGCGGAACTTAACATAAAAATTTGCTTTGTACCAGGAGAAAGTACCGTAGTAGCAGATGTTTTGTCGAGGGTTAATGATTTCCAACTTTTAACAATATTCTCACTAAATAAGATAGCTAAAAACAGGCGGAAGATTAACAGCTGCAGGAGATCATAAATAACCCGCAGCAACAATTAAAGTTGGTAAAATTACAATATGGTGCAGAAAATACGCCATTTTATTGGGAAATCACGCAAGATGTGCTTAAGCCATATGTACCAGAGGCACTGAAAGCAGTCATCTTTGAACTCTTCCACAATAAAGCTCATCCATCTACGTGATCAACAAATAAGATTATTGGAAAGCAATATGTGTGGCCGAACATGAACAGGCAAATAACATTTTGGTGCAGAGCATGCATGGAATGCTAAAGATCCAAAGTTACGAGGGAAAACAAATTCTTACCCATGAAATTTAATAAGACTGATGCAAGGTTTGCCCACGTTCATGTTGACTTGGTAGGTTCGTTACCATTTACCGATGGTTACTAATATCTTGTTACCATGATAGATAGGTATACTAGGTGGCCGGAGGCGTTGCATGTTTATAACGTATTGGCTCCCACTGTCACACGTGCTTTTAATGATGCGTGGGTGTCACGCTTCATCATAACAACGGTTTAAGGCAAACAGTCTGACATGTTTTCAGAATTGTTACAGATCAGAAGCTGCAAAAGAATTCGTACCACGGCATATTATCCAGCCGCTAATAGTACGGTAGAACGGTGGCACCGCCATCTTAAAGCGGTCCTTATATAGCACACGGAGGGACATGAATGGACCAAAGTCCTCTCCACTATTTTCTTAGGGTTGAGAACGCGTTTAAGAATAGACACAGATGCCAGTCCATCTAAGTTCTTATACGGAACTTCACTAGCTGTACCAGGAGTGTGTGAGTTCAGGGACGCAGATATAAGAGATATAAGAGATTAAAGAGTATGTGAGAGAGGTTAGGCCGGTGCCAGTGAGGCACAATCATGCCCTAAAAGCATTTTTTTTTAAGAATTTAGAAAATTGCACTCATGTGCTAGAAAGGATAAAAGCAGTGAAGTCACCTCTGGTTCAACCATATACAAGGCTATATAAGGTTATCTCGAGACATGAGAATGGCTGCTATTACGTCATGAGAAAAGGCGATAAGGACATAGCCGTGAATATTGAAAGACTCAAACCAGCTTATTTCTTAGCAAACGAAATAGAAAATAAATATGAAGTAAGAAATAGTGATTAAAGTCAACCAGGTAGTAGCAATGAAACGCCATTAGTAGATAATAGAGAACAATTAGATAGCACAGATACTATAAATGAAGAAAATAATGTTGTAACACAAGCACAGATTCACAATGAGTCTCCACCGGAGCAACAAAGATAATAATAGTAATGACCAGTTACTGAGTAACAATAATGACAATAGAGTAGGAGCTGAATTAATACAAAACAAAATGAATGAAAATGATGAAAAAGAGATAAATTTATTCCTACTATTTTAAGAAAAAGAAATGATATAAGTAGCATTTTAGCATGTAAAAGCGTAGGTGAAGGAAAAAAATGTAATGCGACCGATAAAAAAGTAAGATTTTGTACAGCTTTTTACTCTAATCATGTAAATAGATTTAAGAAATTTGAAAAAGAAATAATAATGTAAATAATTGTACTAGTATATGGCTGATTCCATTTCAAATCGAACAGCCTGTATACGCTCAAGTCACCAATCATTCCACCGATGGAGTATGTTGTTCTACTTTGAAAATAAGGAGACACGTATTTTCTCTTCTTGCCAAAATATCAAAATTGCATAAAATATGTACATTTGAAAATTGCATACAAAAACTAAGTGTTCAAACTGAAAAAGTTGACAATAACTTTAGAGAGCTATCGTTTTACCAATTTTTAATGAATTTTGGTAAACTTTTTTGTTTTATTCTGTTTTGAGCCCTCTTCAATTCAGTGCAAGAAATTTAAAAGAGAAACTAAAAAATGACTGAGATATATCCACTCTACCAAAAAATGCACTTTTTATGCACATGCATTTTGTTCAAAAAGACCATCTTTTTTTTTTGCTGAAATTTTTCGGGCTGATAGAGAACCAAATTACCAATCTAATGGTACCTGTTTGATCTCGTATTTTTTTGTTCAAAGCAAGAAAAAAATTCACAAGTTTTAATGTTGAAAAATGTATATATATATATATATGTGTGTGTATGCGTGTGTATGTGTGTATACATATATATGTGAATTCGAAATATAAAAATAAGTACTTGAAAATGGAAAAAAATAATTCTGTTCGTGTATATTTATATTATGTATGTTTCGATGTACAAACAATAGGAGGCTGACTCGCGGACAAATACATCGCGTAACCAAAACAGCATATTAGAACTGTTATATAGAAGCTAGTTATTTTTACGGCTGCTTTGAAAGGTGCTTCTCGGGCTTGTGAAAAATTCAACAAAATTGTGAAATAACAATGTCCGAAATTTACTCTTCTAAAAGAATTTCATGTCCCGATTTTTTTCAAATGCATAAAAAGGTAGTTTATATGAGCAGTAATTCACGTTTTAGACCGTTGGAAGATTTAGCCATTAATTTGGCACAGCTTCATCCAGATTTAAATATATTGCCATCTACTAATGTATGTAAAAATTGCCATAAACGCATATCAAAAATGATTTTAAGTGATCTTGAGTCTATATCTGAAAATGAAATCACTGAACTTTTTAGCGGAAGAGATGATGATTTTATTCCGAAGACACCCGAACGAATAGAGGAATTAAACGAGAGTATTAATTCAGTTTTACCTGAATGCATCTCACCCCTAAAAAAAAAAACTGCAATACCTGAAAATTTTAGAGGAAATTACGTATCTAAGAAGAAAAAATCCTTAATTTCAGCTTTTTCTGCTACTGTTGGAAGTAAATTAGAAGATGCGTATGGCATTTCAGTTGAATCAATAGAATCGGACGAAAATTCCACTGAAAACTATTGGAATGAATTTTTAGAAAATTTTAAATTGGCTTTAGAAAAATGCTCTTCTATTTCGGAGAAAATAAAACTTCTAACTCTACTACCTTCAAAATTGAACCGTGAAAAACAAGAAAAAAAAAGCCAAGCGTCGTGAGACTACATTTAAAACTAAAAATAATAAGCGCAAAAATAAAAAAAAATAATTATTTATAATTATTTTTTTGACGCATCCCAACAGTGGGAGGCAAGGGGAACTCACTCTAAAAAAGCACCCCGAAGGGAACAGAATCCTTCTACGTCCACGTCGTTGTTCCTGGATAATGCTAAACGAAGGATAATATTTAAATGTCGACTGCTTAAGACTTCCAAACGTATATACAAGCATTTTTCACCAACAAAATTTGTGAATTTTTTTCTCGCTCCAAACCAAAAAAGCCGGGATCAAACAAGTACTATTAGATAGGTATTTTGGTCCTCTATCAGCAAAAAAAATTTCAGCAAAAAAAAAAATGGCCTTTTCGAGAAAAATGCATGTGCATAAAAAGTGCATTTTTTGGTAAAATGCATATATCTCAGTCATTTTTAAGTTTTTTTTAAAATTTCTTGCACGGAGTTGAAGAGGGCTCAAAACGAAATAAAATAAAAAAAGGTTTATCAAAATTCATTGGAAATTGATAAAACGATAGCTCTCTAAAGTTATTCTCAACATTTTCAGTTTTAACATTTAGTTTTTGTATGCAATTTTCAAAAGTGCATATCTGATGCAATTTTGATATTTCAGCAAAATAAAAAAATACGTATACCCTTATTTTTAGGGTAGAATAACATACTCCATTAGCGCAGTAATTGGTGACTTGAGTGTATACTGACTGTTCGATTTGAAATGGAATCAGCCATATACATAATTCATACATATATTTTGTATAAAAATAAATTATTTTATAATTATTTATATTTGTAGTTAATAGTGTATAAAATTTAAAAATTGGAAATATTAAATTTGAATTTTTTTAAAATATAATAAAAAAAATTTTTCAATATAAATTTATATTAAAAAAAATATAATATCTTTTTAATGTTTTTATATTATATAAACTGATCATAATTTTTAATTTATAAACCAAATTCTTTTTTACTGCAAATAAATATTTTATTGTTATAAAAAATACTTTTATAATTATGAATTTTCAAGTAAAATATTATTTACGTGATTTTTTATATGCCTTTTTAAATCATCATTTTTTAAAAATTTTTTATTACAAATAAAGCATGTAGATTTTTGTTTCCTGTGCTTAGCTAATATATGTATTATTAAATTAGATTTTGTACTAAAATTCTTTTTACAATAAATACATAATTCCGTTTTTTGTTCATGAGTTCTTTCATGTCTTCTAATATTTTTAATTTTAATAAATAAGCTACATGTTCTACAACTTATAGTTTTAATATAAATTCTATTTATATGTATTTTTAAAAATTCAGATGCAGAATAAGAATTTTTGCGAAATGGGCATTTAAATACATCCATTTTTCCTATTAATATTAAGTTTAAATATTAATTTTCATTAAATAATAATTTTATAAAAAACTTGAAAAACATTTCAATTATATTTTATATTATGGGGATTTATAATTTTATTTAAGTTTAATTTTATTCTGTTTCCATTATATTTAAAAAAAATAAAATATAATAAGCATAACACATTTAATAATTTACATTAATTTCTTTTTAGGGGTCCACCTTTCCTTTATTTGACATTTTCATTGATTTCAATTTTCTAATGTGAAACAGAGAGAAAGAGAAAGAGTCTACTTACTCTTTACTTAGCTGCCTACCCGACACTGAAGTGGCTTTTGCTGATCGCTTGCCCTACGCACGCGCTTATCTTCACAGTAGAAAATTTGTTAGCTTTTGTCGACAAAAATCGCATCATGATTGGCGCGGCTCACGAAACAGCTACTATTCTGATATTTTCGACTAATTACTTTCTGACAGCTATGCAGAAACTGTTTTAGCTTTCAATTTAATTCAAAACAAGTTTTACAAAAGAAAAAAATCTTTAATTTTAGTAAAATAAAAATAAAATACCCTTTAAGTGAATCAAATTTACACAACAAAATGAAATTTAAAAATCAATTAATCGTTAAAATTAACTGAAATAAATTAATAAAAATGGTAAGAGTTTCAAAAAAATTATTTATTAAAAATTTCCGTCCAAACAATGTTATCTATTTTTGATGTATCATCTAAATTATTTTGAATATAAATATTATTAAAAGTTTTACATCTTGACAAAGCCACGTATAATTAACCATGTGAAAACAATAGTCTTCTTATAAATAAGCCTACATTATCGAAACTTTGACCTTGTGATTTATTTATAGTTATTGCAAATGTTAATATAATTGGGAATTGTTTTCTGTAAAGAATAAATGGTAATAAAGAATTATTTCCTGTATTTAAAGTAATTTTTGGAATGAAAATTTTACTCCCACTTTTATCGCCAGTTATTATTTTAGCTTCAATATTATGTTTATATAAATTTATAATTTTCAATCGTGTACCATTACATAATCCTTTCCATATGCTTAAATTTCTTAACAACATTACTATAGCATTAACTTTCAAATTAATTTATGAGGTGGTAAACCTTCTTTAATTTTATTTAAAAATTCTATTTGTTAATTCGAATAAATGTTATCATCAGTTTGGTCAAAACCTTTATGCGTAGCGTAATCAATACTATAATATGTTTCAGTTTTTCCATTTAATAAATTTAATACTTTTTTATATAAATTATTAGTATCTTCATTATGAGGAGCTAATATAATTTTTTCTTTGCAACATCTTATATTATATTAAAGCGAAACCACTTTTTTCTCCGTTTCTGCGGTTCTCCGCATTTTTTAAATGTGTCTTTCTTGGGCCTTATATTTTCTTGGGCCTTATATCTTCTTGGGCCTTTTATTTTCTTGGACCTTATATTTTCTTGGGCATTATAATTTTCTTGGGCCTTGTAATTTTTTGGACTCAATATTTTTTTGGGCCTGATATTTTTTTGGACTCAATATTTTTTCGGTCTCTATATTTTTCGGGCCTTATTTTTTTTGGGCCTTGTATTTTTTTGGGCCTTATATTTTATTGAGCCTTATATTTTCTTGGGCTTTATAATTTTTTGGACTCAATATTTTTTTGGGCCCAATATTTTTTCGGTCTATATTTTTTGGGCCTTATATTTTCTTGGGCCTTATATTTTCTTGGGCTTTATATTTTTTTGATTCCTACATTTTTTTTGTCAATATGTTTTCTAACGTAGCGTTCCATCCAAGCCTGTATACTTTTACATTGGATTCTTTAGTGGAGCATAATTTTATAATGTTTTATACAGGCTCCGCTCCAGACGCTATAATTTTTTATTTTTATTTCAAATGCAATGTTTTAACGTCTCATTCTTACACTAGACATTGCAAATCTAACAGCGCATCTCCATATGCAGCTGACTTAACAGCATATCCTCATATGCAGCCGATTAAACAGCGCATCCCAATATACAGCTGTTTAAACAGCGCATCTCTATATGCAGCCGATTTAACAGCGCATCCCAATATGCAGCCGATTCAACAGTGCATCCCAATATGCAGCTGATTCAACAGCGCATCCCAATATGCAGCCGATTCAACAGCGCATCTCAATATGCAGTCGATTCAACAGCGCATCCCAATATGCAGCCGATTCAACAGCGCATCCCCATATGCAGCCGATTCTACAGCGCATCCCAATTTGCAGCCGATTCAACATCACGTTTCCTTATGCAGCCGATTTAACAGCGCGTCCTTTATACAGCTGATTTAACATCATATTAAACTATTTTAAAAACGTCAGGTGATATTTATTTTCATTAAATATCATATATTCTATCATATTTTGAGTTCAACTATTAACACAATCTAAAACATAAATATAAAATACATATTGACATATTTTTTATAATATCTCTTTATAAACAATGTTTTTTGTATATATTGTGTTCTGATCATTTTTATTTTCTCCGTTGACAATAGCGTAGACATCTAAAAATAATTTTAAATTGTTTTTAAATTCCGCTCTTAAAAGAGCAACATATAATTGCCCATGACTGAAAACTGGTGACGGCAAATAAACACAAAGTTTTCATAAGATTGTCCTTGTGATTTATTAATAGTCATATCGAATCCTAATCTGATGAGAAACTGTTTTCGTTGCATATTGAATGGAATTTCTTCCGTAGATGGAGATAAATTTATTCTTGGAATGAAAACTAATTTACCTTTGTTTTGACCAGTTGCTAATTCCACTTGAATAGAATATTCAAGCATTTTTTTTAGTATCAACCTTGTTCTATTACAAAGTCCATTATTGGCATTTAAATTTCTTAAAAGTATAAAGATAGCCCCTACTTTTAAATGTAATTTATGTGGTGGAAGTCCATTAGGAGTTAACTTATTTGAAAATTCTGTAGGTAACATAATATCTAAATTTCCTTTTTTATCATCTTTAGCAGTATCAATACTCAAATATTCAACATGGTTTCCTTTCATTAAATTCAAAACATTATTATTGATTTCTTTAACATCATTATTTTTAGGAGCCAAAATAACTTTTTCCGTTATATTCGTATTGTCTATTTTTATTGTTTTTCCGAATCTTTCTTCGACAAGATTTTCTTTAATGATAAAATTATCTGGTATATCACTTACTTCATTATCATCTTCAAAAACATCGCGGCGTTTTCCTTCTCCAATGTCTAATAACCATTGTTTAAAATTATTATCATCATCCGAAACTCGCAGATTTTCATTTAACTTCATTTGCTTAAAATTTTGCCATAATAAACTAAATTTAACTGAATTTTTAATAATGTTCATACGGCTACCATGTCGTACAATTGGTAATGTTTGCCTGAAATCTCCTGATATAATTACAGTTTTACCACCGAAGAGTTGGTTAACATTGCATAAATCTTGAAAAAGACGATCAACCGCTTCAAAAGCAAATTTTGAAGTCATGGATATTTCATCCCAAATAATTATTTGTGATTCCTTTGATTGTTTGCCTCCTGCGGAATTAGGCTTAACATTACAAGTTGTACAATCTGTTATATTTAACGGTAGTTTAAATGTTGTATACACGGTTTTTCCATTAACTAATTAATTCGTGGCTATACCTGTCAAAGCTACACATAAATAATGTATGGAATGATATTTAAAATGAGCCATTAAAACGTTAAGTAAATAATTTTTTTCACTTCCACCCGGTCCATCTATAAAAATATATTTTTCTTTACTTTGGTTGTTTAAACTTTATAGTGTAAAGTCGAATATTTGCCTTTGTTTATTATTTAAAGAATTTATTTTCATTTCTGATTCATTAAGAATATAATTATTATGATTCAAACTTGTTTCATTATTATCTTCTTCTGTAAATGTGCTTATGTTAGGTAAATTAAAATCGTTAAATGAAAATCTGTTGAGTTGTGAGTTATTTTTAATAACATTTAATGTAAGATTTTCGCCTACATTTTTTTCGTATTTAGGGTGGTAAAATTTATCTTTATATTTTCCATATAAATCTCGTGCACTTATAGGATTATGAAAAACGCAAATAATAGCAAATAATTCACAAAAAGCATAAAGGAATTCTGTTGAAGATGCTTCTTGCAAGCATTTATCTCATTCTTTATCTTCATTAATTAATTGGTTTGCTGCCTCATAAAACGAATTGTACATCACATCATCAACAGTACGCAAAACTTCAAAAGACGTGGCTCCTTTAACATGTAACAGCAATAACCTAATAAAATAAAGTTCTCTATTTTTCGGGCTTACTAAGTACATTATACTGAGTATTGGTTTTCTTTTTTTTTTCTTTTATTCTACTTTTCCAGTTTTTCATCAAATGTATAAAAATTTGGTATTTTTGAATATAAGTAGTTTCGGGCTTCGAAATCTTCTCTATTCAATTCAAAATATGCTGTTAATGTTGTTCCAACATTTTTTTGCATGATCATTTCTTCTTTTCTTTCTTTTAAAAATACGTTTTGTTGATTCTCTTTATGAACGCTTAGACGTTTTATAGTATGTATAATAACATGTAAAGGATATTCTAATAATCTGTGCATTGCTTCAGGTGGACATAAATATCGTGTATTAATGTATTGTTTGATTTCGTCATATTCATATTCAACATTTTCACTATTGTCATTTTGAAAAGTGTCTTTATTTTCTAATCTAAAATCAACATTTACTTGATGTATTTTAATGTATGCACAATCATGACCTTCATAACAGTATTTGAATAAATATTTAATGTATTGTACAGTGGAAAAAACTTCTTCGTTTATGTGTGCATTAAATTTTAATAATAAGTAAGGATTATAAGGAACAACGTATCCATTATCTGCAATTCTTTCTGTAAATTTATTGTTAAAAATAATTTCGACGCCATCATTTTTGCGTTTGTATAGTGGATACCCATTTGATTTTAATGTTGTTGTATTATTAAATTTTTTTTGAAAATTTTTCGTACATTGTTTCGTATTTTTATCCATACACGGACAATGTATATTTTGCATACCACAGGGAACGTGTATCAAAAATTGTTTAACAATACTATATAATTTTGGAATAATATCTCTATTTGGGATTTCTCTACTTATTATTTTATCAACTTTTTCGAGAATGTCAAATTTATCATTTTTATCTAAGAATAACAACATATGCATATGTAGTAATCCTCGTTTTTGAAATTTAATTGCATAACTATATGCAATACATTTTTCTAATATTCCCTTCTTTATAACTAAATTTTTTAATTCTTCTGAGAGAGCGCGGTGGCGTAATGGATAGAGCTCTTGCCTTCAACGCGGAGGGCATGGGTTCGAATCCTGGCCAGGTACCTCTAACTTTTTTTTCGAAAGAAAATAAGTGTATGTGCCATTTATATCGCGACTCTTTAAAAAATCCGACCTCATTGGGTATCGGTTGATTGTTGGTTACAAAAGTGGCTGACCATCCATCGGTAGTCAAAGTTTTTCGGTATGGTGGGTCTGACAGTCCTAGCCTGATGTAATGTGTTAAACAGATGCCGGGCGGGGGGCTTCCTCGACTTCAGCATATATAAAAGGTTAATCATATAGAGGACAATATCCTTTATATATTAATCTTTTTTTTGAAAAAAAAAAAAAAAAAAAAAAAAAAAAAAAAAATTCTTCTACTTTTTGATAAAATACTTTTGTTATAATATCTGGTCTATCTATTGCATTTTCATAAATTTCCGAGTTTTCAGTTATTTTTTTCTAATGTGGGTTACAGGTCATAGTTACAAAAAGCTCAGGTTTACTATGATAATTTACAAGTGTTATTGAATCAATGTAATTTTGTTTTGAAAATCGTGGACTTCCTGTAAAGTTTGATGGTAATATTAACATTTTTCCAATTTTTGAATAATCTAATTCTTTTTTTCTATGTAAATAGTCCATAACACTTTTGTAACAATCACTTCTTAATACATTTTGGTTTTTTCGTATAAAATATAACCTGGAGGTTTCAACTTTTACAAACGCATCAACAATGAACTGTTGAGATAATTTTCCTAAATTCAGAAATGGATTAAATTCATTTCTAACACTAAATCTATAATTATAAAATTGCAAATTTTTAATATTAGATTTTTCAAATTTATTTTTCATATTTGACATCCATCCGAAACCACCATTAGGATAAATAAGCGAATATGTCATAGGATCTGTGTGTTTGCTAATTGTTAGTATACTAATTGGTTTATCAGACTTAGGGTAAATGACAATATCACGTTCAATAGGAGGCATATCGTCTACTCCACCGTATACTATTGCTACTTCATTACAGGTAGGTAGATTATATCTATTTTTATCGAAATTATTATTGCGGACAATAGGCATAGTAACAGTTTTCAGAAGATAATTGATTTTTGCACATCGTTGTAGTTTTTCTTCTTCTGCTCCATGCATCATTTTATAGGCTTTAGCATGAAGGTTAATATCTCTTATTAAGTTATCTAAATGTTTCAATAATGTTAAGTTTGTATTACACTTATGTCGTTCAATCGTTGCCATTTCATTATCTAAAATAATTAAAATAATTGTCCATATTTACGTGCTTCATCTTTATTAGAATGTAACGCATATACATTATGGTAAATTTGTCCACATACTCTAATAACTTGTGGTCCTTTACCCGGCAATGTATCAAAATTGGCATCAAAACTTGCGAATGCCTAAGCATTATTGTACAACCTAACATTTCGTCGAAAATCAATACTTCCTTTCGTAAATTCAGTTGCTCAAAACATTAATCGTTCTGAGTAAGATGGATTTTCTAACATTTCTACTTTACCTTTATGATAACAATTTGAGAAATCGTTACTTTCAGTATATTAAAAAGCAAAATGTTGCACATCACAATAAACACATGTATTCGTCATAAAACCAATGTTATTTTCAGATATGAGATTTTCATCGAAATATATATTTGCCATACAACCAATCAGTTTCAAATTAATTCTTACAGTTGATATTTTTTCATTAAATTTCTTAAATTTTTTTTCTACTTTGCCCTTTAATGTTTTATCAATAACTTCGTTTCATACGATATTATGATTGTTATTATGATTATTATTATTCTAATTTTCATTATAATTATTATCTTCAATTTTTAATCATTTACTCTTAATATTTTCTAATTCTTCTTCATATCTTTTTGGTTGTTTTTTTTTAATTTTTATATAAGCTTCTTTCTTACGTAAAGCCTTATTCGCTCGTATTTGTTCCAATTTATCAGTACTCATTGTTTCCTTGAATTGCCATTTTGTTATCTCAGTATTTTCTAATTTCTGTTTATATTTATTTGGTTGTCCTTTTTTCATTTTCATATAAGCTTCTTTCTTACTTAAAGTTTCTTGAACACGTCTTAGTTCTAATTTATCATTACTTTTTTGTTTTTCGCATTTCCATCATAATGTCTTTTTCTGAAATTTTTTTATATTTATGTGATTCTTGTGTTAATATTTTCCTATTAACGGGATGTCGGAGCTGCATCACTTGAGTATTGCTTTTTTTATTATATCAGTATCTTTTTAAATTAATAAATTAAACAAGTATAATGACTTGTCCGTACTAAAGCTATATTGATACAATAATTTTTGTCAAAATAAAAAATCATTTGGACTTTTTATTTTTTTATGAGCTTTGATTGGAAATTAGATATCAAACTTGATAGACCTAACTTTAAAATACGATACATTGAAATTTTTTATTATAACTTTATATGTCTAATATTTTGGTGGATTTCTTGAGTTGTCCGCACTGGAGTATGATCTGACAAATTTTTACTTTGTAGCAAAAAAACTTGATTAAACGCATCGTTTATTCATAAGTTAGGATTAAATATTATTAGAAGGTGGGCAGCTTCGTCATGCTCTTAAGTCCTGTTACAAATAAAGCTTCTTTTTCATCTATTTCTTTTGATTCTTTTTTTTCTTCATTTAATTTAATCTCAACTGTTCTAATTTTATTATCGTTATAATTCAAGTGGATGTCATCGATTCCCATTATATAATTATCCGGTTTTCAAAAATTTCTATCTGAAATGTCATTGTCAATTTCCATCAAAATTGTTTCATGATTCAAATTCTTTTGTTTACGATACATTTCCATGATCTTTTTTTGTTCTGGCAATAAATGCATTTGTGAGTTTTTTTTATAATATTTTAAGCTCGGCGAAATCTAAATTAAATGGTATTCGATTAAGACCTTGCTCATGACAAAAACTCCTTCTTATCATATCCGGTGGATTATCGTAATTAATTTTTGCATTATTATAATTTTGTAAAACTGGAAACATTTTTATTTTCTGCGTTTTAAAAATTATTTATAAACGTAATAGCGTTTGAGAAACATTATATCTTAAACAACATGGACCAAAATTATGAAGTACTGCAACAGCAAAAACCATTGCAAAAACGCTACAATCATAATTATTCGTTTGTGATTGTACTGTTTCGAATACTGTGCTTAATTCTGATTTGTTTGAAAATAATCTGTTTATATATATCTTATACTCATCTTGTAAATATATGAGATTCAAACTGTCATATATATGAATTACCTTATTATTATAATACCCACGAATCCGGTGACTCTTTTCTAAATTTCCGGTAAATAATAACTGTATAAATTCTCCATCAATCAGTACTGAATTAACATATTGTGGTCTCTGAATTAGTAAAGTTGATTGCATGTCGAATGAGGTGCACTGGTTTAAAATGTTATTAAATTCTAATATATGAATATCAGTTAACATGAAAGCAATTCCACTATACTATTCCTGTCTTTTAACAATCAATTTATCTTCCTCAGTCAAAACCATTATTGAAAATGAAAATTCTCTCAAGAATTTTCATTAATTTTCAATGAACTTTTTTTAAAGATGTTCACAAAAGAATCGCTCTTATATTAACTGATTTAATTTACTGCCTTTTTACTTTAAAAGCTGAAAAATTAAAGAAATTATAAAAAATTTTATGAATTAATTGTTATATGATAAATAAATAATAATGAAATTTGTAAAAATAATATAATGATAAAAAATGATTATTTTCGGCAATTATTTATATATATATATATATAAATATATATATACATATATTTATAAATATAAATATATATATATATATATATATATATATATATATATATATATATATATATATATATATATATATATATATATATACTAGGGGTACCCCCTGCTCACTGCTCCGCTCGCCAACCCCCGTTTTGTTATTTAAGTTACATTATCTTTTTTTTTTATTTTTATTAACTGTAAAAAATATAATTATCAAAATATATTAAGTTATTCTCAAAAATATATTAAAATATTTATTACAAACCTATTTTTGTTTCCCTTATTTATATGATATTATATAATGAAAGTTTTTATTGTTTATAAAACCAATTTTCATAAATATTAATTTCTTATTAATGTCCATAGCATTGATAAATTTTTATGTATTATCCTTTTTTTGTCAATATACTTAAAATTTTTATCTTTTTGTTCTAATTTTTGTAAATATTGTAGATATTTTTTTTCGAATTCCTGAAATATAAAATATTTGAATAATATGTACATTAAATTTAATATAATTGTATAAATAAAAAAATATATTACATAAATTATAAAATTGTATATAATTTTTTTCTTACTTTTATGAATAAGAAATATTTTTGAAAAATACTTCTTGGAATTTTTATATGTTATGTATGCTATATTTACGTTATTTAATTTAACTTTTGTGACATAGAATATTTTTTTTTATAAAATTAATGTTGAAGTAGAAGGCTGATTCCATTTCAAATCGAACAGTCAGTATACACTCAAGTCACCAATTACTGCGCTAATGGAGTATGTTATTCTACCCTAAAAATAAGGGTATACGTATTTTTTTATTTTGCTGAAATATCAAAATTGCATCAGATATGCACTTTTGAAAATTGCATACAAAAACTAAATGTTAAAACTGAAAATGTTGAGAATAACTTTAGAGAGCTATCGTTTTACCAATTTCCAATGAATTTTGATAAACCTTTTTTTATTTTATTTCGTTTTGAGCCCTCTTCAACTCCGTGCAAGAAATTAAAAAAAAAACTAAAAAATGACTGAGATATATGCATTTTACCAAAAAATGCACTTTTTATGCACATGCATTTTTCTCGAAAAAGCCATTTTTTTTTTTGCTGAAATTTTTTTTGCTGATAGAGGACCAAAATACCTATTTAATAGTACTTGTTTGATCCCGGCTTTTTTGGTTTGGAGCGAGAAAAAAATTCACAAATTTTGTTGGTGAAAAATGCTTGTATATACGTTCGGAAGTCTTAAGCAGTCTGCATTCAAACACTGTCGTATGCTTGGCTAATCATTTGTTTACATTTGTATGCATGTATATAGCATCAATAGTGATATATATATATACATGTGTAAATTCGTAATATAAAAATAAATATTTAAACATGAAAAAAAAGAATTCTATTCGTGTATATCTATATTATGTATGTTTCGATGTACAAACAATAGGAGGCTAACTCGCGGACAAATACATCGCGTAACCAAAACAGCATATTAGAACTGTTATATAGAAGCTAGTTATTTTTACGGCTGCTTTGAAAGGTGCTTCTCGGGCTTGTGAAAAATTCAACAAAATTGTGAAATAACAATGTCCGAAATTTACTCTTCTAAAAGAATTTCATGTCCCGATTTTTTTCAAATGCATAAAAAGGTAGTTTATATGAGCAGTAATTCACGTTTTAGACCGTTGGAAGATTTAGCCATTAATTTGGCACAGCTTCATCCAGATTTAAATATATTGCCATCTACTAATGTATGTAAAATTGCCATAAACGCATATCAAAAATGATTTTAAGTGATCTTGAGTCTATATCTGAAAATGAAATCACTGAACTTTTTAGCGGAAGAGATGATGATTTTATTCCGAAGACACCCGAACGAATAGAGGAATTAAACGAGAGTATTAATTCAGTTTTACCTGAATGCATCTCACCCCTAAAAAGAAAAACTGCAATACCTGAAAATTTTAGAGGAAATTACGTATCTAAAAGAAAAAATCCTTAATTTCAGCTTTTTCAGCTACTGTTGGAAGTAAATTAGAAGATGCGTATGGCATTTCAGTTGAATCAATAGAATCGGACGAAAATTCCACTGAAAACTATTGGAATGAATTTTTAGAAAATTTTAAATTGGCTTTAGAAAAATGCTCTTCTATTTCGGAGAAAATAAAACTTCTAACTCTACTACCTTCAAAATTAAGCAAAATAAAAGTTTGCTTACTATTCCCGAATATAAGCGAGTATATGATAAATAAATCAAGAAATCTCGTGAAAAATAAAGGAGTTTATTCGGAGCCAGATTTATATACTGGTCATCCTATTGATGAAAGCACAAAAAATATCGTTATGGAATATTTTCATGAAGAATCGATACAAAATGCTGACGATTTTATAAATTGGGTTCAAAGTTACACCAATGCAATAAAAATCATTTTACTACCAATAAATGAGATTGAAAGATTTAGAAAAAGAAAAATATTGAATGGAGTGGGGTTTCTAAATATAATGGAATTTAAAAAAGTCATATGTGGTTAAAAAAACTTGGGGAATTAAAATCACATATATTTATTGGCAGGACAGCTATACATGCACTAAATGAAATGAAAAACAAGAAAAAAAAAAGCCAAGTGTCGTGAGACTACATTTAAAACTAAAAATAATAAGCGCAAAAATTAAAAAAAATAATTATCTATAATTATTTTTTTGACGCATCCCAACAGTGAGAGGCAAGGGGAACTCACTCTAAAAAAGCACCCCGAAGGGAACAGAATCCTTCTACGTCCACGTCGTTGTTCCTGGATAATGCTAAACGAAGGATAATATTTAAATGTCGACTGCTTAAGACTTCCGAACGTATATACAAGCATTTTTCACCAACAAAATTTGTGAATTTTTTTCTCGCTCCAAACCAAAAAAGCCGGGATCAAACAAGTACTATTAGATAGGTATTTTGGTTCTCTATCAGCGAAAAAAATTTCAGCAAAAAAAAAATGGCCTTTTCGAGAAAAATGCATGTGCATAAAAAGTGCATTTTTGGTAAAATGCATATATCTCAGTCATTTTTAGTTTTTTTTTAATTTCTTGCACGGAGTTGAAGAGGGCTCAAAACGAAATAAAATAAAAAAAGGTTTATCAAAATTCATTGGAAATTGGTAAAACGATAGCTCTCTAAAGTTATTCTCAACATTTTCAGTTTTAACATTTAGTTTTTGTATGCAATTTTCAAAAGTGCATATCTGATGCAATTTTGATATTTCAGCAAAATAAAAAAATACGTATACCCTTATTTTTAGGGTAGAATAACATACTCCATTAGCGCAGTAATTGGTGACTTGAGTGTATACTGACTGTTCGATTTGAAATGGAATCAGCCAGAAAGAAAATAGCTATAGAGAAATATCTCTATTTGCATATTGCTTGCCCTATCATCTTTTTTTTTATTTTTATTAACTGTAAAAAATATAATTATCAAAATATATTAAGTTATACTCAAAAATATATTTAAATATTTATTACAAACCTATTTTTGTTTCCCTTATCTATATGATGTTGAATAATAAAATTTTTTTTTGTTTATATAAAACCAATTTTCATAAATACTAATATCTTATGAATGTCTATAGCATTGATAATTTTTTTTTTTACCTAAATTATTAAATATATAAAGTTTGTATTATAAATTTCTATATTTTCCACACCACCTAGTATTTTTATATACCGAGGTATATATGTAGGCGCGTTTTTTTCAGTGGTTTCCCCAGGAGGCCTATTTCCACTCACATTTTTAAAAAATGTAATTTTTTTTAATAAATAAATAAAAAAAATAAGTTTTTTATTTATATATTAAAAATATAAAATAACATCTTTTAAATATGTTCGCTGAAATATAAAATATTAGAAATAATATATATACATTAAATTTAATATATTTAAATATATAAAAAAATATTACTTATACTTACTATTATACATTATCTAAACATTTTAAAAATTTTCAAATTTATAATTTAGAATATTATAAAAATTGTACCTGTTTTTATTATGACTAAAAATTTTGAAATCAGAAATTTGAAAAATTTTTATGTATTATCCTTTTTTTTGTTGATATACTTAGAATTTCTCATCGTTTCGTTCTAATTTTTATAAATATTGTATTTATTTTTTTTCGAATTTCAAAAAATCATCAATTTCTTGATTAATTTTTTCTATATTTGTTCTTTCCTCTTTACTATTAATTTTAATAAATTTATTTATTCTAGGATCCCATTCCATTTTTTATTCTGTAAAAAAATGATGTATTAATATTTGTTATTTCATTTATTAGATTTTTAATGGACAATAAATTAATTTTGTCTAATAATCATTTTTATTTTAATTTTCTATTTTTTTCAAAAATTTTTTGTAATCTATAATATTATTCACTAAATGAAAAATAAAATAACATCTTTTGTATTTAATTATTAGTTTTAATGAATTAATTCATTTTAAGATCTCATTGTAGTTAATAATTTAAAAAAATTATTTAATATAATTGTTTATAAAATTTTATATAATTTTTTACTTACTTTTATAAATAAAAAATAATATTTCTGGAAAATACTTCTTTGTATTTTTATATGTAATATTAATTATATATACATAATTCATACATATATTTTGTATAAAAATAAATTATTTTATAATTATTTATATTTGTAGTTAATAGTGTATAACATTTCGAAAATGAAAGTATTGAATTTAAATTTTTTAAAATATAATTTAAAAAATTTTGTAATATAAATTTATATTATAAAAAATATAATACCTTTTTTAATGTTTTTATATTATATAAACTGATCATAATTTTTAATTTATAAACCAAATTTTTTTTACTGCAAATAAATATTTTAATGTTATAAAAAATAATTTTATAATTATGAATTTTAAAGTGAAATATTATTTACGTGATTTTTTATATGCCTTTTTAAATGATCATTTCTTGAAAATTCTTTATTACAATTAAAGCATGTAAATTTTTGTTTCCTATGCTTAGCTAATATATGTCTCATTAAATTAGATTTTGTACTAAAATTTTTTTTACAATAAATACATAATTCCTTTTTTTGTTCGTGAGTTCTTTCATGTCTTCTTCTATTTTTAATTTTAATAAATAAGCCACATGTTTTACAACTTATAGTTTTAATATGAACTCTATTTATATGTATTTTTAAAAATTTAGATTTAGAATAAGAATTTTTGCAAAATGGGCATTGAAATACATCCATTTTTCCTATTAATATTAAGTTTAAATATTAATTTTCATTAAATAATAATTTTATAAAAAACTTGAAAAACATTTCAATTATATTTTATATTATGGGGATTTATAATTTTATTTAAGTTTAATTTTATTCTGTTTCCATTATATTTAAAAAAAATAAAATATAATAAGCATAACACATTTAATAATTTACATTAATTTCTTTTTAGGGGTCCACCTTTCCTTTATTTGACATTTTCATTGATTTCAATTTTCTAATGTGAAAGAGAGAGAAAGAGAAAGAGTCTACTTACTCTTTACTTAGCTGCTTACCCGACACTGAAGTGGCTTTTGCTGATCGCTTGCCCTACGCACGCACTTATCTTCACAGTAGAAAATTTGTTAGCTTTTGTCGACAAAATTCGCATCATGATTGGCGCGGCTCACGAAACAGCTACTATTCTGATATTTTCGACTAATTACTTTCTGACAGCTATGCAGAAACTATTTTAGCTTTCAATTTAATTCAAAACAAGTTTTACAAAAGAAAAAAATCTTTAATTTTAGTAAAATAAAAATAAAATACCCTTTAAGTAAATCAAATTTACACAACAAAATGAAATTTAAAAATCAATTAATCGTTAAAATTAACTGAAATGAATTAATAAAAATGGTAAGAGTTTAAATAAATTATTCATTAAAAATTTCTGTCCAAACAATGTTATCTATTTTTGATGTATCATCTAAATTATTTTGAATATAAATATTATAAAAATTTTTACATCTTGACAACGCAACGTATAATTGACCATGTGAAAACAATGGTCTTCTTATAAATAAGCCTACATTATCGAAACTTTGACCTTGTGATTTATTTATAGTTATTGCAAATGCTAATATAATTGGAAATTGTTTTCTGTAAAGAATAAATGGTAATGAAGAATTATTTCCTGTATTTAAAGTAATTTTTGGAATAAAAACTCTATTTCCACTTTTATCGCCTGTTATTATTTCAGCTTCAATATTATGTTTATATAAATTTATAATTTTCAATCGTGTACCGTTACATAATCCTTCCGATATACTCAAATTTCTTAACAACATTACTAGAGCATTAACTTTTAAAGTTAATTTATGAGGTGGTAAACCTTCTTTAATTTTATTTAAAAATTCTATTTGCTAATTCAAATAAATGTTATCATCAGTTTGATCAACACCTTTATGCGTAGCGTAATCAATACTATAATATGTTTCAGTTTTTCCTTTTAATAAATTTAATACTTTTTTATTTAAATTATTAATATCTTCATTATGAGGAGCTAATATAATTTTTTTTCCGCAACAATTTTTATTAATATTGGAATAAATTTTAGAACAAATATCGTTAGTTTGTAATTTGTTTGGAATTATGAAAGGGTTTATTTTACCATCACCAATTTCTAATAGAAATGAAGCAAATTTTTCATTTTTAGATCGAATATTTCTTGTTAATTTTAATATATTAAAAAATCGCCATAAATATGAACTTTTTATTGTTTGTTCTATGATTGAATTTCTATTTCCATGTTTAACTGGTAAAATTTGTCGAAAATCACCACCTAAAATACTTAATTTTCCACCAAAAAGAAAATTATTATTGCAAACATCTTTTAATGTATTATTAACTATTTCTAATGCTTTTTTTGGAATCATTGATGCTTCGTTCCATATTATTATATCAGCTTCTCTTAATTTTTTTTTATCTGATTCTAATTCTCAAAATGCATTTTCAATTGTATTTAAATTTAAAGGTAATCTAAAAGTCTTATGACTTGTCATTCCTTTTGCTTTGTGCTATTTCGCATATAGAAATAGATAATGAACTTTAAATGGAGTCAGGCTAAAATGTGCTGCTGTCACCGACCGTTAGCATCACCATGATAATATCCTCGTGCAAAATTTGTCTGCTAAGAAAACCAAATAAGAGAATACTACCACTACCTTCTATTTCTTTCTCTCTCTTTCTTTTTTTTTTAATCTTCTATTTACTCACCAGCGTGTGATTGTGCGATTTCCGCAGACAAACAGCAGTAACAGTAATGGTAGCAGAGAAGCAGGAAAAGAAAACTAAAAAAGAGAGAGAGAGTAGTCTAACCCAGATAAAACAACGCGTTCACTTTCCTCTCTTGCTTTTACCTACCCGTCATGCCTTGTGCGCGCTCTCCTTTCATCTAAGCCACTAGCACAGACTCTCTCCGTCTCACTCTTATACTCGCACATCAAGCATAAAAATCTACGTTGTGCTATCACGCGTACGTAATGCGCGCGCATATTTTTTATTCTCTCGCTTACAACTAACGTCGCGTTACGTTGCATATGTAGCACAGATTGAATCGCCCTTCTGTGCACCTCACAACGAAGATTGATATATGCGTTAACTATATCATAGTATACGAGTAATTTGTTACCCTCGTTACAAGTGGTACACTTGATTCATTAAATACCCATTATGAAATAATTCAAAGTAATAATGGAAATATTTAAAAACATTTATCTAATTTAAAATATAAAAATTACAATGTCAAAAGAAAAATCAATTCTCAGTATAATAATGAAACTAATAAGAAAATTAAAATATGGAAATAAATGTTTTATTAAAAATAATAGAACATTTTGAATTTAAAATAATTTCAGTGAATTAATATGTTTTACAGTTTTACTTAGCAGTGGAGGTTAGCGCGCTTACGCACAGGAGGCTTGCGAAATTTCCATTTTACCATGTTTGATGTCATTTATTCTTTTAAACAATAATTATATAAAATTTTATAAAATTTATCATAAAAATTATTAATTTAATATGTTTGTTCTATATACTTAAAGTAAAAGCAGTAGGTGCAAACAATAAAAATTAGCAAAAAGCTTTTTAAATGATAGGATTTGAATGAAATTGAGGATCAAAGGGGATAAGCTAAGGAGCAGCTAAGGAAGAGGAACAAAAACGTAAAATTACGTTAAATAACACAAAAAAAAGGTAAAATTTGAGGATTTACCTGAGGAGGAGCGAAAATGACCTAAAATAACGTAAAAATAACGGAAAAAAGTGATGGATTTTTTGAGGAAGAGAAAAGGAAGAGAAAATGAAGGCATGAGGAAACTCAAAAGAAGAGAAAAAGAAGAGGGGAGGAAGGGAAAAAGAAAAGAAAAGGAAGAGGAACAAATAACGTAAAATAACGTAAAAAATAAGGGAAAAAAAGAGGATCAAAATTAGGTAAGAGGATGAGGAAAAGAAGAGAAGGGGAGAAGCTTGGTTGTAGAAAATTTCCTTACAACTATATAATATATATATATATATATATATATATATATATGGGTCAATCCACGTCAAACGGATAATGGCTCTGTCCAAAATTGTAGAATACCAAAAAAATCGTATATAAGCTCAAAATTTTCGTCTTACACTCTACTTTCTTTTGCAATGTGGCGATTTTGAAAATCCACAATGGCGGCTCAAACCTAGAGATATCATAAAAAATTTTCAAAAATTGATTTTAAATCATTCAAATCAGATCCTATATATTTTTTTACATCAGAAATCAATTCAGCGTTCAATTTTACATAGGAATATAGTATTGCACTTGAGGTAAAAAAAATTTACAATGTCATCGGAAGGTCATATCGGGAAATAATAGTTATTTCTCAAATTACTTATTGATCAATGTTGATTAGTGAGAAAATGAAGATACTGATAGATAACTCGAGTTACTGAATTTAAATCTGATGTCCGCTTAACTTTACAAAATCTGTATGAAAGTCATTTGAAGGTCCAATCACGAATATCTTTTATTATTTGATAACATTAGGACAACTTCAAGTTTTACGTGTCGCTGAATCTGAAACCGGGGTCTGTTGGAGTGTCAAACGACGTAATTACGTAAAAATTAATCAAATATTGACTAGAAGAAAATTTTTGTTTTCTAAGAAACCACAGTTTGAAACGAATTTTTCTGTAATTACGTCGTTTGATACTGCAACAGGTCTCGGATTCGGATCCAGCATCACGTAAAACTTATAGGTGTCTCAATCTTATCAAATAATAGAAGATATTCGCGATTTGACCTTTAAATGACCTTGATGGAGACTGGTAGGGTTAAGCGGATATCAGATTTGGATTCAGTGACTCGAGTTACCTATCAGCATCTTTATTTTCTTACCAATCAACGTTTATCAATGATTAATTCGAGAAATAACTATTGTATCGCGATATGACCTTCAGATGATATTGTAAAATTTTTTTACCTCGAGTGCAATACTATATTCTTATGTAAAATCGAACGCTAAATTAATTTCTGATATAAAAAATATGTAGAATCAGATTTGAATGAATCAAAATTAATTTTTGGAAATTTTTAATGAAATTTCTAGGTTTGAGTCACCATATTGAGGCCGCCATTTTGGATTTTTCAAAATCGCCACATTGCAAAAGAAAGTAGAGTGTAAGACGAAAATTTTGAGCCCATGCACAACTTTTTCAGTGATCTACAATTTTGGACAGAGCCATTATCCGTTTGACGTGGATTGACCCATATATATATATATGAGACATTTTACGCCAACTGAAAGAGCAAAAAAATTAAAATCGCTGAAACTCTGAGAACATATTCTGTCTGTTACTCAAAATGTGTAAAAAAATATTCAAGAATTTAGATTTGAAGGATCAAGAGCCATAGATCCTTGAAATTCGGAAATTTTCAAAATTTTTGGAAAAGTACCAACTTTATGATTTTTTTCCTGAAAATCTTTATGTTTTAGAGAGAAATTCATGAGAATTCTTCTTGTTCTAGATAAAGAGGAGGGTTAGCATTATTTTTTACAGAGCCAAATTTTGAAGTCTTCTATTGGTTCTTACATGTATTACATGGCAATTGAAATTACTCATTGTCTGCTACTTCAGAAATTGCTTTTCGAGGGCTTATTTCCTTCTATTTTTTATCAACTTAAAAATAAATTTTTGACTGTGTAAAAAAGAGCCACCAATAAGGAGTTATAACAGTTTGAAATATATATTTTCATGTCTAATTTATTTTCAATATAAAAATTAATCATACATGATAATATATATTTAAACTGTTTTAACTCCTCATTGATGGCTCTGACTTACATGATCAAAAATTCATTCTAAAGTTCACGTGAAATAGAGGAAAATAAGCCCGCGAAAAGAAATTTCTGAAGTGGGGAGCAATGAGTAATTTCAATTACCATGTAATACATATAAGAACCAATAGAAAACTTTAAAATTCAGGTTTGTAAAGAATCATGGTAACTCTGCTTTTCATTAACAACAAGAAGTATTCTCATGAATTTCTTTCTAAAATATTAGGATTTTCAGGAAAAAAAAATGATTAAGTTGGGACATTTCCAAAAATTTTGAAAAATTTTCAAATTTCAAGAATGTATGGCTCTTGATCCTCCCAATGTAAATCCTTGAGAATTTTTTTACACATTTTGAGTTACAGGCAGGATATATTCCCAGAGTTTCAGAGATTTTTATTTCTCTGCTCTTCCAGTGGTTTTGAAATGTTCCATATATATATTTATTCATTAAAAAAAGTTTGTTGTAAAAAAAACTAAAATCAAAATTATTTTGAATTATTTTTAATAATTGTATTCTTTAATTTATTTACAGTTATTTATGGTTATTTGCAGTATCTACATTCAAATAATGTATAAATGATAATAAACAATCCACACAGCATGAAATATTTATGGAAGCTTCCGTGAACATTGGCAACGAAGATTTGAAATATTTTAGGAATCTTCCATGGAATATTCCCGTGATATTCGTATATCCTTGATTCTTCCTACATTGGAATATTCCATGGAATATTGCTGGAAGATTCTAAGAATATTTCATTGGAAGATCTAGGACATCTCAGATCTTTTATTGAAATATTTCAGGAATCTTGCAAGAATATTTCATAAAATATTCCGTTGAAACATTCATTGCAAATTTCCGGAATATGGGAACGGTAAATTTGAAACATTTTATAAACCTTTCATGGAATATAAACAAAAGATCTAAAGAATCTTTCATGGAATATGCACGAAAGATTTAAAGAACTATTCATGAAATATTCCATGAAATATTTCTGGAAGATTTTAGAAATATATCGTGAAATATTCCGTGGAATATCTATAGAAGATTCGCAGAATATTGGCACGGAAGATTTGGAATATTTCAGGAATCTTCCGTGAAATATTCCTGTAATATTCGTGTGTCCTCGATTCTTCCTACATTGAAATAATCCATGGAATACTCTTGAGAGATTTCAAGAATATAAAAATGAGGTTTGGGTAATCTCTCATCTTTCATGAAATGTTCCTGGAAGATTTTTGGAAAATGTGAAATGCTGTGAGGGGATGGTATATGTATTATATATAAACACATTACGCTTATACATCAATACATATACGCATACATAAATATTTAGTTATGAAATCGCATTTAAATATTCGCTTCGACTGTGCACATCAAAGTGCTGATACCCATTTGCTTTTATAGTAAATGAGGTATCTTTCAACCGCTTGAGGATAAAAATCCCATTTAACAAACATCCCCTTATTGGCGTCACTGGAAACCTCCCGTAACGTTTCACGCAATCTTCCAAGGAAAACTTCATGGAATCATTCTAGAAGCTTTTAAGCAATATTCCACTGAAAGATTACTGTAGTCTTTGCGTGAAATATTTCGTGGAATATTTACGGAAGATTTATGTAATATTTCGCTGCACGATTTAAAAGTTTTTAGGAATCTTCCAGTGAAATGTTTCTGGAATCTTATTGAAATCTTTGATGAAATATCCCACTGGAAGATTACTTAAATATTTCTGTGGAATATTTAGTTGACTAGTTCTGAAAGATTTATGTAATTATCCGCTGTACGATTTTAAAGTTTATCAGAATCTTCCAAATGTTTATGGAATCTTTCTGGAATCTTCCATGAAATATTTTACTAGAATATCTATAAACATTACATGGAATATTTTATGAAATATTTCAGAAATCTTTCGTGAATCTTACATGGAATATTTCGAAAAAGTTTTCGAACATTCCTTTGAAATATTCCTGAAATATTCCTGGAAGCTATCAATGGAAGATTCCAGTGGAATAATCTGAAATATTCCGTGAAGACTTTCAATAATCTGCATGAAAGGTTCCATTAAAATATTCCAGTGAAATAATTTGAAATATTTCAGTGAAATCTTCCATGCTATGTGAGAACCATTATTTATTTCTAGCCTAACGCTTTTTTATTGTTATTTACAGTTTTCAATATTTTCTTATGATTATTTGTTTATTCACAGCATTATTCTACTTTTACAAAATAATTTTCATACACGGTGATAAAATATTTTACTATAAGATAATATATATATATGTTTCATTTCACAAAAAAATTTCAACATTAAAACTAATTTTTTAATGTGAAAAATTATATTGGTATAATTTTGAAATTTTGATATGGGAATACTTTTTATAAATAACCTTTTAATAATTTTAAATAATGGTAAATTTTTTAAATAACTTGTGGTATTGAATGCTAATTGAATTTATTTTTATCATGAAGTTAATTATTTAGGTTGCAAATGTATTTAATAAAATAATATAACTATTTATAAGTTATCTCTTAATTTTTTAATCTTTTTATTCATAGTTGACAATTATATTGAATATATGATTCTCATTTTAATAGTTTTCATACGATATTATGTGAATTTTATTAATATAAATTATTTAAGGAGATGTAAAATGGACAGCACACTTCCACCCATAAATATTGATTATACTTCCATTGTATTTTAAAATTTTGAATAAATAGATGCATTAACATACAGTATGTATCACGAAGATTATTCAGTTAAATTTTTACATAAATCTATTCATTAGTTATTGAGAAGTTTGGGGTCCAATATTATTTACTAAAATTTTTTTATTTGGAATCAGAAATTTAAATATCTTGAAAACTAATGATTGGAATAATTTAAAAATTCAAATAAATAATCACCACGAGACATACTACAAGTTAATACATTCCTTTTATGGAAATTCAGCAATAGAATGGAAAGACCGCTAATTTTTTTATTTTCTTATAGTAAAATATAATCAAACTTTGACAACAAATTTAACACAATGAAATAATTGTACTTTCAATGATCATATTTAATACAAATTTTAGAGTGATATTACAGAATATTATTTTTTTCCGCATTTATAATAAGTGTTTCGCAAATAATAAGTAAATTTTCTTCTGAAATGTTTACTTTTTTAGGGGAAATTCTACTTCTATCAAGACAGTTCATACATATAAATGCATAATTATAGACATAATCAGAAACATTTATTCATATTTTATATATTGTCCTATCTTTATAATTAACTATTGAAAAAATTTAATATCTAATAAATAATTTTTTTAAATTGTATTTCATAAAATTCATGTTCAAACGATATTAAAAAAAATATTTTTATATCATGTAATTAGAATTGTTCAAATGAGGTAATTCGATATTTTTTAAAAATTAATGTTTCTCTTATTAAAAATATTATTGCTTCAATGAAATGAATTGCTAAAAATTTTTATATAAATCACAATTCATTTAAATATAAACACGTGTAAAAATAAAAATGTAATTAAGGTTAAATGTATGTTATTTATGAAAAATTGTTAACAAGTAACTTTTTAAATAATATATTTTCATGAAAACTAATTTAAATACCTTATTCTCTGAATGATAACTGAATACAATTTCAATTTAATCAATTCAGTTATACAATTATAAATATATAATATTTATATAACTGTTCATCAATTAAAATTATTATTTTTTTAATATATATATTAAAAAAATAATTATTACAATAGATTGTAGTTAAATAAAAATGTTTATTTTAATAATTATAGCGTTGAAATTTATTTTGATGAAAATGTTATTTGATTGACATTTACAGTATTATTTTAACTATTTTTGAAAAGTTACTTGTCATCAATAAAAAAATATTTAATTTTTTAAATTAATAATCTATTAAGATCAAGAATTCTCTAAAAATTATAATATTTATGATATGCGAACCTTACTTGTGATACATACACTTTGTAATATTTGTATCTCATTAAATTTTTATATTAGATGCAAAGAGGATTGTTAAGTAATTGCAAATTGTTATTTTTTTATTACGAAATATTCGAATTTAAAATTAACTAAAATGTATTTTAATCTTATGATTTTTTCTATTTGAATTTCGTATTTCATATATACAAAATACATTTATGAAGATATTTTTATTAGAAATCAACACGAATTTCTTTTAAGCAATTTCCACTTATAAATTAATTTCATAATTCAAATTCATGGTCATATATTGAGGTCTGGAAATTATAGTTGTAACTCAGTACACAGTTTTCAGTTTATTTACATCAAATATTGTACTATCTTTGTTTTTCTAATGGCAGTAGAGTGAGAAATAGTCATTTGAAATGAATTATACGCTTTTTTACTTTAAGCACATGTGTACATATATTTTTATATTATGTTTCATCAAATTATTTTTAATTAATTCAGTACTAAAAATTCAATTAATTAATTCTTATTTACTTCAAATTCGTTATTTATACATAATAATATAATAAAAGAAAATTCAACTAAGCGACGTTAGGAGCGAAAAACTTCAATGTAATTAATACCTGTTAACGTAAAACCCAATAAATTGTGTAACGATTTTCAACAGTTGATAAATATAATGGAAATCATATTATACATATATATATATATATATATATATACTAGGGGGGTACCCCCCTGCTCGCCCTGCTCGCCAGCCCTCCAATTTGTGATGTACTTATTCTTGAATATTATAAAATTTAATGCCATAAATTCAAATGAGGTGTTAAAGTACTTATGCTGTAAAACATATCAAGTTTAACACAATTTGCAATAATTATTATGCAAATTGCATTAAATTATTGCATTATAGAATTCATATATAATAATGTATATATCCGAAAACTTTCCGAATGCTCTCGATTGAATCGAGCCCGAGATTGCAAGCTTGTTCAGATTCAAGCTATATCAAGCTTCAAACCAACTTATATACATCTCTCTCTTCTCCAACTTTTAACTTCTCATTCTTCTCCCCTTCCCCAAAAAAGAAAGAATCTATTCGAAACAAATTCAATACGCAGTACTATTCAGTCCAGTTTTCTTGTTTATAGAAATGTAAAATTTCTAACAAAAAAAATGCCTCATTTCTGAGGCGTACCCTGAGGCGTTGTAAGAGGAGGGGATGAGGAAGTACTGAGGCGTCGGTAACTATTTTTACGTTATTTTTGAAAATTCTTAAAAATATCACTCTCACAAACTTGAGGCGTTTCGAGGAATTCCTAAGGCTTACCTGAGGTGTCTCTGAGTAGTCTTTGAGGACACCTATAAGGTAATATGAGGCGACAAACGTTGAGGCGATGTCAAAGGCGGGTCGAGGAGGGGGGAGGAGGGGGAGGCTGGGGGAGGAGGGGGGGAGGCATCTCACAGAGGCTGGAAAAAAACCTATATTTACGTTGAAAAAATTTAAAAATGTGAGGCTGGGGAAGGAGGAGGGAAGCTGGGGGAGGAGAGGGGAGAGGAGGAGGAGGAGGGGGGAGGACGCAAGAATGCTATTTTTTAGGCTTACGTCTATATAATATAGGAAGATATATATATATATATCAATTTTAAATTTCTAATCATTGATTCAAAACTCAAAAGTAACTATTTTAAAACGGAATATGGAAGATAAACATGTGTCGTTTTAATCCTTGAATATCACGAATTTAAATATTAATTATTAGTAATTTTAAAAAGTTATATATTATATAAATAATTCTATATTTAATAATTTTTAATTTTAGTAACAGGAAAAGCCGCACGAGAAGAGATTATCAATTACACTTTCTGCGAAATATTGCCCTTGAATCGAGTAGGTGAAAGATCAGTTTTAATACCAAAAAAAGGCAATAAGCATCGCAAATTTATGCTCTTACTTCATAATATAATAGTACCAACATTGGTCCCTAAAATTCAAGCTATAGTACTAATTGAAATTATATCGTCACTCATTTTGTAAGTACCTTAATACATAAATTAGATATATTTGATTTAGAACCTATTTTAACAATACTTTCTTTTCTCCGTGCAGTTGTTAGTTCTAGTGAACGTCAAATACTGTTTTCGATTATTTCATGGTTCGTGATTGAAACACGTGATTAAAAAGAATGAATTCCTATCATATTTTTTCATTGATTCAAATGCAATTTAGTAGAACAAATTCTTAATTCATCATGATATAATTTGTATTTAAACAATTTTTATGCACATTGTAACTTTAATTAATCTTTTTTATAAAAATAGAAAAATTTAATTTAGTACAAAACTACAATATCACAATTCATAAGTTGCATCGATTCTTTTTTATTTTAAAATTGGCTAATTTATACATAATAATATAATATATAAAAATTCAACCGAGTGACGTTAGGAGCGAGGTATTTTTTGCTAGTTTCTATTAATATTAAAATAAATTTTAGAACAAATATCGTTAGTTTGTAATTTGTTTGGAATTATGAAAAGGGTTTATTTTGCCATCACCAATTCGTAATAGAAATGAAGCAAATTTTTTATTTTTAGATCGACTATTTTTTGGTTATTTTAATATACTAAAAAATTGCCATAAATATGAACTTTTTATTGTTTCTTCTATAATTGAATTTCTATTTTCATGTTTAAAAACTGGTAAAATTTGTCGAAAATCACCACCTAAAATAATTAATTTTTCACCAAAAAGAAATTATTATTACAAACATCTTTTAATGTATTATTAACTATTTCTAATGCTTTTTTTCGAATCATTGATGCTTCGTCCCATATTATTATATCAGCTTCTCTTAATTTTTTTTTATCTGATTCTAATTCTAAAAATGCATTTTCAATTGTATTTAAATTTAAAGGTAATCTAAAAGTCTTATGACTTGTCATTCCTTTAGGTAATAAAGTAGATGCAATACCAGTCCAAGCCATAGACAAAATTTTCTTATCAATTGATATAAAATTAAATATTAAAGTCTTATATAAATAAGTTCTTCCTGTTCCTCCAGGACCATCAATAAAATATATTTTGTTTTTATCTTTTTCAGTTAAAATTTCAAAAATTAATTTTTGTTCAGCGTTTAATTTATTATACATTAATTAAAAATTTCTTTTGCTTTCTATTTCATCATAATGATTATTGTTAAAAGTAATTAAATTTATTTTTGGTTCAGGTAAACCAAAATCTTTACAAGATATATGTTTATTAATAAAAATATTATTATGTTCAAATAAAGCATTATTTTCTTCATTTTCATTCAAATCTTCAACAAAATAATAAGTAGTGGATGTTGACGCGCTTGCGCACAGAGGGCTTGCGGAATTTCCATTTTATCATGTTTGATGTCATTTATTTTTTCAAGCAATAATTGTACATTTTATAAAATTCATCATAAAAATTATTAACTTAATGTTTGTTTTATATATTTAAAGTAAAAGCAGTCGGTGCAAACAATAAAAATTAGCAAGAAGCTTTTTAAATGATGGGATTTGAATGAAATTGAGGATCAAAGAGAATGAGCTAAGGAGCAGCTAAGGGAGAGCAGCAAAAACGTAAAATAACGTAAAATAAAACAACAAAAAAAGGTAAAATTTGAGGATTTACCTGAGGAGGAGTAAAAATGACCTAAAATAAGGTAAAAATAACGGAAAAAAGTGATGGATTTTTTGAGGAAGAGAGAGGGAAGAGAAAATGAAGGCATGAGGAAACTCAAAAGAAGAGAAAAAGAAGAGGGGCGGGAGGGAAAAGGAAAAGAAAAGGAAGAGGAATAAACAACGTAAAATAACGTAAAAAAAGGAAAAAAAGGTTAATAATTAGGTAAGAGGACGAGGAAAAAAAGAGAAGGGGAGGACCTTGGTCGTAGAAATTTTCCTTACAACTATATAATATAGAGAGATGTATATATATGTCCACCATTTTGGTTTTTTTCTTCCCAATTTTACTTTATATACATATATGGGTAAATCCACCGTAGTTTTAACTTTGCATGTGACTTTTTTTCAGCAATTTTTAAATAATTACTATTCTGTTACATTAAAACGCACATGGCTGTATTTGGCTTTGAATTGTCCGTTCTGAATCTAAGAAATATACTCCACTTTTTCGCAAAGCTACATTGAACGGCACTTTTAAAATTTTCTTAAAAGCATCAAATTTTTTACAAAAAATCACGGTTTTTGCATAAATAGTATAAAAAGAAGTAAAATTTTTAAAGTCTTGATGAATTTTAGATCATGCCATTTGAATAATATTCAAAAAAACTGTGAGACTACTTTCTCAACTCAAAAACAAAAAATTTAAACCTAAGTAGAGTCACGTGCAATTTCAAATAAGTTTGATAATAGCGATTTTAATTTCAAGACAATATACATATTTTGAATTGTATTTACTGAGTTCTTCGATGTTGCACATGACTCTACTTAGGTTTAGATTTTTTGTTTTTTGATTAGGAAAATAGTTCTATAGTTTTTTTAAAGATTACTTGAACGGCATGATCTAAAATTCATCAAGACTTCAAAAATTTTACTTCTTTTTATACTATTTATGCAAAAACCGTGATTTTTCGTAAAAAATTTGATACTTTTTAGAAAATTTTGAAGGTGCCGTTCAATGTAGCTTTGCGAAAAAGTGGAGTATATTTCTTGGATTCAAAACGGACAATTTAAACTCAAATACAGTTATGTGCGTTTTAATGTAACAGAATAGTAATTATTTAAAAATTGCTTAAAAAAAGTCACATGCAAAGTTAAAACTGCGGTGGATTTACCCATATATCGCCCATTCTGTCAAATCGAAGGATGAAAAATTTTTTTCCGCTAAAAATCGGTAAAATTGTTCTTTTCCATATTATAAAGCACTCAAAATTCTTTTAGATTTCTTCAGTACATATTTTTAGAGCTATAAAGCTTCAAAGTTGGGCAAAAACCATATTTTTTTGAAATTTTTGACTAATTTTAAGCTTAAATTACTCAGTTGGGTTGCGTTTTAGGAAATTATTACTGAAAAACTTTTTCCTTCAAAAAATTCTAAATTTTGAGAAAAAATTAATTTAAAAGTGCTAATGTAGCCATTCGCTGTGCTAATCTCATTTAAAGCATTAAAATACCACTTTTCAAGGTTTCAAACCATGATCCCATATCCAAGAAAATCATTGAAGTAGTTAATATATCGCGCGAATAATTTTGTTAATCCTTTAATTTTAATCATTCTTCAAACTGATAAATACTATTTTATTATCATTATTACTTTTTAAGAAAAGTATGTTTCAGGCGAGCTTAGGTATTGAATAGTATATAGTGTTCTTTAGAACATTTTTTCTAAATACTATATATTATATTCTTTTTAGTTTCTGCATTTGAAATTACTGAAATCAATTAGGTAATCGTCAAGTTTATATTTAATTTATCTACAATTTCGGCTAAAGAAAGTTTCGAAATCAATTAAGCAATCGTCGAGTACTTTCGTATTCAATTCATTATTTCAATAATATAAAATTCATGAAATGCTTAATTTATATTTACTTTAATAGATGAATGTTTAGAAAAAACTTTGTAGCGTGGCAAATAATGCAGACTCGTGACCCATCAATTTATGAAAATCAAATTGATTATTGAGATAATAATAGCGATGATAACACACATCAAAATTACCATAAAAATGAAGTAACAGATCAAATTTTTAGTTAATTTATAAGTATAAACATGCTTTTTGGAAATTTAGGGAAAGATATCAATTTTTATTGTATTATTTTTAATAAAATTATGCATGCTCTATCGCATTACACTGTCTTTTTATTTTTAAGTTCTGTAAAATATATTTTAAATTTTACTAAATATTCACAAAATAACTTGCCAGGCCCGTGGATGAATATTTTGTTGGTGGAATACTTAATGTATGTGATTACTGGTTTATGATCGAATTATTTCCTATTTCAGGTATTTTTAATATTTAGAAAAATTAATCAACAGATATTTATAATTAATGGTAAACATATTTAATCCTCATTTGTCACGAACTATTAGAAATCCAAAGAAGTTAAAGAAATTTGGAAAGAACAAGGCTTTAAAATTTTCGATGCTCCATTATAAAATTTAAAATAATAAATACTAACTTATATATCTTAGAGGTTGAAAATTCATATTTAACGTTCATTCTGTAATAGTCAACATACGATTTACGAATTTTTTTTAAATTTAACTTTAATTAATTGAAGGGCCGGATGCAATAATGAGGTATACGCTCGGAACTGCGGCGCAGGCTCGACTATAGCAGCCAAATATGAAAAATTGAAAAATCGATTTTTAAAAAATACTGGCATGTAGAAAATGAAAAAACACAACTTTTTTTAAGCAAAGTTTTTTCACTAGATGTTTGCTTTTAAAAAAAAAATTAAAAAGTGACTCCTAAAAAAAGTAATTCTTAATGAGTTTTTAACACATAAATCGCTCTATTCCAGCCAAATATGATCGGATCGTTCTGAAATTTTGTACACACACGGGGAATACTCTAGCGCTAGGAATAAGATCATAAAAAGTGATAAAATTAATAATTTATTTATAACAATTTAGTTGGAAAGTGATAAAGTGCATTTATTGATATACATTATCTTCAGTGACAAAAAGTATCGAGGCAAGTTTAAGTCTCGAAGAACTTCCAGCGAGAGATTTGTTCTTTAATATTTAAAGAAGTTTTTTGGAGAGTTTCAGATTTTTTTATTGAAAATTGGCTGAAAGAGAGCAATTTTCGTAATTTAAATATAAAGTCGCGCGTGCCGTGGCACGTGCGCTAGCGCGTCAGATTTCATCGAGTACGTTAAATGTACACTGAGCGTACTGACGCGCTACCACACGCGCCACAGCACGCGCGACTTTACACCTAAATTACAAAAATCGCTCTATTTCAGCCAATTTTTAATATAAAAATCTGAAACTTTCCAAAAAACTTCTTTACATATTAAAGAAAAAATCTCTTGTTGGAAGTTCTTCGAGATTTAAACTTCCTTCGATACTTTTTGTCACTGAAGTTAATGTATGTCAATAAATGCTCTTTATCACTTTCCAACTAAATTGTTATAAATAAATTATTAATTTTATCACTTTTTATGATATTATTGCTAGCGCTAGAGTATTTCCCGTGTATGTACAAGATTTCAGAACGATCCGATCATATTTGGCTGGAATAGAGCGATTTATGTTTTAAAAACTCATTAAAAATTACTTTTTTTAAAAGTCACTTTTTAATTTTTTTCTTCAAAAGTAAACATCTAGCGAAGAAACTTTGCTTAAAAAAAAGTTGTGTTTTTTCAAAGAGCCACGGTGGCTCAGGGGCTAGAACATCCGACTCTCACCCAGAGGGCCGGGGTTCGAGTCCCGGTGAGGGCGGGATTTTTTTCCATTTTTAATTAAAAGTGGAGAATTTTTCGGACTCATTGACACCGTGGTGGACCACCCCCGAATGATTTTCCGCGGTTTTAACAAAAATCGCAGATAATTATTCGAGGGCCGGTAAGGCAGAATGCGACTGCTCCACTAACTATAGTTGAGCCGGAACGTTCTGCCGGGTTGGTGTGAGCTCTCGATGCGCTAAAAAGGATGGGTAGAGCGAGTCTCCCCGCCTGAGTAGGCCTGCACGGGTACGCGAACACCTTCCGGGGTAAAAAAGGGATGGTTTCGAACGCGAAAACACCGGAACACACAGGTGGTCGAGGTGTCCCGTAAACAGATGTAAAAAATCTATACGGGGTAAGGAAAGCAATAGAACATAATATTACAGAACAAGTTGTGTTTTTTCATTCTCTACATGCCAGTATTTTTTGAAAATCGATTTTTCAATTTTTCATATTTGGCTGCTTTAGTCGAGCCTGCGCCGCCGTTCCAAGCGTATACCTCATTATTGCATCCGGCCCTTCAATTAAACAATCAATTGTACATTAATGTTTATTAATATTTAAAGGACAGTAATTATCTTTACTCAAAGGATATTAACATCCCGCGAAAAAATAAATAGTCTTCGGTTTTTCTCACTTATTTTTATCATCCTAATTTTACAGTTTTAACAACACCATAAAATATTCATCTACGGGCCTGACAAGTTATTTTGTAAATATTCAGTAAAATTTAAAATATACTTTACAGAACTTAAAAATAAAAAGACAGTGTAATGAGATAGAGAATGCATAATTTTATTAAAAATAATACAATAAAAATTGATTATTTTTCCCTATGTTACGTGGCGAATTTCCCGGACCTCTGAGTGAATCCCCGAAGCCACAAACTTACCTGGGTTCACAAAATTTATACTCATTTAACTTGAGCGCCAGTGATCCCTGATCAGCTAGCTAGGTAGAGCAATTGCAGAGGGGGTCAATACTTACTGGCCTGCCTTGGGTTGCAGGCTGGTTCTAACGATCAGAGTGGTTAAGAAAATTTAAATATAATTTATGATTTAATAAAGGAAAGCATAATGAGTTAAAATAAAAACAATTTGTAAAACAAAATAAAAGAAAACAAAGTAAAATTTTAAATTTATCAAGAAACACTATTAATATTAAACGACTCTAATTACTCTTAAAAAAAATATGAATGATTTAATTAATTTTATTTAACTATAATTTTTGTCCTGAAAAGAGGAAAGGGAAAAATAACTATTTGACTCTTTATTCAAACTTTAACCTTCTGACAGCCGGGATGACGCCATATGGCGTCATCCCATTATCGGCCCACACATACTATTGCTTAAGAAAAATTTATATGGGAAATTTCGAGAAAGTTACACTTTTTTGGTGGAAAAAATGCCGGCTGTCGAATGAAATTAAGGTTAAATCTGACTTATTATATTCTTAACTTAAAAGGAAATTCCGCTTGCAAATCACAATAAAAAAAAGAAATAATTTTAATATCACTCTCGCTACTCTGTACAAAATAAAGAAAGAACTTTGAATTTTAACTAATAACTACGTATAGCTATCTCGCTCGCTTTCCTTGAATAAGGACCGCCGCGTCGTCTCTTTATTACTATTTAACTATATTTTTCACAATAATATAGATATATAAAAAGTAGAAGTTAGTAATTAAAATACTATAAAAGCAATTTTTATTTAACTTTACTATTCACGGTTTTCGCATTTAATTTATAAAACAAATGGCGTCGCGTCGCCATGCACATGTATAATCAAATATAATTCTGACTATTTTTATTATTCCGCGTCAGGCAGTGATTGTACTTTTTATATACTCGCACCTTATGCAATCGAAAGAAAATTTAATTAGAAGAATTGAGAACTCTAATAGGAAAAACCAAAAGAACTAAAATTCATTATTTCTTACTTGCTAAACTCGCTTGAAGAAACTCCACTTACTGTCGCGTCATTAACCTCTAGCAAGACCCAGAAGAACGGCTTACAATTTATTTCTGAAGGCCCAAGGATGCACGAAAAAAAAAGTAATAGTTCTGCCGCGTTCATCCAAAGAGAAAAGCTCTTGACTTCTGATCAAAGAATCTTAAAAAAAACTCTGCACGTGTGCTTCCAATGTCGGCTCAGTCAAGGATTACTCGTACGTGCGCTCTCAATGACGGCTTATGCAAGAATCTTCTCTTTGAAGAAGAAGGAAGTTTTTCCTCGCTATTTCTTGCTATCTATCCTTGTTACACTTGGCTGATCCTCATCTTCTTTCTTTGATTTATTCAGTTATGAGTCGCTATCGATTGCTTAATCGACTCTTGGTCACGGATCTTCTATCTTTATCACTCTAATATTTTCCGCACTGTACTTAAAATTGTTATATTGCTCTACGTCGTAAAAACATCAATCATCGAAAAGTTCTACTCATAGCTATCTCTCATTGGTTGATCTTATCTATGTATGTACAACTACAAATAAACATGGCGCGTCGCTTGAATCTTTAATTGTATACGCATATATTCCTTTTATTCTCCTCATTTCTTCATAGCCTAAACGTTTTAGTACGCCTCCATGTGTTTTACATACGTATTTTACTATATGCTGCTCTCCTTCTTCGCGACTGTGCATATATGCTATACGTGCTCATACTTCTTGCGTGTATAGCTTCAAGTCATCTGTTTCTTTCATCTCTCTCACTCTCGTGGCGCCGCCATGTTAACTTCTGCTTTGTTAATTTCTGGTAATCTGATTGATGTTCTCTTCTCGTTCTTAATTTCTTGTATACTCTTGAAATGATTCTCGTGGACGTTAATCCTGAGTTTCTGGTGCATCTAGTGTGTGTATGTTAGTCCAGTCATTCTACGAAATTTCATGACTTAATTTATTACAGATATTTGAAGGTGGGAAATCATTGAGGGGGGTTAGTAGATGATAAATAAAAAGATACAGCTAGATTTGCCCTATTTTTTTATAAACAACGATCAATGTCTGAAAATAACGATGTTTTGTCCTATAATTTTAAAATGACGTTTTAGAGAAAAATGTTATGTATAAAAGTTATAGGCATTAAGAAGACCTAAAATTTTATTATTAGGTACGTGAAAATCGGTCAACAACTTTTCCGGATAATCGCGAAAAACACTCATTTTTACACTGTTTTATAAATGTTAATAACTTTTATAATAATTGCTATAAGTGATTTATAATACATTGTCGGTGAGGCCATTATGGGTCTTTATAAGCATAAAAAATTTCAGCCCGATCGGTTTGATAGTTTATGAATAATTGCAATTGTTTATCCCAAAGAAGATTTATTTAAACAATCATAAGACAGAACATTGTGAATTTTCCGACATTTAACAAAGTGGAATGGATTCTTCAAAGATTAAAGTATAAGTTAAGTCGAAGAAATTAATAATTTTTTAAAAAAATTATTGTTAAACAGTTAATGTAAAATTAGGCTATTTTTTTGCTTATAAATAAATGGAATAACTTTTTGGTTTTTTGTCATACGGACTTCTAATTAGTCTCATTTAATAGCTATTTCAAAAACGCATTTAAAAAAAAAAAAGTATTTTCTACGATCAATACTAACAGAGATAACATTTTTTTTTCAAAAATTCATATCTCCGTTATTTATAAACATTAAGAGTTGAAATTTTCAGGAAATTTCAATGAAGACTTATATTTTTGAATGCAATAAATCGTTATACAATTAATGCCATGAATATGATTTTCTACATCTTTAAAGTGATAGGTACATCTGCAAGATGGTCTTGGTGAGAGTGGCTTCAGCTTCGTTTTCCGCGCGGCAAGTATTAGGATATCGTTGCCTCGAGCGGGGACCGCGGAAAAAATATCTCGACTTCTAGATGACGTAGAACCTTTTTTTTTTTAAATCTGGGGTAACTCGAGAAAATATTAAGAATGGGCTTATTTTCAGCCCCCTGGAAAATTGGGAAAATCTTCAATTATGTAACTATATGAAAATTTTCAACATTAATACTTACATTTTCTTATTATTATAATTTCTTGTAGTGTTTTAAAGCTTTTAAATAATATATTTTTAATAATTTAAATATTTATTAATTTATAAAACGGCCTTTTCTTTGTAAATAATATTATGTTTTTCAATCAAACATAAAAATGACTGATATTTTATGTTTTCTATATTAATATTTTTTATATATATATATATTATTTTATTTATATTAAATTATTATTTGATATTATTATTAAAACATGTATCACAATAAAACTATTATTTTTCAATTAAATATAAAAATGTTAATTAAAAAATAATAGTTTTATTGTGATACATGTTTTAATAATAATAATATCGAATAATAATTTAATATAAATAAAATAATATATATATATATATAGAGAATATTAATATAGAAAACATAAAATATCAGTCATTTTTATGTTTGATTGAAAAACATAATATTATTTACAAAGAAAAGGCCGTTTTATTAATTAATAAATATTTAAATTATTAAAAATATATTATTTGAAAGCTTTAAAACATTACAAGAAATTATAATAATAAGAAAATGTAAGTATTAATGTTGAAAATTTTCATATAGTTACATAATTGAAGATTTTCCCAATTTTCCAGGGGGCTGAAAATAAGCCCATTCTTAATATTTTCTCGAGTTACCCCAGATTTAAAAAAAAGAAGGTTCTACGTCGTCTAGAAGCCGAGATATTGCATTTTTTTCGCGGTCCCCGCTCGAGGTAACGATATCCTAATACTTGCCGCGCGGAAAACGAAGCTGAAGCCACTCTCACCAAGACCATCTTGCAGATGTACCTATCACTTCAAAGATGTAGAAAATCATATTCATGGCATTAATTGTATAACTATTTATTGCATTCAAAAATATAAGTCTTCATTGAAATTTCCTGAAAATTTCAACTCTTAATGTTCATAAATAACGGAGATATGAATTTTTGAAAAAAAAATGTTATCTCCGTTAGTATTGATCGTAGAAAATACTTTTTTTTTTTAAAATGCGTTTTTGAAATAGCTAGTAAATGAGACTAATTAGAAGTTCGTATGACAAAAAACCAAAAAGTTATTCCATTTATTTATAAGCAAAAAAATAGCCTAATTTTACATTAACTGTTTAACAATAATTTTTTTAAAAAATTATTAATTCCTTCGACTTAACTTATACATTAAACTTTGAAGAATCCATTCCACTTTGTTAAATGTCGGAAAATTCACAATGTTCTGTCTTATGATTGTTTAAATAAATCTTCTTTGGGATAAACAATTGCAATTATTCATAAACTATCAAACCGATCGGGCTGAAATTTTTTATGCTTATAAAGACCCATAATGGCCTCACCGACAATGTATTATAAATCACTTATAGCAATTATTATAAAAGTTATCAACATTTATAAAACAGTGTAAAAATGAGTTTTTTTCGCGATTATCCGGAAAAGTTGTTGACCGATTTTCACGTACCTAATAATGAAATTTTAGGTCTTCTTAATGCCTATAACTTTTATACATAACATTTTTCTCTAAAACGTCATTTAAAAATTATAGGACAAAACATCGTTATTTTCAGACTTTGATCGTTGTTTATAAAAAAATAGGGCAAATCTAGCTGTATCTTTTTGTTTATTTATCATCTACTAACCCCCCTCAATGATTTCCCACCTTCAAATATCTGTAATAAATTAAGTCATGAAATCGATGTTTTCTACGTAGAATGACTGGACTATGTGTCTTTGCGTATATGCGTTGCGTCCGAAAATCTTCCTCACTTGCTGTTCGCATGATCATAATTTTTCTTCTCTTTATCTCTTGTGTGCATCACTACAGCTGATCCTTCTTGCTGTACTTACAATGAGTATTTTCTCTCTTTAAATATTTAACTTTCCATTTGAATTATTCAACCCTTTCGCTTTCATTCCAATCGATTATTATTTTTTTAATAACTACTTATTACTTTATTTTCATTACTGGTTTTTCCCTATAGTTTTCTCAACCCTCCTTTACATTTGTAAATTTCTTACGCTTGAAGAAAATCGTTTAAAAGAATTTTAAAAATAAAACATAAGATCTAAAAATTAAAAATGATCACGCTCGTTTGTTATAAATTCCTTTTTTTTATACTTGATAAATAATCTATTTGAATTTTATTACTTGTGATGTATTTTATACATCACACCTGAATTTCGAAAAAGCGTGTCTTTACTTATAAATTAACTAAAAATTTGATCTGTTATTTCATTTTTATGGTAATTTTGATGTGTGTTATTATCGCTATTATTATTTCAATAATCAATTTGATTTTCATAAATTGATGGGTCACAAGTCTGCATTATTTGCCATGGTACAAACTTTTTTTTAAGCATTTATCTATTGAAGTAAATATAAATTAAGCATTTCATGAATTTTATATTATTAAAAAAATGAATTGAATATGAAAGTACTCTACGATTGCTTAATTGATTTCGAAACTTTCTTTAGCCAAAATTGTAGATAAGTTAAATATAAACTTGACGATTACCCAATTGATTTCAGTACTTTCAAATGCAGAAACTAAAAAGAATATAATATATAGTATTTAGAAAAAATGTTCTAATGAACACTATATACTATTCAATACCTAAACTCGCCTGAAATATACTTTTTTTAAAAAGTAATAATAGTGATAAAATAGTATTTATCAGTTTGAAGAATGATTAAACATTAAAGGATTAATAAAATTATTCGCGCGACGTACATGGATATTCGCTTTATTATGATTCCTGAGTGTGAAGTGATTTTACTTCACGCATGGCTTTTTTACTTTATACGTACAGAGTAAAATAATCTACACTTTACACACGGATTTTTTAACTCTACGTGCGGACTTCACGCGTTAGTATATCAAAAAATAATTTTTTGTATTACACATAATATTTTCATTTTCATTTTATCATAAAAATAGTGTTTGTTATTGTAAAAATTATTTGGCATAAATAGTACATTAAAATAGAACATACATAATGTTTATATATAGGGATTTATTATTTATCGAATTAAATATTTAATGAGGGGAATAAAGAAAAAAATTACATAGACCTAGAACTATTTTCCTTGTATTTTATTGATCAAAATAAATGCATACAAAATATTAAAGCTCTATCTCTTTTAATTTCGAAAAGTTGGGAAGTAAATTAAAGAAACACTTACTTATAGTATTGAATTTTTGTGTTTATAAGAGAAATAGTATATATATATATATATATATATATATATATATATATATATATACTAGGGGGGGTTTCCCCCTGCTCGCTCCGCTCGCCAACCCCCCGAATACACACATTTCAAAGTGAATAGAAGAGTAGGACATAATGAAGCTAAATTTTATATTTGCGAATGTGAAAAAAGTTCAATAGAAAATATCGATACATACAAATATAAGATATGAAGTTATAGAATAAGAATTAATAAAAAAAAGATGGTTTAACGCGACATTCAAAAGTTCACAATGAATCAAACTTATATATTTTTGAAACAAATTAAAAATAGAATATTAAATAACATTAAAATTTCAAGTTATGATAGTATATAATAATATTTAATAATAATTATGAGCGAATAATAAAAAATAAAATGATAGAATAATAGAAAATTCTGATTATAAATAAATATTTTCATCTTTTTATGTCCTAAATTTTATACATATTGAAAAGATACAAAGAAAACGCTCCCTCTCTGCATTTTTTATTTTTGGGCTTGAGACCAACATATATAAATATATGGCTGCATTAAGAATGTTTTTTTTTTATTCTCGCTAAAGAAGTGTACACTTTTTTTTCATTGTCGCTAAAAAAGCTTAGAAATTTATTCATTATTGTCGCTGAAGCATACAGATCTATTGTTTGATGTCGCTAAGAAAATCTCATATAAGCATACAAATTTATTGTTTGTTATCGCTAAAAGGAGCTTACAGATTAATTTGTTATTATAACTAAAATAATTTTATAGACTTATTTTTTATTGTCGCTAATAGAAGCTTACAAATTTTAATTTCATTGTAGTTATAAAAAGCTTACATATTCATTCTTCATTGTCGCTAAAGAAGCTTGTACAGTTACTTGATATTTTAACTAAAAAAAAGTTTAAATGATTCTAAAGATTTATTTAATATGTCGTTAAATTTCATTGTCGCTAAAAGAAGCTTACAAATTTATGTTTTATTACAAGCTTACATATTTATTCTGAATCGTTGTTAAAAAAAATTTATACATTAATTTTTTTTGTAGTAAATCAATATTATTTTATATTTTGTATTTTAACTATCATCAATTTGTTTTTCTGTAACCTTGAAAAATAATCATTTTATATTGAGAATATTGTATTTATTAATGTAATGAAATAAAAATATTAAATTATCTAATTTACCTTATTTAAAATTATTTCATTTGCTAATATAAGTTCTTCTTACTCCATGTTTTCATCATTTAATACTTTAGTAAATTTCAATCTTTTACTTTTAATATATATGTAATATCCATAAAATTTTAAAATATATATATATACATATATATATATATATATATATATATATATATATATATATATATATATATATATATATATATATATATATATATATACATGAATATTTTCAAAAGTGTATATGCATATATTATATTATTATAATTGTTATTACTATTTTATTCTATTTTTCCAATAATTTCTAGTTTTGTTCCTCTTAACCAATTCACATATTCATTTTCTAATTTATTTAATAAAATGTCTAATTTATATTGTCCATCCGCTATTGTTCCGATGTATTTTGATTCATTTTTTTTATGTTTTTGTGCAAAAGAATTTCTTAAATACTCTTGTATTTCTGAAAAATAAAAAATAATTTATATTATTATATTTTTTTTTCAATAATATTTAATTACTTATTAATCCAGGTTTTAATTTTATTTTTTCGAAATGTATTTTAATTGGTTTGTTATTTTTCAATGTATTGTATTCGCCTAAATGAATAATATCAGAATAATATTTTAATGTTAAGTCATATATATTATTTCCTTTATTGTATCCTTTTGCTTTTAATACATTAACATTCTCTAATAATATTTTCTGAAATATTAAAAAATGTTTAATATTAGGTTGTAATTGATAATATTCTATATTATAAAAATTTACTTCGTTTAATTTTAGACTAGCAAAAAATACCTCGCTCCTAACGTCGCTCGGTTGAATTTTCATATATGATATTATTATGTATAAATTAGCCAATTTTAAAATAAAAAAGAATTGCCGCAACTTATGAATTTTGATATTGTAGTTTTACACTAAATTAAATTTTTATATTTTCATAAAAAAGATTAATTAAAGTTACGATACGCATAAAAATTATTTAAATACAAATTATATCATGATGAATTAAGAATTTGTTCTACTAAATTGCATTAGAATCAATAAAAAAATATAATAGGAATTCATTCTTTTTAATCACGTGTTTTAATAACGAACCATGTAATAATCAAAAACAGTATTTGACGTTTACTAGGACTAACAACTACACGGAGAAAGGAAAGTAAAAAAAAATAGGTTCTAAATCAAGCATATCAAATTTATGTACTAAGTTACTTAAAAAAAGAGTGGCGAATTAGTACTTTAGCTGGAATTTTAGGGACCAATGTTGGTACTATTATATTATGAAGTAAGAGCATAAATTTGCGATTCTTACTGTCTTTTTTTTGGTACTAAGACTGATATTTCATCTACTCAATTCAAGGGCAATATTTCGCAGAAAATGTAGTTATTTATCTCTTTTCGGGCGGCTTTTCCTGTTACTAAAATTAAAAATTATTAAATATAGTGTTACGTCAGGGAATGAACCCTTTCGCAACATAGGTAAAACGGTATTTAACCGGGCGCGTTGCTTAGTGGGGTTCGATATCGGGTGGATAGGAAGGTGAGTGGTTAAGATAGAAAAGAAAAATTTAGAAAAGAAAAAGGGAGCACTGGCCTTTTCCGATTTTCGTGGCGGACAAATTGGCCTGTGAAAGCACCTAGGTACTAGGTACTAACACGGAATGCTGTTTTAATTTTTTTAAACGCGGAGGGTAATCCACTATGATGGAACCAACCTAGTTGGTATCTAAAATAATGGTGCCAGGCCCCAACTTAGTTGTTGCCTCTAGGCGTGCTTTTTATGGATTTAATTTTAGAAAATATATATATAAAAAAAAATGTTAAATAAAATATAATTAAGAAGACATATAAAATGTTAGATTTAATAAAAATAAATTCAAATATAATTTAAAATTATTGAATGTTTTATTACGAAAGAAAATTGTTACAAAATTTGAAATGAAGAAAATGAAATTTTCTTTTAAAATTAATTTAAAAATTTTTTTTAAAAACTTAGAGAATGGTGTACAATGTTAGGTTTGTATTATTTTAAATTTTGTAAAATTAATTATTAACAAAGATTTTATGTAATTTAGAACAAAAATAAACGTAATAAAAATTTTAGTTTATTAAATTTTTATTAATGTAAGTTAAACAATAAGAAAAATAGTAGTAATAAAATTGCAAATTTTGTATGTTAAAAGATATAGTAAAATATAGAATTTAAAATAAACTTTAACTTACTCTTAGAAAGAGAGAGACTGGAACTGTTGGTGATTTTTATGTATACGGTATGAGTATAAATATAAGTATGAGATTAAATTAGGGTTGAATGACCCAAAAGAAAAAGATTTAAAGAGAATTTGGAAGAAATTTAGAGATAGTAAAAATTTAGTAATGTAGAAAATTGTAGATGTAAAATTAGGAAGTCTTATAAAAATAGATAAAAAATTGTAGAAATGTATCTTTAAATAAATTGGAAATAGCAAGATTTTTTTTAATAGTAAAATTAAGTAAGATATTTTTAATAAACTGAATTGAATAAATGAATTAAAAAATTAGAAGAAAATTGGAATATACTTGGAGCTGAAGCTTGGAGATGTAGTAACGAATTTTGAATTTAGAAGATGCTTGAGCTTGTGAGCCCAAGACGGAACTGATTTTTAAGGTGACAAAGTTTCAAAAAGAAAACTCTCTTACCTTGAAAAGAAGCGATGCATAGGAAGAACTCCTCCTTATTATCTTGAGATTTTTAGAAATGACCAATTGTACTTAAGAGGTAGGAGGTTCTTATAGAGTTTAGAAATATTTAACTGGTCATTGACCCTTTAAGGGCAGGGATCTTTAATAAAATTTTATTGCAAATTGAGTCAGAGGGGCAAGTAAAGGCGGGACAAATGCAGTTGTACAGAGTGCGTGGCGATTCAAGTGTTTCTCTTTCTAATGTATATCTTTCTTTGTTTCTCTCTTATATATTCTTAGTGTTCTATTTTAAAATATTGTTCTGTACAATTTTGTTATAATAATAAAAAAATTATTGTTGATATTGTAGACGGTCACGTATTATAAACAACTAATTTTTAAAATTATTTACTTAAAATTAATAATAATAATTAGAGATAAAATTATATATAAATGATGATCAAATATAAAAGAAAAGTAATACTTAAATATAAGAACGCAAATGGTTTTAGACTCATATTACATTCTTTGAGATATTTTCAAATAAAGTTTTGTTATTATTACGCAAAATATAATAAAAGAATATGAATATATTAAGAGGAAGTCACGTATCTCCATCCTTTTCTAATCGAAGAATTAAGTTTCTGCAAAAACTAATAACTTTATCGAAAAATGAGGAGAAAACCCCATCGCGTATTAAAAAAAGCTATATTTTCTTTGATAAAAAGAATTAATTTTATTGCTTCGTTCTCAAGAAAACTTTCAAAAACTAAATTGTCCAACCTAACCTCTATGTTTTAAGTTTTTCAAGGTTTTCTTGAAAACGAAGCGAGAAAATCAATTCTTTCTTATAAAAAAAAATATAGCTTTCTTTAATACGCAATGGGGCTTTCTCTTTATTTTTCGCTAAAATTATTAGTTTTCGTAAAAAAATCAATTTGTCGATTAGAAAAGGACAGAAAAAGTCGACCTGCTCTTAAGTTTAAATTTAAATTTCTGTATCTCAAAAATCTGTATTACGATTCTTATAATTAGTATGTTATTAATTAGTTTAAATAATAGTAATAAGAAAGAAAAAGAACGATTTAAAAGTAAATGTATGGTATATGAGAATATACGCACGCATAAGCATTTAAAAATTGCATATGCATGTATATGTAAATTTGTTAATAGTCATTTAGTTCAATAATAAATTTTTCGTTAAATGTAGTGTTTTTGTTAAATTTATAAAAATTTTGTATTGACTTAAAACTAACGCACTTAAAAAAAATTAATATTAAAATTATATAGCAAAGTGAAAATTGGCAAATAAAAAAAAGCAAAAAGATAATCTTACAACAAAACATACAGTATTTTTATGAAACTTAATTATTCTTAAAAAGCATTTATTCTGTTTTCTTTCCCTAAAGTTTATTTATAAATATTTTATAATTTGTTTAAGAAATTCTAATAAATAAAATATTGCTGTACTAATATTCGGCAAAAATGAAATTATTTATTATTATAAAAAAAAAAATGTTAAAGGAAAAATTACAATTGAATGTGAACACGTTTGCTTTTAATAAAGTTAATAATAAAATGAGAAGATAAAATTGAGCATAGAAGGTTTTACTTGTTCAACCATAAAATAGTGTAGTACTATTAAAAAGCGATATATGATTAAACCAGTAAAAATGTCCATGCTGTACAATTGTAAAAATAAACATTATTAAAAATAGAATAATATTCGATGGCTTGATACATATTGGATCTTAAGACGGACGGGTCATTAGATCAGGTAAAATGTTTGTCACTTTGAAAGAAAAATGGAACCTTAATTGCATGGCCTTTATATATATTTTATTACAGTGTACGTAGCTGTTAAGGATTAAGAAACTTTCGTATTTTAAAGTATTGTAAACTTAAGGAAGAAAAAAAAACTCGTAGACAAATTTGTACTTATTAAAATAAAAACATAAACTTGTCTAGACTTAAACCTATCTATGTAGAAAGATATTTGAGCATAATAAAAAGTGAGTAAAAGAAAAGGTCTCGGTAAATGTATATTTAAGATAATAAAATTTTCGAAAGCAGAGAGAAAGAAAATACAGTGTGGAAAAAAAAAAATTTTAATGAAAAAAAAATTTATAAAATTTGATACGAAAAATAGTGCGACATAACAATAGAATTATTTACATAATGTATAACACTTCAAAATTACTAATAATTAGTATTTTGATTCGTGATATTTAAGGAATAAAACGATACATGTTTATCTTCCATATTCCGTTTTAAAATAGTTACTTTTGAGTTCTAAATGAATTATTAGTAATTTAAAATTGATATATATATTATATGATTTACATTATATTTATCTACTGTTGAAAATTGTTACACAATTTATTGAGTTTTACGTCAAAAGGGATTAATTATATTGAAGTTTTTCGCTCCTAACGTCGCTCGGTTGAATTTTCTTTTATTATATTATTATGCATAAATGACTAATTTTAAGTAAATAAGACTTAATTAATTTAAGTTAATTTTAAGTAAATAAGACTTAATTAATTTAAGTTAATTTTAAGTACTAAATAAAATTGAAAATAATTTGATGAAACATAATATAAAAATATATGTACTCATGTGCTTAAAGTAAAAAAGCGTATAATTTATTCCATCAAGTGACTATTTCTCACTCTACTTCCATAAGAAAAAGAAAGATAGTACGATATTTGATATAAATAAACTGAGAACTGGGAACTGAGTAACAACTATAATTTCCAGACCTTAATATATGACCATGAATTTGATTTATGGAATTAATTTTTACATGAAACATGCTTAAAAAAATTTTGTGTTCATTTCTAATAAAAAAAACTTCACAAATGTATTTTTAGGCACGACCGCTATGCGGAAGTGCCTTATATTTTCGACATCGCGAAAAATGTAACCCTTTGAAATATGTTATTTTATGATGAAAAACTTATTTTTATAGCAAAATAAGACTATTACGAGGCTTCCTTAAAATGTATGTATGGATGTATCTGTGTGAGAAATCAAGTTTATGAATTTTCTCGACGAATTTTTATCCGATCTGAATAATACAAACAGGGAATTATTTTAAATAATAACATAAGTAAACGTTCCTATTTTGAAAAAAATCGTTGGAAGCGTTTAAATAGGCGCCTTTTAAATGGTCAAAAAATTGATTTTTGGTGATAACTAGAATAATACAATATTTTTTGAAAAAGTATATAGAATAATAGTTATAGAATATAAAAAAATAAATGATTTTTATATTATACATTTTTCTCTAAAGCTAATATTTTTCAAATTGTTCATGAAAAATGTTAAAATCAAAGGCTTTTTAATGATAATTTGATAAATATTATTAAAAAAAAAATATATATAGAACTAAAAAGATGGATATTATTTTTTTCTATAAATTTTAGTTAATATACTTTTTTTCAAAATTCGTTTTTTTCAAGTTATCACCAACAAATCATTTTTAACCTCTAAAGGGATAACTGTTTTACAACCGCTCGAACGATTTTTTTTTTAAACTGCCAATATTTATTTGTATTATTGTTTTGAATCGGAATGATTCAGATCAAATAAAAACTTCATACAAAACTTTACTTTTAAGCTACTGAACTATAGTAGTACCTTATGCACCAAGTGCGTAAAATGTACTTTCGCGGCGAGTGCAAGCGAAGCTTGCACGAGTGCGAAAGTACATTGCGCACGCGGTGCATATACTATTTTATAACACGAGGGGCGTAAAGTGGTCATTTTATGCTGCTTTGCGGGCATAAAATGACCATTTTACGCCCCGAGTGTTATAAAATAATTTTTTTTACTTGTAACTTGTGATAGATTATCCTATTCAAAACTTGAAAAAGTATACATGAAAATATGTTTTTTTCACATAACATAAATTTCTTCGAAATCAATAAACTTAATTCACAAGAAAAATTAAAATAATTATCAATTTGTTTTTTTAAATAAATACAATAAATTCAAACCGGTAAGCGGTAAAAAATACAATGAAAAAAGAAATAAGATTAACATTTGATGCTTTTGCGTTTGTAAATGTTTTGTTTTAATATTCTCTGAATATCAAATAGCGAGTGCAAAGCGCGAGCGTTTACGGTCGTGCCTTATATGCAAGAAGCGAAGCTTTTTGCATGCCTTGCATCGCTTCGCGATGCAAGGCCCGAGGTCATTTCAGAGCTGACGAAGCGAATCTCTGGAAGGACCGAAGTGCAAACCACAGCGGCCAAAAGGGCCGCTGTGGCGAGCTAGTATATATATGAAATACGAAATTTAAATAAAAAAAACCATAAGATTAAAATACACATTTTTGGTTAATTTTAAATTTAAATATTTTAGAATAATAAAATAACTATTTGCAATAATTTAACAATCCTTTTGACATCTAATATAAAATATTCATGAGATACAAATATTAAAAAGTGTATGTATCACAAGTAAGGTTTGCATATCATAAATATTATAATTTTTAGAAAATTCTTAATATTAATAGATTATTTATTTAAAAAATTAAATATTTTTTCATTGATGACAAGTAACTTTTTAAATATAGTTAAAGTAATACTTTAAATGTCAATCAAATAACATTTGCATCAAAATAAATTTCAACGCTATAATTATTAAAATAAATATTTTTATTCAACTACAATCTATTGTAATAATTATTTTTTTAATATATATATTAAAAAAATAATAACTTTATTTGACGAACAGTTATATAAATATTATATATTTATAATTCTATAACTAAATTTATTAAATAAAAATTTTATTTAGTTATCATTTAGAGTATAAAGTATTTAAATTAGTTTTCAAGAAAATATAGTATTTAAAAAGTTACTTGTTAACAATTTTTTATAAATAACATACGTTTAACCTTAATTACATTTTCATTTGTACACGTGTTAGTATTTAAATGAATTGTCATTTATATAAAAATTGTTAACAATGAAATATATTAAAATTACATATTAATATATTAAAATTATGTCTACCTTAATTACATTTTCATTTGTACACATGTTTGTATTTAAATGAATTGTGTAACGAGAATAGCGAATTACACGTATACTGTGTGATAGTATGCGCATATATCTGTCCTCGTTGTTGGTCGCACAGCACAACGTAGGTTTCTATGCTTGATGTGCGAGTATAAGAGTGAGACAGAGAGAGTCTGTGCCAGTGGCTTGGATGGATGAGTGTAAAAAGAAGCGCGCGCAATGCATGACGGGGAAACTTAAGCAAGAGAGGAAAACAAACGGGTCAGTTTAAGAGAGTTAGGCTGCCATCTTGACAAGTTGTTTGTGCTTGAGCATCGGCGATTTTTTCTCTGTTGAGACTTGTCAAGGAAATTAATAGACTTGTAAATCGTGTTAATTGTCTTTCAAGTACAGTGGAATTACTCGTGAGAAGTGCCGATTCTTTGTTGTCATCTTTTTCTTGAAAGCCAGGGTTCAGTGAGTTCACTGCTGCGTCGAGCGAGAAGTTGACTGGCCTTTCAGTAAAAGAGAGAAGGACAGTAGGCTGCACCACATACCTACGGTGCCACTTTAATCCATACTCTGGATTGTTTGTTACGTGAAGGCAACTGCGGAAAGGCTCTACACACACCGGCTGACAAAATGTGAGTCTGCAGACTAGTGCGATCGCGTTCAATATGTATACCTGCGAGGCGATAAAGACCGTCAAGTGCGCACGTGTTATGTAGTATAGATTAGCTTAGATTAATAGTTGTTGCTTTTTATTAAAGTTATCAAATTTTAATTTCGAATTAACATTATTATAATTTTATTTCATTGTATTGAATTTACTTAGTGATTTGAATAAAGTAAAGTAAAGTTAAAGTAATTCTTGATTATTGCCTAATAATATTTCTTACTAATTAAAATCGTGTCTTGTTTTTATATGTATGTGTTGAATATAGTACACTCTTTCTTAATCAACGGTATTTAATAGAGTTCTCGGGTACACGCCGTGGGTTTCGTCGTACCAGACATCCGGGAGGCAGAACTTCTAAGCGAAGTTTTGCAATAATATTAAATATTTTTTAATTGATTTTTCTCGTCAGAAATAGAAAGACGAAGTAGATCAGCGGTATTGAATTAGGCTGATCGACTATAAACTGAAAGTCAGTTATTTAACGGTAAGTGCACATGTACTTAAAGAAAGAACACGTGAAACCCATAAATATATTTGATTTGTTTATTTAAATATATTCCCCGTTACAATTGTCATTTATATAAAAATTGTTAACAATTAAATATATTAAAATTCATTTCATTAAAGCAATAATATTTTTATTAAGAGAAACATTAATTTTCAAAATACATCAAATTACCTCATTTGAAAAATTATCATTACATGATATAAAAATATTTTTTTCAATATTGTTCGAACATAAATTTTATGAAATACAATTTGAAAAAATTATTTATTTGATATTAAATTTTTTTTTATTGTTAATTATAAAGATAGGGAAATATAGGAAACACTAATAAATCTTTCTGATTATGTCTATAATTATGATTTTATATTTATGTACTGTCTAGATGGAAGGAAAATTTCCCCTAAAAAAGTAAACATTTAAAAAAAAATTTACTTATTATTTGCGAAACACTTATTATAAATGCGGAAAAAAATAATATTCTGTAATATCACTCTAAAATTTGTATTAAATATGATCATTGAAAGTACAATTATTTCATTATGTTTAATTTGTTGTCAAAATTTGATTATTTTTACTATAAGAAGATATACAAATTAACTGTCATATTTAACTGTCTTCCCATTCTATTGTTGAATTTCCATAAAAGGAATGTATTAACTTGTAGTCTGTACCATGATGATTATTTATTTAAATTTTCAAATTTTTCTAATCATTAGTTTTCAAGATATTCAGATTTCTGATTCCAAATAGAAAAATATTAGTAAATAATATTGGAACTCAAACTCCTCCATAACTAATGAATAGATTTATTTAAAAATATAACTAAATAATCTTCGTGATACATCCTATATGTTAATGCATCTCTTTATTTAAAATTTTGAAATGCAATGAAAATATAGTCAATATTTATGGGCGCAAGTATACTGGCCATTTGACATCTCCTTAAATAATTTATACTTATAAAATTTACATAATATTTTATAAAAACTATTGAAATGATGATCATATATTTAATATTATTTTAAACTATGAATAAAAAGTTTGAAAAATTATTATTAAGTGATAACTCATAAATAGTTATATTATTTTATTAAATACATTTCCAACTTGAATAATTATCTTCATGTTAAAACTAAATTCAATTAGCATTCAATTCCACAAGTTATTTAAAAAATTTACCAATATTCAAAGTTATTAAAAAGTTCATTATTAAAAGTATTCCCATATCAAAATTTCAAAATTCTATTAATTTAATTTTTTATTCTTTACATTAGAGAATTAGTTTTGATGTTGAAATTTTTTTGTGATATGCAACATGTAAATATATTATCTTATAGTGAAATATTTTATCACCTTGTATAGAAATTATTTTTCAAAAGTAGAATAATACTGTGAATAAACAAATGATTATAAGAAAATATTGAAAACTGTAAATAACAATAAAAAAGCGTTAGGCTGGAGATAAATAATGATTGTTTATTATTATTTATACATTTTTTAAATTAAGATACTGCAAATATCCGTAAATAACTGTAAATAAATTGAAGAATACAATTATTAGAAATATAATTTTCATTTTAGTTCTTTTTACAACAAACTTTTTTTAATGATTTATTATATATATATGCGACATTTCACACCAACCGGAAGAGAAGAAAAATAAAAATCCCTGAAACTGAAAGAATATATTATTTTTGTTACCTAAAATATGTAAACAATTTTCAAGGATTTAGATTTGAAGGATCAAGAGCTATAGCTCCTTGAAATTTGGAAAATTATCAAAATTTTTAGAAAAGTCTCAACTTAATCATTTTTTTCCTGAAAATCCTGATGTTTTAGAGAGAAATTCATAAGAATACTTCTTGTTGTAAATAAAGAGCAGAGTTTGCATGATTCTTTACAGACCTGAATTTTAAAGTTTTCTATTGGTTCTTATATGTATTACATGGTAATTGAAATTATTCATTGTTCGCCACTTCAGAAATTCCTTTTGGCGGGCTTATTTTTTTCTATTTTACATGAACTTTGAAATGAATTTTTGATCATGTAAGTCAGAGCCATCAATAAGGAGTTAAGACAGTTTAAAATATATATTTTTATGTATCATTTATTTTCAATATTAAAATTAATCATACATTAAAATATACATTTATATTCAATATGAAAAATAAATCATACATGAATATACATATTTCAAATTCTCATAACTCCTTATAAGTGGCTCTTCCTTAAGCAATCGAAAATTTATTTTAAAGTTAATAAAAAATAGAAGAAAATAAGCCCACAAAGAGCAATTTCTGAAGTAGCAAACAATGAGTAATTTCAATTACCATGTAATACATGTAAGAACCAATAGAAAACTTCAAAATTTAGGTCTGTAAAATTTTATGCTAACTCTCCTTTTTATTTGCAACAAGAAGTATTCTTATGAATTTATCTTTAAAACATCAGGATTTTCAGAAAAAAAACCATAAAGTTGGTACTTTTCCAAAAATTTTAAAAAATTTCCAAATTTCAAGGATCTATGGCTCTTGATCTTTCCAACCTAAATTCTTGAAATTTTTTTTACACATTTTGGGCAACTAACAGAATATATTCTCAGAGTTTCAGCGATTTTTATTTTTTTGCTCTCCTAGTTGGTGTGAAATGTTCCATATATATATAAATTTATAATTGCCGAAAATAACTATTTTTTATCGTTATTTTCACAAATTTTATTATTATTTATTTATCATCTAACAATTAATTCATTGCATTTTTCATAATTTCTTTTATTTTTCAGCTTTTAAAGTTAAAAGGCAGTAAATTAAATTAGTTAATATAAAAGCAATTCTTTCGAGAATATCTTTGAAAAAAGTTCATTAAAAATGAATTAAAATTCTGAAAAGAATTCAAATTTTCAATAATGGTTTTGACTGAGAAAAATAAATTGATTGTTAAGGGACAGGGATTGTATAGTTGAATTGCTTTCATGTTAACTGATATTCATGTATTAGAATTTAATAATATTTCAAAATGGTGCACCTCATTCAACATGCAATTAACTTCACTGATTCAAAGACCATAATATATTAATTTAGCACCGATTGATGGAGAATTAATACAGTTATTATTTTCCGAAAATTTAGATAAGGGTCACCGGATTTGTGTATATTATAATAATAAGGTGATTCATATATATGACAGTTTAAATCTTAAATATCTACAAGATGACCATAAGATTTATATTAATAAATTATTTCCAAACAAATCAAAATTGAGCATAGTATTCGAAACAGTACAATCACAAACAAATGATTATAATTGTGGCGTTCTTGTAATTGTTTTTCCTGTTGCAATACTTTATAATTTAGGTCCATGTCGTTTAAGATATGATGTTTCTCAAATGCGATTACTTTCATCAAGAATTTTTAAAATGCAACAAATAAGAATGTTTCCAGTTTTACAGAATTATAATAATGCAAATATTAATTACGATATTCCACCGGACATGATAAGGAGGAGTTTTTATCATGAGCAACGTCTGAATCAAATACCATTAAATTTAGATTTCGCCGAGCTTAAACTATTAAAAAAAACTCACAAACGCATTTATTGGCAGAACAAAAAAAGATCATGGAAATGTATCGTAAACAAAAGAATTCGAATCATGAAACAATTTTGATGGAAATTGACAATGATATTTCAGATACAAATTTTTGAAAACCAGATAATGATATAATGGAAATCGATGATATCCACTTAAATTATAACCATAGTAAAATTAGGACGGTTAAGATTAAATTAAATAAAGGAAAAAAAGAATCAAAAGAAATAGATGAAAAAGAAGCTTTATTTGTAACAGGACTCAAGAGCATGACAATGCTAAGAGCATGACAGAGCATGACAATTTTCGACACGTTCGATCGAGTTTTTTTGCTAAAAAGTGAAAATTTGTAAGATTAAGCTCTGGTGAGGACAACTCAGGAAATCCACCAAAATATTATACACATAAAGTTATAATAAAAACTTTCAATGCATTGTATTTTATGGTTAGGTTTATCGAGTTGGATGTCTAATTCCCAATCCAAACTCATGAAAAAATAATAAGCCGGAATAATTTTTTATTTGAACGAAAATTATTTTATTAATATAGCTTTATTGCGGACAAGTCATTATATTTGTTTAATTTATAAATTTAAAAAGATATTGATAAAATATAAAAAGCAAAACTCAATTGCTGCAGCTCCGACATCCTGTTGATAGGAAAATGGTAACAGAACAATCACATAGATATAAAAAAATTTCAGAAAAAGAAATTATTATAGAAATGCAAGAAAAAAAAAGTAATGATAAATTAGAACTTAGACGAATTTAAGAAACTTCACGTGAGAAAAAAGCTTATATGAAAATGAAAAAAGGACAACCAAATAAATATAAACAGAAATTAGAAAATACTAAGATAACAAAATGGCAATTCAAGGAAACAATGAGTACTAATAAATTTGATCATATACGTGCGAATGAAACTTCACGCAAGAAAGAAGCTAATATAAGAATAAAAAAAAAACAACCGAAAAAATATGAAGAAAAATTAGAAGATACTAAAATAACAAAATTATAATTCAAGGAAACAATAAATACTGATAAATTGGAACAAACACGTGCGAATAAGGCTTCACGTGAGAAAGAAGCTCATATGGTAATCAAAAAAAAAAATTCTAAATAAATATAAAAAGAAATTAGAAAATACTAAGATAACAAAATTGAAATTCAAAGAAAAAATGAGTATTGATTAATTGGTACAAATACGTGTGAATGAAGCTTCACGTAAAAAAGAAGATTATATAAAAATTAAAAAAAACAACCAAATAAATATAAAGAAAAATCAAAAAATACTAAAATAATAAATATTAAATTAAAGATAAAAAAGGGTACTGATAAAATGGAACAAATACATACAAATGAAGCTACACATAAGAAAAAAGCTTACATAAAAATGGAAGAAGAACAACCAAATAAATATAAAAGAAATTGAAAATATTAAGATATAAAAAATAAAATCATTTGAAAATAGAGATACTAATAAATTAAGGAATTGCATAAAAAAGGAAAATTACGCAAAAAGAGACTCATAAAAGAGTTATTAGTGAACAATATAATGAATATGAGAGAATGGTACAAATTAAAAATAAAAAATTAGAAAATGCCGATATTATTAAGAAAATACAAGTAAAAAATGATTTTTACTAATCAAAATAATTACGCACAAGGTGTAAACAAATAGAAATTGATGGAAATAAGCATGTTAATAATGATACTACAATAAATAAACCAATAGATGAAAAAAAGCGAAAACATAAGTATGATTCTTATCAATTAAAGAAATTATTTATTAAGTGTAAACAATTAAAAATTGAAGGCAACAATTATATTGAAAATCACAATAATAATAATTATAATAACAATCATAATATTGTATTGAACAATGTTACTGATAAAACAATAAAGGGCAAAGTAGAAAAAAAATTAAAGGAATTAAATGAAAAAATATCAACTGAAAAAATTAATTCGAAACTGATTGGCTGTATGGCAAATATATATTTTGATGAAAATCTCATATCTGAAAATTACATTGGTTTTATGACAAACACATGTGTTTATCGTGATGCGCAGCATTTTCCTTTTTAATATACTAAAAGTAACGATTTCTCCACTTGTTGTCATAAAGGTAAAGTAGAATTGTTAGAAAATCTCCCTTACCCAAAACGATTCATGTTTTGAGCAACTGAATTTACGGAAGAAATTATTGATTTTCGACGAAATGTTAGGTTGTACAATAATGCTTTAGCATTCGCAAGTTTTGATGCCAATTTTGATACATTGCCGGGTAAAGGACCACAAGTTATTAGAATATGTGGAAAAATTTATCATAATGTATATGCGTTACATCCTAATAAAGATGAAGCACATAAATATAGACAATTATATATTTTAGATAATGAAATAACAACGATTGAACGGAATGAGTTTAATATAAATTCAACATTATTAAAACATTTAGATATGTTCATAAGAGAAATTAAGCTTTATGCTAAAGCCTATTAAATGATGCATGAAGTAGAAGAAGAAGAACTACAATGATATGCAAAAATCTATTGTCCTCCAAGAACTGTTACTATGTCTATTGTCTGCAATAATATTTCGGATAAAAATAGATATAATCTATCAACCTGTAATGAAGTTGCAATAGTATATGTTGAAGAAGACAATCAGCCTCCTATTGAACGTGATATTGTCATTTATTCTGAGTATGATAAAACAATTAGTATACCGACAATTAGCAAACATACAGATCCTATGACATATCCGCTTATTCATCCTGATGGTGTTTTCGGATGGATGTCAAATATGAAAAATAAATTTGGAAAATCTAATATTAAAAATTTGCAATTTTATAATTATAGATTTAGTGTTAGGAATAAATTTAATCCATTTCTTAATTTAGGAAAATTATCTGAACAGTTCATTGTTGATGCGTTTAAAGAAGTTGAAACCTCCAGATTATATTTCATACGAAAAAACCAAAACTTGTTAAAAAGTGATTGTTATAGAGGTGTTATGGACTATTTACATAACAAAAAAGAATTAGATTCTTTAAAAATTGGAAAAATGGTAGTATTGCCGTCAAACTTTTCAGGAAGTCAACGATTTTTGAAACAAAATCACATTGACTTAGTGACACTTTTAAATTATCATGGTGAACCTGACCTTTTTGTAACTATGACCTGTAACCCACATTGTAAAGAAATAACTGAAAACTTGGAAATTTATGAAAATGCAATAGATAGGCCAGATATTATAACAAAAGTATTTCATTAAAAAGTAGAAGAATTAAAAAATTTAGTAATATAAAGGAAATATTAGGAAAATTAATTGCATATAGCTATGTAATTGAATTGGAAAACGAGGATTACCGCATATGCGTATGTTGTTACTCTTAGATAAAAATGATAAATTTGATATTTTCAAAAAAGTCGATAGAATAATAAGTGCAGAAATTCCAAATAGAGATATTTATTCAAAATTATAAAGTATTGTTAACAGGAGGTCGCGTATCTCTGTCCTTTTCTAATCAAAGAAATGATTTTTTTACAAAGACTAATATTTTTATCAAAAAATGAAGAGAAAGCCTCATCTTGTATCAAAAAAAGCAATATTTTCTTTGATAAGAAAAAATTAATTTTATTGCTTCGTTCTCAAGAAAACCTTGAAAAACCAAATTGTCCACCCTAACCTCTATGATTTAAGTTTTTCAAGGTTTTCTTGAAAACGAAGCAATGAAATTAATTTTTTCTTATTAAAGAAAATATTGCTTTTTTTGATACAAGATGCGGCTTTCTCTTCATTTTTTGATAAAGTTATTAGTTTTTGTAAAAAAATCATTTCTTTGATTAGAAAAGGACAGAGATACGTGACTTCCTCTTAAACAATTTATGATACTTGGTCCCTGTCGTATGCAAAATATAAATTGTCCATGTATAGATAAAAATACGAAACAATGTACAAAAAATTTTCCAAAATAATTAAATAATACAACAACATTTAAATCTAATGGATATCCACTATACAAACGCAAAAATGATGGCGTCAAAATTATTTCCAAAAATAAATTTACAGAAAGAATTTCAGATGATGGATTTGTTGTTCCTTACGATCCTTACTTATTATTGAAATTTAATGCACACATAAACGTAGAAGTTTGTTCCACTGTACAATGCATTAAATATTTATTCAAATACTGTTATAAAGGTCACGATTGTGCATACATTAAAATACATCGAGTAAATGTAGATTTTTAATCAGAAACTAAAGACACTTTTCAAAATGACAATAGTGAAAATGTTGAATATGAATATGACGAAATCTAACAATTTATATATAATAATACACGATATTTATGTCCACCTCAAGCAATGCACAGATTATTAGAATATCCTTTACATGTCATTACATACTATAAAACGTCTAAGCGTTCATGAAGAAAATCAACAAAACGTATTTTTTAAAGAAGGAAAAGAAGAAATGATTATGCAAAAAAATGTGGGAACAACATTAACAGCATATTTTGAATTGAATGGAGAGGATTTTGAAGCACGAAATTACTTGTATTCAGAAGGAGCCACGGCTTTTGAAGCTTTGCGTACTATTAATGATGTGATGTACAATTCGTTTCATGAGGCAGCTAAGGCAAAACCATTAATTGATGAAGATGAAGAATGGGATAGATGTTTGGAAGAAGCATCTTCAACAGAATTTTCTTATGCTCTTTGTGAATTATTTGCTTTTATTAGCGTACTTCATAATCCTATAAAAGCACGAGATTTATATAAAAAATATAAAGATAGATTTTACCACGCTGAATACAAAAAAAAAATGTAGGTGAAGATCATGCATTGAATGTTATTAAAAATAATTGACAAGTCAATGGATTTTCATTAAACGATTTGAACTTACCTAACATAAGCACATTTATAGAATAAGATAATAATCAAACAATTTTAAATCATAATAATAATATTCTTAATGTATTAGAAATGAAAATAAATTATTTAAATGATAAACAAAGGCAAATATTCAACTCTACTTTAAAAAGTTAAAACAACCAAAGTAAAGAAAAATATATTTTTATAGATGGACCAGGTGGAAGTGAAAAAAGTTATTTACTCAACGTTTTAATAGCTTATTTTAAATATCATCCCATGCATTATTTATGTGTAGCTTGGACAGGTATAGCGGCGAATTCATGAGTCGATGGAAAAACCGTGCATACAATATTTAAACTACCGTTAAATATAACAGATTGTACAACTTGTGATGTTAAGCCTAATTCTGCAGAAGGCAAACAATTAAAGGAAACACAAATAACCATTTGGGATGAAATATCCATGACTTCAAAATTTGCTATTGAAGCAGTTGATTGGCTTTTTCAAGATTTATGCGATGTAAAGCAACCCTTTGGTGGTAAAACTGTAATTGTACCAGGAGATTTTGGGCAAACATTACCAATATTACGACATGGTAGCCGTATGAACATTATTAAAAATTCAGTTAAATTTAGTTTATCATGGCAAAATTTTAAGCAAATAAAATTAAATGAAAATCTGCGAGTTTCGGATAGTGATAATAATTTTAAACAATGGTTATTAGATATTGGAGAAGGAAAATGCCGCAACGTTTTTGAAGATGATAATGAACTAAGTGCTATACCAGATAATTTTACCAATAAAGAAAATCTTGTCAAAGAAATATTTGGAAAAACAATAAAAATAAACAATACGAATCTAACTGAAAAAGGTATTTTGGCTCCTAAAAATAATGATGATACTGAAATCAATAACAATGTTCTGAATTTAATGGAAGGAAACCATGTTGAATATTTAAGTATTGATACAGCTGAAGATGATAACAAAGAAAATTCAGATATTATGTTAGCTACAGAATTTTTAAATAAGTTAACTCCTAATGGACTTCCACTACATAAATTACATTTAAAAGTAGGGGCTATAATAATGCTTTTAAAAAATTTAAATGTCAATATGGAACTTTGTAATGGAACAAGGTTGATAGTGAAAAAATTGCCTAAATATTCCATTCAAGCGGAATTAGCAACTGAACAAAACAAAGGTAAATTAGTTTTCATTTAAAGAATAAGTTTATCTCCATCTACGAAAAAAAATCCATTTAATATGCAACGAAAACAGTTTTCTATTAGATTAGAATTTGCAATGACTATTAATAAATCAATTATAAAAAAGTTGGTGTTTATTTGCCGTCACCAGTTTTCAGTCATGGGCAATTATATGTTGCTCTTTCAAGGACGAAATTTAAAAATAATTTAAAATTATTTTTAGGTGACCACGCTATTGTCAACGGAGAAAATAAAAATGATCAAAACCCAATATATACAAAAAACATTGTTTATAAAGAGATATTATAAAGAATATGTCAAGAGATGTATATGTTGTTGTGTAATAGTCAAATTCGAAATATAATAAAAATATAATATTTACTAAAATATATATATATATATATATATATATATATATATATATGATATCAAGTGACGCTTTCAAAATAGTTTGGTATGATGTTGAATCAGCTATATAAGAGGACGCGCTGTTAAATCGGCTGCATATGGGGATTCGCTGTTGAATCAGCTGCATATTAGGATGCGCTGTTGAATTGGCTGCATGTTGGAATGTGCTGTTCACTCGGCTGGATATTGACTGCATATTTATAAAGCTAAATAAAATATAGGACCTGAAAAATTATTGGGCACAAAAAAATATAAGGCTAAAAAAAAATAAGGCTCAAGAAAATATAAGGTCCAAAAAAATATAAAGCCCAAAAAATATAGAGACCAAAAATATATTGGGTCAAAAAATATATTGGGCCCAAAAAAATATAAGGCCCAAGAAAATATAAGGCCCAAGAAAATATAAGGCCCAAAAAATATAGAGACCAAAAATATATTGGGTCAAAAAAATTATTAGGCCCAAAAAAATATAAGGTCCAAGAAAATATAAGTTCCAAGAAAATATAAGGCCCAAAAAAATATAAAGCCCAAAAAATATAGAGACCGAAAAAATATTGGGCCCAAGAAAATATTGAGTCCAAAAGAATATAAGGTGCAAGAAAATATAAGGCCCAAAAAAATATAAAGCACAAAAAAATATAGAACCAAAAAGAATATTGGACCCAAAAAAATATAAGACCCAAAAAAATAAGGCTGAAAAAAATAAAGAGCCCAAGATAATATAAGGATGAAAAAAAAGGAGGGCCAAAAAAATGGGCATTGAATAAAAATATAGGGCCCAAAATAATATAAGACCCAAAAAAATATGGCCCAAAAAGAAGCTTATGACTAATGAGTACTAATTATATAGGTACCAATGAAAAATTGCTACTTTTATTACCAAAAGATTAGACACATTTAAAAAATGCGGAGAACCGGAGAACCGGAGAACTGGAGAACCGGAGAACCGGAGAAACGAAAAAAAATGGGTTCACTTTAATATAATATAAGATAAGATTTTTCTTGAATTTTTAAATATTTTTATCATAAATATTGCATTGAATTCTGAATTCTTCAGAATCATTTATTATGAATTTCAAAATCCTGAAATCAGTTTGTTTTTGTTTGTTAACAAAAGTTTGTTCTTCGGAAATTTCTTCAATATATGCAACCAGAGATTCATTATATGTAATAAAAAATATTTATAACTGCAACGTTCCTATCAATTGCATAAAACAAAAATTAATTACTAATAAAAGGAAATAAAAATTTAAATAACGTTAACCATGATAGGAAAATATTCTTAAGTTTGATAGGTTATAAAAAAAATATTGGATTGTTAAAAAATTCTAATTTTAATGAAAAACTGATCCTTAGTAACTAATGTAATTTATTAGTCATGAAAAATTTAGTAATTAAAAGATTTTTATTTTTTTTAAATAATTTAAATTTAAACGAAAAGCGCGCTATGGACAAATTCATGCGTGCCAGCTTCGAACACGCGGCGCTTGGGTAGCGAGCGCCGTATCTTGTCCGATTCGGTATGAGTGAGAGACGCTACGCGATGGCGTCACTTTCGTTTTACACTTGACATTTATCAATTGTACAATGTAAAAACGAATAAAAATGAATATTAAAACATCATTAACAATAAGAAAATGTAGTTGTAGTATCAAAATGTTAAGTAGAACATATATAATGAGATGTATATGATCGAGGGAGGAAAAATATGTAACATCAGTACGAAATTCAAATGTCAAGTGTAAAACGACCTTTAAAGGTTAACAAAAGTCACTAAATCCTAGTTCTTTTATCTTATTAACAATATTACATAAATTTAGCATGAATGAGATTAACAAAACTAATAAATAGACTAATTAAATAATAATAATAATAATAAAATAATGACAATTTCGGGTAAATAAGTAAAATTAAACAAAATGTATGTATGTTATCTAAGTCACTAGGTAGATGGTGGTAATGAACATGCGCAGTGGATTACATAGGATAATCATGTAAATTGAGTTCTGAGTTATCTTAACCATCTACCTAGATGGCGCAGATAAGTATCTAATAACGACCTATAAAACGGGCTGCACGAGGCGCTCTCGCTCTCTTATTCTTCTCGTACAAAGGAACATCCAGACTAGGAAGTTACGTCCAATACCCGCTGTGAGTATAAGAAGAAAGTGGTAGTCGCCATCTTTATCAAACACGTGTCGTTTGTGTTTGATAATCAAATATATACGGGAAGTAAAGTGAAAAAAAGAAAGGTTGATTAACTATTTGTTTGATATGTATATCATCTAACCTTAAAATCTTTTGTTTTTTTTGTTCGCATACTAACAAATATATATATATTTTGTAACGCAAAATAGGAGCGTGACTAGGGTTAATCCCGAAAGGCTCCAAGTGAGAACCCATCTTGTGGATGGATGTACTGCGATTTGCACCTAGGACTGATGGCAGGTGTAAAAGGGTGTCTTTGAGGCTGCCCTTTTCCGTGTGCTACGTATTGTACTTGTGCAGTACGTAGTGAATCGGTTATTAAAGCCATAGAATCGGTCTTTTTTCTGTTTCAGATTGCTAAACTAATACCAAGAACATCAGAAGTGATTTTTGTTTTTCTTAGAGAATTTAATAATAAAAATAAGCCGAATAAAATCAATGAGAAGAAATAGTAAAAAATTCATAAGATTTTAGTTTAATTAAATTAAATTTCGTTTTAATTCTTTTTTTGATTAGCTAATTCAATTTCAATTAATTTTTCTATTTTAATTCAATAAAGCAAGTTTCTTTTGTTTAGTAAATTAATTATTTATGATTCAAATAATAGAGACATTTCTCTTTCTTTTCTTTATTTTCTAATTTTTTTATCAAAATTTAGCATGTAACTGGTAGGCAATAAATGAGTAATTAGAAAAGACGCCGTAAGGCCAAACTCAAAATAAGATTACGTTTTATTTATTTATCGACCTTCTACACATAAAATGATTCCTGTAAGTCTAAATAAAAATAATCTATGTTATTTCAGTGTTAATTGCATGAAATTTATAAAATATCAATAATAAAAACAGAAAATGTGTCTTGTCTAAAAACAAGTATTTTGTATAATGTCTAAATAAAAAAAAAAAAGGAACCTACAAGATCATCGTTGGTTGTCCAATTCTGAATTGAGATTCAACAATAAAAGAGAAGAAGGCAAGATTGCTGCTTTTATGACAATCCTCTCGACGTAACGTAAATTGATATTATATTAATGAATAAAAATAAAATCAAATTTTTTTTTTTGTTGTTTAAGAAGGGGCCGAACTATCTGTCTTTGTCTAGTAGCGTTTTTCATCATTTATATAAACACTATCCGGTATAACAAGAAAAAAATAGCAGCCCCCGCTAGATATTAGTATAATTAGTAAATTTTGTAATAACAACCAAATTTTTTACCGCATAGTTTTTGACTAATTAGAGACCTACTAGCAATCTAGAATGTAACCTATCTTTTTTTGGTAGGTCTCTAATTATTCAAAAACTACGCAGTGAAAAAATTTGGTTGTTATTACAAAATTTACTTATTATACTAATATCTAGCGGGGGCTGCTATTTTTTTCTTGTTATACCGGATAGTGTTTACATAAATGATGAAAAATGCTATTAGACAAAGACAGATAGTTCTGCCCCTTCTTAAGGAGAAGTAATAATTAAATCGCGTATTATCTTTCGTTATTTATAAAATCAAGTAAAATAAAACAATCTTGCCATTCTAAAAAAATTTTACATATTTATGACGTTGCATAACATATATTATATTTTTGATTTTTTAATAAAGTTTTTAATACATACGTTGATTGATCTCCTATTACAATTGTAGTTTTTAAAAATTCCGTTGACGAAAACGGTATTTTTCTTTCTTTTTCTGGAATAAATAGATATAGATATATAGATATTATTTTATTTTATAAAAGAGTACAAAAACGTGTAATACAATTTGTAAATATAAAAACAATAAATATTGCACAAAATGTTATAAAAAAATATAAATATATATATAAATGTAAATATTGCACAAAATGTTATAAAAAAATATAAATATATATATAAATGTAAATATTGCACAATTATTATCACAGTCAGTCACTAAATCTAATAATACTAAATAAGTAAGTCATAAACGAAAATAAATAAAAGTGATATCACAGAGTAATCATACAATACACGCAATAAAAATAAAAATAATCATATAAATAAAAATCAGTCATACAATATCTATCAGTCACAATATTAAAATTTAAAAGAATTAAATTTAATACATAATAAAATAAAATAACAAGCCTACGCAATAGCATGAAATGCAGTCAAAAATAAAATTAAATAAAAACTCTCACTCACCAACTATTCAGCCAACACTCATACAATAAATACACTCACACCTTAAGCCTATATACAGGACGTTACAAAAATAAATTAAATAAATTAACATAAATGATTAGTAAAAACTATTAATCTAGGTCGAGCAAGTACCCTCTCATCGATGCTTTGAACGTGCTGAGAGATGGAAGATGTTTAATCTCAGCAGGCAGGGAGTTCCTAAAATGCGCACCTTGAACTTGGAAGGAATTCCTGCCAACCTCAGTACGCATAAAGCGCACCATTAGATCCCTGATTTCTCCCCTAGTAGCCACCCTGGGTACACATCTAGTGAAGAGACCCATTAGATGCTCCAGAGTATTCATGCGCACGATCTTGTACATAAATACAGCCAAAAAATACCGTCTTCTCGAATTAGTACGCAGCCAACCCAACACGGCTCTATAAAGAGAAATATGAGCTCCCATTCTTATACCTAATATATATCTCACACACGAATTCTGCAGTCTTTGTATTCTTCTCTTCAGGCCCTGAGAAGCATCGAGCAGAACTACCGAACAGTAATCGAGATGCGGAAACAGCAGGGCGGTTGCAAGTTGTTTACGCAGAGCCTCCGTGGTGTACCGACGAAAAAACCGCAGAGCGTAAACACTCTATTGAATTTTTTTGTAACCATATTAAAGTAAGGCTCCCAAGAAAGCTTAGAGTCAAGCACAACACCAAGGCTCGTTACAATGTCAGAGAAAGGAATGCCCCTTTTAGCGACAACAAACAATAGATCTGTATGCTTTTTATAAGCTTTTTTAGCGGCAACAAATAATAAATCTGTACGCTTTTATAAGCTTCTTTTTAGCGATAACAAATAATAGATCTGTACACTTCAGCGACAATAAGAAATGAATTTGTAAGCTTTCAAAGCTTTTAATGCAGCCATATATTTTTATGCTGGTCTCAAGCCCAGAAATCTTTTGAAAAGATAAATATGTGAATATCTTATTTCTAGTTTCAAAAAAAACATGTTTTATTTAAATACAAGTGTTAATAAAGTACCTATGGATATTAAGCTAAATTCATTTTGTAATTTATAATTTACTTTTGTAATTAATATATTTTTTCAATAATAAAAATAAAAATACAATATATAAAAATAAAAATATTATAAATTTATCTGAATAAAGAGAATGCAGAGAGGAAGCTTTGTATTATTAATTAGTTATGTTTGCAATTACATTAATGTAATATTAATAATAACAATTTTTTTTTTCATTATTGAAATTCTCAATATTAAAATATAAATGAAATGCAGTGAAAAAACTTTATATTATTAATTAGTCACAGTTATAATCATAATAATAAGATATTACTAATTATAATAATATTCTATTACTTATAATTGTTATTATAATAATAGAATATTATTAATAGTAAAAATATTAAAATATTACTAATTACTAAAACATAATATCATAGTGAGGGGAAGGGCATAATGAGGAAGGGCTATAAAGAGTGAGGGGGGCTGAGGGGGGGCCTCAGTTACGTTAATTTTGAAATGGCTATTCATAAGAGGAATTACAACGTAATTTGAGGGGGGGCTGTACCGATAGACATTCGAGGGGTGGGGCTGAGGGGGGGGGGTCGGTTGAATCTTGTCTTACGACTTTATATAGATAGATATTTATATATATATACATACACACTATACTGACATATGTTATACGAATCACTGTATACCATGACAGCAGACAAAAAAGACGTTGATAGCTCTCCTACAATACAAAAGTGTGACGTAATAGGCTGGAAACATAAATTGGAGGACTAGAAACGGAGGAGAATTTTTAAGGCGAATATGATACATTAAAATTTTAAATTACGTTTTCTCATGATGGAGTAAATGGAATGTAATAAAACTTTTTTAAATTAAAGATAAAATGAAAATCTTTAAATATCGATTTGTCTTTTTTAAATATTTGATTTTATATTAATAGGATTCAATTTCAAAATTTTGAAAAACTCTAATTCAAAGTATAAGAGGTGCGCCTTGAAGTTTTCGTATTCGTACCTTAACTCGCCGTCGAGGCGCTACCGCGCCTCTTGATGTATAAATATAGCCTATAAAATTCAGAGTGATACCAAACGGCGATCCCTTTCAAAAAATTTAAATGTAATTTAAAATAATGAAAAATGTGATTTTTATCTACATTTACTTACTTTAATGTTAACCTGTACTCATCGGTTGCAGATGTCCCTTCGCAAGCATTTAGGGAAATAATTGTATACTTCACAAATATTAAAATATATTCAAAAATATCTCCTGAAAGATTTAGAGTGAACCAAACCTTGACATTTTCTTAGCGAACCATGTGCCACCGTAGCACATGAAAAATATACTTAAATACTGAATTTAAAAAAGTCTTGTTCATTTCATAGTTCAAGGTTATATAATACTGCTAATATTTCTAATAACACATGGTGATAGGTAACTATATGTAACATTCTTTTCTTGTAAGATTCAGAATGGATTTTTTTAATAGAAAAACATTAAATGTCATTGAATTTCTTGAAAATTATGATTGAAAACTAAAATATCCTCTGTTTATTTGACTAAAAAGATTTGGAAAATTATTTTTGCTTTATTTCTTTCATAATTGAAACGTAATCTATCTCAAGATATAATAACATTTTAAAGAATAATTAATTTAATGTTTAGTCAAGAAATAATTTTACAAATTGAATAATTTTAACAGTCCAAGAGATAATAAGATACGATTCACTTTGTACTGATAATTCATCACATTTGTTATTGCATTTTTACAATTAAAGTAACTCAAATTTATAACTAATCAATATTTAAATTCAATTTTTTATACACTGAATACAAAATTTATATGTCTGTACCTTTATCTTAAATGTATTAGCTACAAGATGCAAAACTAAAAATGCACTTCTACTCATATGATAGAACTTTTTGTGTCAATTATGAGAATATTGTCAATTATTATTCAATTTAAGTCCAACTGATTTAATTCACTAGAATATTGATTAACAAATTGCCTTATACTAATCTTCGACGTACTGAGATACAACGAGATACCCATAAGGAAATAATTTCTGTGAATAACTGTAAATAATAGAAAGCAATTGTAAATAACTGTTAAAAATGTCAGAATTCTTTTGTGAAAATAATCTGTAGATTGAACCACAGAAAAATCTGCAGGAAAATCTGTAGAATATCTACAGAAAACCTATAGAAAATCTATAGAAAAATTTAACGTAACACTGCAGAATTTTCGGTAGGGAAGATTATGAGGAAATCTACAGGTGAAACGCAGATAAATTTGCAGAAAAATCTGCAGGATGCCTACAGGATTACTTGCAGCTAAAACTGTAGAAAAGTTTACAGAGATTCTACATGTTTCTTACAGAGTAATATACAGGATTTGTGTAGGATTTCCTGATAAATTTTTACAGGGTTTTCACCTACATTATTTCCTAAAGTATTTTCTACAGTTTTCTGTAAATCACCACGTAAAATATAGTACAGAAAATATTTGAGAATTTCCTACAGAATGACCTAAAGGAATTTTCTCATTTTCCTAATTTTTTTCCAATTATAATCTTTATGAAAAAATATTCCACTAAAAAATTGTCTGCACAATTTTCTACAGAATTTCTTACAGACTTTCCAACAGAAAATTTCAAAGAATTTCCTGCAGTATCACCAATAGGAAATCTTACTTTATTTATTTTTGATCCATAAAAAAATTTTCAAGAAATTCTACAAAATATTATGAAAAATATCCTGAATAAAACTTTATTATTATCAAATTATTTTGTATTCTTTATTTAAGTATAATAAATAATTACGAGTTAATAACTTGATAATTATTTTCATATCATAGAGAAAGACCAAAAACGAGGTTAACCTCGTAGTGTGTGCTCTTTGACGATTGAAGAGCTCACGATTCAACACTAAGTGTTCTGGTCTTATATAACTGCGGCTCGAAAATTTGTATAAGTGATTACAAAACTTAGAGAAATAACGCCTAGCGACTTGAAATTGAATTGAAATAATATAGAAAAATCTGCAGGAAAATCAGTAAAAAATTCTGCAGCAAAATCTTAAGAATATTCTGTAGGATATACGATACGAGATCGATTATGTTGATTTAATTTTAAGTCGCTAGGTGGCGTTTCCCTAAGTTTTTTGATCGCTTGTGAAAATTTTCAAGTCGCAGGTATATAAGACCAGAGCACTTGGTGTTAAATCGTGATCTCTTTGATCTTCAAAGGGCACACTCTACGAAATTAACCTCGTTTTTGGTCTTTTCCTACGATAGGAAAATAATTATCGAGTTATTAACTCGAAATTATTTATTCCCACACAGCATGAAAGATATCATTGAAATATTCTAGAATATTGCAATGAAATATTTTATTGAAATATGTATGGAAGCTTTATGGAAGAAGAATGAAATATTTCTGGAATAATGCAAAGGAAACTTTCTACGAAGAACCCCTGAAAGCCTCCGTATACCTTCCAAGAAAGATTCCGTTGGAAGATTGATGAATCGTTGCACAGGAAGATTTCATGAAAGCTTTATAGAAGAATCCGTTTTCATTTCGTGAAAATGTTGGGAATATTCACTGGAATATTCCAACTTAAGTCTCCTGAAAGATTCCGTAAACCTTTTAAGGAAGATTCCGTTGAAAGATTGATGAATCATTGCACCGAAAGATTTCATGGAAGCTCAGATGGAAGACTTCGTTTACCTTTCAGCGGAATATTGGTAATTGTCATTGAAACATTTCACTGAAAGGCTCCTGAAAGCTTCCGTAAACCTTCCAAGGAAGATTCCGTTGGAATATTGATGAATCATTGCACTGAAAGATTTTATGGAAACTTGAATGAAAGACTCCGTTCACCTTTCAGCGGAATATTGAAAATTGTCATTGAAACATTCCAGTAGAAGGCTCCTGGAAGATTCCGTAAACTTTCCAAAGAAGATTTCGTTAGAACATTGATGAATCATTGCACCGAAAGATTCCATGGAAACTTGAATGGAAGGATCCGCTTACCTTTCAGCGAAATATTGAAAATTGTCATTGAATCATTGCAGTGAAAGGCTCCTGAAAGCTTCCGTGAACCTTCTGAATAATTTACGGAAGCTTCCAGTACGTTTCCACTGGAATATTTCATGAAAAATTTACGGAAGCTTCCGGTAACCTTACAATGAAATATTTCATGAAAAACTTACGGAGGCTTCCGGTAAGCTTCCACTGAAATATTTCATTAATAATTTACGGAGGCTTCCAGTAAACTTCCACTGAAATATTCCATGAAGGACTTACGGAGGCTTCCAGTGAGCTTTCACTGAAATATTCCATGAAAGACTTACGGAAGACTTCTGATCGAGGACATATCCATCTTCCGGGAAGTTTCCACTGAAAACTTCCTGAAAGCTTCCAGAAAGCTTCCAGGAAGCTTAAATGCTGTGTGGGTTATACTTAAAGAATACCAAATAATTTTATAATAATAAAGTTTTATTCAAGATTTTCTACATAATATTTTATAGAATTTCTTGAAAATTTTTTTACAGATCAAAAATAAATAAAGGAAGATTTTCTATTGGTAATCCTGTAGGAAATTCTTTAAAATTTTCTGTTGGAAAGTCTAAAGGAAATTTTGTAGAAAATTATGCAGACAATTTTTCAGTGGAATATTTTTTAGGAAGATTATCATTGGAAAAAATTTAGGAAAATGAGAAAATTCCTTCAGGTAATTCTGTAGGAAATTCTCAAATATTTTCTGCACTAAATCTTACGTAGTGGTTTACAGAAAAATGTAGAAAATACTTTAGGAAATAATATAAGCGAAAACCCTGTAAAAATTTATCAGGAAATCCTACACAAATCTTGTATATTACTCTGTAAGAGACCTGTTAAATCTCTGTGAACTTTTCTACAGTTTTGGCTGCAAGTAATCCTGTAGGCATCCTGCAGATTTTTCTACAAATTCATCTGCGTTTTTCCTGTCGATTTCCTCATAATCTTCCCTACAGAAAATCCTGCAGTGTTAAGAAGGGGCCGAACTATCTGTCTCTGTCTAATAGCGTTTTTCATTGTTTATATAAATACTATCCTTTATAACAAGAAAAAAATAGCAGCCTCCGCTAGATATTAGTATAATAAGTAAATTTTGTAATAACAAACAAATTTTTTTATTGCGTAGTTTTTTAGTAATTAGAGACCTACCAAAAAAAGATAGGTTATATTCTAGATTGCTAGTAGGTCTCTAACTAGTCAAAAACTATGCGGTAAAAAATTTGATTTTTATTTCAAAATTTATTTATTATACTAATATCTAGCGGGGGCTGGTATTTTTTTCTTGTTATACCGGATAGTGTCTATATAAATGATGAAAAACGCTATTAGACAAAGACAGATAGTTCGGCCCCTTCTTAAGTTAGATTTTCCTGCAGATTTTTTTACGGTTTAATCTACAGATTATTTTCATAAGGGTTGAGACATAAATAATAATTATTTACAGTTATTTATTGTCAATTACTATTAATTACTATTATTTACAGTTATTTACAGTTATTAACAGTTATATACAGTTATTTACAGTTATTAACAGTTATATATAGTTATTTACAGTTATTTACAATTATTTACAATTATTAACAGTTTTTTCGTAGTTATTTACAATTATTTATAACTATTTACAGTTATTTAGATTTTCAAAAATTTTTTGAATTAGTGAATGATTTAATGTTATTAATAATTATTTACAATTATTCATAGTTATTTACAATTATTTACAGTTTTTTTACAATTATTTACAGTTATTTATAATTATTTACATTCATTTACAATTTTTCATAATTTTTTACAGTTATTTACAGTTACTCACATTTTCAAAAATTTTCACATATATATGAAAAGATTGAATAAATTTGTGAAAATTTTCGAAAATTTAAATAACTGTAATTAACTGTAAAAAGCTGTAAGAAACTGTGAAAAAATATAAATAATCGGGAGTAAATGTGAATTATTGTAAAAAAAATAAATACATGTTAATAACTGTAAATGAATATAAATAACTGTAAATAAGTGTAAATAACAGTAAATCATTGTAAATAACTGTAAATAACTGTTATTTATGACTCAATTTCAACATTTTTTTAACACTTATTAACAATTATTTCCAAAAATTTTTCTCATATGGTCATGAGTTCAGTTATATATCACTGCCCTCTTAAAAATAATTAGGTGATAAATCACCTGATTTTTTTTACATGGGTGACTATAAGAAAAAGTAAATTAAATATTGATATATATCAATCTCTATTATATGTTTATTGTAATTTAATCAGTTTTGTTAAGATCCAAGTATCTACTGATGTTATTATTAAGTTTAGTTTTAGAAAATGATTGATTCTAATTTTTGTTATATGTTACAAATGTATTTGATTATTTTTATATTATTAATAAACATTATAATTCGATGGAAATTGGTTATCGTAATTTGGATTTTCTTAAAATTTGTCATTGATTCAAATGATGTGACAGCAATAATTATAATATGTAATTATGTATAAAAACTTAGAACTAATTTAAACAAATAATTATTATTAACATATAAAAGAGATTGATGTATATCAATATTTAATTTACTTTCTTTCATAGTCAGCCTTGTGAAAAAAATCAAGTGATTTATTGACTGATTATTTTTAACAGGGCAGTGATATATAACTCAACTCATGTTTCTTTGTATTTCAATACGTCGGAGATCAGTATGAGGTAATTCGTGAATCAATATCCTAGCAAATGAAATCAGTTAGACTTAAATTAAATAATAATTTACAATATGCTCATAATTAACACAAAAAGTTCTAACATATAAGTAGAAGTGCATTTTTAGTTTTGCATCTTGTAACTGATACATCTAAGAAAAAGGTACAGGCATATAAATTTTGTATTCAGTGTATAAGAAATTGAATTTAAATATTGATTAGTTATAAATTAGAGTTACTTTAACTGTAAAAATCCAATAACAAATGTGATAAATCATCGGTACAAAGTACATCGTATCTTATTACCTCTTGGACTGTTAACATCATTCAATTTGTAAAATTATTTTTTGACTAAAAATTAAATTGATTATTTTTTAAAGTGTTATTATATCTTGAGATAGATTATGTTTAAATTATGAAAGAAATAAGGTAAAAATAATTTTCCAAATCTTTTCAGTCAAATAAACAAAGGATATTTTAGTTATTTCTTGACACCCGCGTCATCACTTGAGTAGTGGGCGGCAGTGGGTGGTGGGTGTGACGTCATCTCCTCGGTGGTATGTGGCTGCGAGCGGTGACGTCATCACCTGGATGGTGGGTGGCTGCGGGTGGTTGTAGGCGAAAAAAATTCTTTTTTTTTTTTTTAAAGATTAATATATAAAGGATATTGTCCTCTATATGTTAATCTTTTTAATATGGTGATGTCAAGGGAGCCTAGCCCGGTTCCCGTTTAACACATTAGATCAGGCTAGACTGTCTAATGACCCACAATACTGAAAACTTTGACTGCGAATGGGTGGCCAGCCACTTTTGTGACCAACAATCAACCGATACCAAATGAGGTCGGATTTTTCAAGAGTCGCGATATAAATGGCACATATACTAGTTTTCTTTCGAAAAAGAGTTAGAGGTACCTGGCCAGGATTCAAACCCATGCCCTTCGCGTTGAAGGCAAGAGCTCTATCCATTACGCGATCTCGATCTCTTAGTGACGTAATAATTCTGACTCTCGATTTGCACCTGTCTGCTTGCCACACAGGTGAGTGGAAGGAGTAGTGGTGGGGCGATCGAGAATTCCCATAGCTTACCTACTTCTAAAAGATATTTTGTAACATCGCTTCCAGGTTTACCATCTTTTAAAAACGTATCTAGTTTGTCTATCTCTGGAATTGTTATAGTCGCCGTAATGTATTTCTGTCCACACAATAACATTGTTAACTTCTTGAATGGGTCCATCATATTAATAATTACTTTTACTGTATCCAGTTCATCACTTATCAACATATCTGGAACACATATACAATTCGAATTCGAATCAATTAGAATACTATTATTATTATTTTTTTTTTATCTGGTTCGCCCTATTGGCCCGGTGCAGCCTCTTGGCCAAGCTACCGCATCCTTGACCACCTCTGTGTCAGGATGTTTGCCTACCTATTTTCCCTTACCTATGTTTCCTGTACCTTTATTATTTTTCCTACCTATTATCTTTTACCTATCTTTAATCCACCCATATCCGAGAAATCCCAGACTGCCGCGTTCCTAGAACAGTCGGTAAGTAGATTTTTACGGTAGATTCCTGCATTTGCCCAGGCCTAAGCCTGTGACGTAGAGAAAACTCCCCCAGGAGAAAACCTACGCCAGGAATACTTACCCATCGCGCTCAGAAATTCTTTTTCCGATGAAAAACGTCTGAAAAAAATTTCAGGTGTTTTCACCGGGAATCGAACCCCCGACCACTCGGAGCGAACGTGTAGAGACCGTATAAGGCGTATGCCTTAGCCGGTTACGCTACAGACGCTCCTAATACTATTATTATTAAAATGTTACTGTTGAGTTTCTTTGAATTAACTTGCAGAATTTTTAATTTAAATTTAGAAATTCACTATTATAATAGAAACAGAAGTCTCTTCTTTTTAAAGAGATTTTTATTAAAAAAATCTGAAACTCAGCATACGAAATATCTTGTGTTTGTGAGGGTGAAGACAGAAAGAAAAGTCACTTTACATACACATCAGCGTTTTCATTTTTGTTTCTTTTTATTAATTACCCATCTTCTAAAGTTATGTATCTATTTACACTAATTCTTATCTATTTTTATTAAACTCTTAAAACAATAAGCCATTGCACAAATCTAATTGGTTTTAATAATCACTCTGAATACTAATTCGCGTGCGAGCTTGATTGAAAAACTCAACGTTTGTTGCGCGGAAAAGGGGGAAAGGTAATAACGTCGCAAGACGATTCTAGAAGCCTCCCTCAAAATTCAAAAAGATTTGTACGTAATTCGAAGCGCCTTAAACGGCCTAAACAGTTACAATAATTTATTAACGCGCATGTAGTTTATGCATTAATTAAAAAATAAAATTCTGAACTGCAATACTTAAATACCCTCAAATGAATTCAACCACTTGAAATTTTCATCAATCTTCGTTTGTGTTGCAGCTTTTGATTGATTGTTGGACAACGCGCTTTCATTTTAAGAACTTATTATTTTTGAAATCTTTAATGAGCCTTTATCCTATAAAACAAATGTAACAATACGCTTTGAATTTCGAATAATGTAAATTTTTATAAATGCTTAAAAAAACTAACTAAACTGCATAAGTCTGCATTGGATTGAGCCTCGTCCTCTTTAGCTGACTTTCAAAGGTCAATGTTATGTTAGTGACGTAGATGTGTTTGATAATTTGACGTGTTTCCAGATCCTTTAACATTTTCTCCGCACTGTTTACATTTCACCGTTTCCCAAGTCGCTAAAATATTTCCACACAGAACTCGTCTTTGGCACTGTAAAAATTAAATTGATAAAATCAATTTATCATTAAATTAATGAAATCAATTTTTTTAAGGAAATAGATAAAATTATAATTTTTAAATAAAAATAAATTTTAATTAATAAATGAACAATAGTAATTAATACATAATAATCCGTAATTTTTAAAGATGACATTTATACATGCATTCATAGTTAAGAGACTATTCACATTTATGTTTTCCAAGTTTTTTATTCTTAAAAGGGGTGTCCTCACACCGGCACAGAGATCTACCTTATCTACATTTGAATTATGCATTCTAATAAAAATTTAACTATTTTTGAATAAAATTCATAGAAGAGGCACATTCTTAACATTCTAAAGAATTTATTGCAATTACAAAAGACAGAATAAAAGTGAAAATGAAGACAAAAACTGCATAATACGATTATTTATAACTACATTGAAAAGTTAATCGTATTAAGTAGTTTTCGCCTTTATTTTTACCCTTATATTGTCTTTTAACGTTGCAATGAATTCTTTGGCATGTTAAGGATGTGCCTCTCCTACGAATTTCAGTCATGAATAGTTAAATTTTTATAAAAATTCATAATTTAAATGTAGATAAGGTAGAACTCTATGTCGGTATGAGGATTCCCCTTAAGGGGATGTAAACTACCGATATTACAATTTTCGATATTTCTGATTCTTGATCCAAATTTTAAAAAAATATCTATATGTTACATAAATAGCATAATATAGAGATATTTGGGAAAATTTTCAAATACAGATTTAAAATTCGGGAAACTGTAATGTCGGTACTATGTATTAAATATATGCCCTATTACATCATCTGAAGATAAAAATAAAGATAATGTAAACTTTTGGATGATGGAATGTATATCTATGATTTGAATATTGGATTTGGTAAATTTAGTGTTAAAAAAAGCAAATACGTTTTTACAACATTAAGAATATAGCTACAAATCAAAATAAAAAAATAAATTAAAATGTTATTGTATGTTTCTTAAAATGAACAATAATATCTTTGACTGTACCTATTCAATAATTTTTTCAAAATATAGCATATAATAACTTCACCACTTCAACTTGTAATCTTTTCACAATATGTTAAGTAAATTAAGATACAATCTTGTCTAATAATCTATTCAAAATGGTAATAATTTTTCACATACCATTAACCATCACAAGAAATGAAAATTCAAGATTAAAATTTTTGCACCAACAACCGGCAGTTTGTATGCTACAAAAGCATTTTCTCTTTGTTTGGTTTTATCTATAGTCACTGCTGTCAGGACTGCTGTCAAAATGCATGACTTAAGCCAATACTACTTAGTAATAAATGGAGCCAATTATAAAAGATGACATCGCTTTTTTTAAAACTATATTGTTTTACTATAATAGTCACCCCCTCAGCAGTATTGATATGTGTTGTTTAAATTTAAATATATTTTATAAACTGTAATGAAAAATAAAACTATTTTAGTACTACTAATTTAATTTTTTCCACGTATCGATATGTACGATACGGGGTCTAGGTACCGATAAACAGATATATCGTTGCCTTGAAAATCGATACAAAATATCGATACTGAATGATCGATATTTTGATATTAGATCGTATGGATACTATATCGAGGAAACGCTAGGGCCTACTAAGAATCTAAAATATATCTTTTTTGGTAGATCTCATATTATTCAAAAACCACATGATTAAATTATTTTGTTCTTATTATAAAATTTGAACATTATACGAGTATTTAGCGGGACCTGCTGTTTTTTGTGTTACACCCAATGGTGTTTACATAAATAAAGAAAAACACTACTAGACAAGGACAGATAGTTCAGCCTCTTCTTAAGGTCCTAACGGAACCCTACTAAAAAAGTTCGTGTTAATTCTGTACTGATTCAACACTGATATGTCACTGATATATATGTCTTGATTCGTACTACATCAACGTAAAATCAACATAGTATTTACACGGAATTCGTACTGAGTGAACTCTGAAAGTAGTCTCAAAACGCAATGCGAATAAAGTACGAAATTCATACTTATAAAGCACAAATACTAATTAAAATACGTATAAAATCAGTACTGAATCTGCAAATGCATATTTAAGTGAATATGAAGTAAACTCACTCAGAGCATAATCAGTATAAAATCAGTATGCCATTTAGACAATTGTTATGCAATGTATGCACCAAATATTATTAAAATAATTAGTAGATTCGTAATGAATCTTAGTGAAATCTGTGTAAATTTTTGAATCACTGATAAAAATTGAAGAAAATAAAATAAACTCACAAGGAGAGTGTTTCACCTTCAGGTTACCGTTTTTGCTCAAATTTTGGGAATGTTTTCTGGATGCAGAAATATGAAGAAATCCAAAATTTTAGAGGCCAACGCTCAATATTTCCCTAGTTACGGGCCATCGAAGAAAATCACTAAAAAAGTTACCAGATTTTCAAACGCTCATAGTTCCTCAGAATTATTAGCTAGAAGCTTAAACCTTTTTTAGAATGAAAGCTGAGCTCAATTCCTTTCGTAATAGCACCTATGCCATCTCAAAATATTATTTTTTCCCAAAGTTATAGCATAATAAAGATTGAACCCAATTTTAGCTTTTATTATTAATTAATGTTTTAAACAAAAAATTCAGGTCCAATCTTTATTACGCTCTAACTTTGGAAAAAAATAATATTTTGAGATGGTATAGGTGCTATTACGAAAGGAATTGAGCTCAGCTTTCATTCTAAAAAAGGTATGAGCTTCTAGCTAATAATGCTGAGGAACTATGAGCGTTTGAAAATCTAGTAACTTTTTTAGTGATTTTCTTCAATGGCCTGTGACTAGGGGAATATTGAGCGTTGGCTTCTAAAATTTTGGCTTTCTTCATATTTCTGCATCTAGAAAATATTCCCAGAATTTGAGCAAAAACGGTGACCCGAAGGTGAAACACTCTCCTTGTTAGTACAAATTCAGTAAGAAAACCAGACGGACTTAATACAAACTGAAAATCAAATGTACACGCAATCTTTTAACAATAATTAATTGATAAATACTGAAATTGCATAGATTTTGTACGAAATTCAAAACTAGGGTGTCAGACAGAATGATTATAGTATCACAATAAGGATTCAGTACAAAATTTGTACAAAAGCAGAACAGAATCAATGCGAAGTCTTCTTACAATAAAAGCTGAATTAGTACTAAATCTAAATAAAATATATATAAGATTTAAATTTCAGAAGAAAAATGTCGAATAATAAAATAAGCTCAGTACGAATCCAGCATTTATTGTCGGAAGATTCCGCGTAGATTATGTTTTGTTTTTGTACAAAATTTTTACTAAATCCGTATTGAGATACTATAATTGTTCCTGGTGAACTCTCAGTTTTAAAATTCATACAGGATCTATGTATTCTTAAAAGATTGTGTGTACATTCGGTTTTCCGTTTGTAATAAGTCCGTACGGTTTTCGTGCTGAATTCGTACTGACAAGCAGAGCACCCCACCTCCTGGAAACGGATTCAGCTGAAACTGCAGAGTATGATTTTTTGATGAAAAAAAATTAGCCCGTGTTTTTTCTTTTCGTCGAATAGGCCCCCTAGACAAAGATATAGACATTTAAAAAAAAATATGGTATATAAGAGCCTTTATAAGAACTTAAATAACCAAAGAACTAAGACTCTTACAAAAAAGTGCATTGAAAATAAAATGAAGCACAAATTGAATGCTTCAATTTGAGCTTTATCGCATTAAAAAATCTCTAGTGGTTCAAAAGTTACAGGCGATTAAAATATGTTAATGAAATAACGTAAAAAATTGATCATATTTTATGTGCTGAAAATATTAAGTAAATACATGGTAATATTTAATTAAGAATAACTTTCAAACAAGAAAAGCTTTTTAATGCAATAAAGCTTAAATTAAAGCATTTAATTTGTGCTTCATTTTATCTTCTATGCATTTTTTTTGTAAGAGTCTTAGTTCTTTAGTTGTTTAAGTTCTTATAAAGGCTTTTATTCACCATATTTTTGAAAAAATGTCTATATACTTGTTTAGGGGGCCTATTCGACGAAAAAAAACACGAGTTCATTTTTTTCAACAAAAAATCATATCCTGCAGTTTCAGCCGAATCCGTTTCCCGGAGGTGGGGTGCTATCCTTGTGAGTTCATTTCATTATTCAAAATTTTTCTTCTGAATTTTAAATCTCGTAAAAATTTTATTCAGATTTAGTACTAATTCAGCTTTTATTGTAAGAAGACTTCGCATTGATTCTGTTCTGTTTTTGTACAAATGTTGTACTGAATTCTTATTGTGATACTATAATCATTCTGTCTGAAGCCCTAGTTTTAAATTTCGTACAAAATCTATGCAATTTCAGTATTTATCAATTATTTATTGTTTAAAGATTGCGTGTACATTTGATTTTCAGTTTGTATTTTTTTTTTTTAAATAAAGATTAATATATAAATGATATTGTCCTCTATATGATTAACCTTTTTTTTTATGGTGAAGTCGAAGGAGTCCAATCTGGTACCCGTTTAACACATCACATTAGGCTAGACTGTCAGACCCACCATACCGAAAACTTTGACTACCGATGGTTGGTCAGCCACTTTTGTGCCTAACAATTAATCGATACTCAATGAGGTCGGATTTTTTAAGAGTCGCGATATAGGTAGCACATACACTAATTTTCTTTCGAGAAAAAGTCAGAGGTATTTGTCCGGGATTCGAACCCGTGCCCACCGCGTTGAAGGCAAGAGCTCTATCCGTTACGCCACCGCGCTCCTCAGTTTGTATTAAGTCCGTCTGGTTTTCTTACTGAATTTGTACTAATTTTATTTTATTTTTCTCAGTGATTCAAAAATTTGCACAGATTTCACTAAGATTCATTACGAACCTACTAATTATTTTAATAATATTTGGTGCACACATTGCATAACAATTGTCTAAATGGCATACTGATTATGCTCTGAGTGAATTCACTTCGTATTATATGCATTCGCAGATTCAGTACTGATTTTATACGAATTTTAATTAGTATTTGTGCTTCATAGGTATGAATTTCGTACTTTATTTGCATTGCGTTTTGAGACTACTTTCAGAGTTCGCTCAGTACGAATTCCGTGTAAATACCATGTTCATTTTACGTTGATGTAGTACGAATCACATACTGATATCAGTGTAAAATCAGTATAGAATTAACACGAACGTTTCTGGTAGAAAAACAAAACTAAAGTAAAACATGATAAAATTATGTTTATGAAGAATAGATACGTTCATATAGTAGCGTTATCATTGATATAACGGAATACACATTGAATTTTTGATTAAAATTAGACAATAAATAACATTTGATGCTAAATAAATAATTAAATGAACTATAAATATTTATTAAAATTGATTTCAAAAATAATACTCGTATCAAATAATTTACAAAAGAATTTGTAAAATGTTAATTCATATTAAATAATACTAAATATTTATTAATATTTGATAACATGTTTGTTGATATTAAATTATTCTAAAAAAGATAGGTTATGGCAGTTCCAGCACACTGCGATACCAGCACAGCCACCCCCTTTCCCTGTGCGATACCAGCACACTTTCTTCGCATCCTCTGCATTTCTGGCGCACTTTTCCCGCCCCCTCTGAAATACTGGCGCACTTGCATTTCTAACGCAGCGCGTCGATAAGGTAGGGAATATCCTGGTATGCAGATACTTTTTATTTGAATATTTTATTTATTTTTAATATTAAAATAAATTAATTTTATTTTATTTTTACTAATATTTCTTAAAATAACAATTTTTATTAAAAAATTTTTATTTAAAAATTTTTTTAGCAAAAAAATTTTTTTCTTATAATAAATAATTATTAATTATTGTTAAAAATTATTAATAATTAACAATATTTAAAAAATTAATCAAATTGATGGATGAAAATGGAAACATATTCGACAAACTGCGGATATACAAGTTTCCGAAATTATTTAGTGGTATAAGTGCTTTCCTCTCGACCAGAGGGTCACGGGTTCAATCCCAACCCTAGTAAACTTTTTTCCATTTTAAAAATTTTATAAATGTTATTTCGAATTGAAAATTTATTTAATTTGAATTAAAAAAGCACTTTGGAAATTTTTTCAAATTTATATCTTAAGTAAAAATGAATTTGTCGGTTTCTCGCATATACACGGGTAATCCCCGATCTTTGAAGTATCGCGGCCATATCATAGTTCACTACTTGGGCGCTAGGTGGCGTATGTTTTTCCTTAAAAAAAGTAACGAAGTTTAAAACATAAAGGGAAGTAGCAATCAAGGGTTGAAATATCCGATTGACTTTCAAGAATTTCAAAAGTTTGACAGAAATTAAATCAATTCCAGCATAGAGTCAAAGGACGACGACTATCAACTCACCGAGGCGGACTACTGGCGACTGGCCCTTGCTCATGCTTATGCTGCAGAAGTGACCCGAATTGTAGGAATGAACAGCCACCACCATCAGTGTAGCCTCCAAATGAATTTCAAGAAATACGAGTTTTTCTTTGCCACTTTGCAAAGTCGTTATACAAATATACTATTGTTTTCTCTCTTATACGATAATTGATGTCAAGGATAAGATTTCTTGAACAGTCGTTCAACTAAGTCGGAGTGAACTTTAAAAGAAGTTATAGCCAAGTCTTTGAGTCTTGCACATCCACTAAGCACTTTTTCCTGAATGAACTTTTTACTGAAGGGTCAGCCTTTTATAATGATTCCCCCACCATTCGGATCTCCCATCACTCACAGAAGTTTTTCAAACGTTATAACTGATGGCGCTGACTATCCAATCGGGCAAGATCAAGCAGAATTCGCTGCTATACCTGTCAAAGCTGCACATAAATAATGTATGGTATGATATTTAAAATAAGCCATTAAAACGTTAAGTAAATAACTTTTTCCACTTACACCCAGTCCATCTATGAAAATATATTTTTCTTTACTTTGATTGTTTAAACTTTTTAGTGTAGAGTCAAATATTTGCCTTTGTTTATTATTTGAAGAATTTATTTTCATTTCTAATTTATTAAGAATATAATAATTATGTATTAAAATTGTTTCATTATTATCTTCTTCTATAAATGTGCTTATGTTAGGTAAATTAAAATCGTTTAATGAAAATCCATTGACTTGTGAATTATTTTTAATAATATTCAATGCAAGATTTTCACCTACATTTTTTTCGTATTTAGGGTGGTGAAATTTATCTTTATATTTTTCATATAAATCTCGTGCACTTATGGGATTATGAAAACCGCAAATAAAAGCAAATAATTCACAAAGAGCATAAGGGAATTCTGTTGCATCTATCCCATTCTTTATCTTCATTAATTAATTGTTTTGCCTTAGCTGCCTCATAAAACGAATTGTACATCACATCATCAACAGTACGCAAAGCTTCAAACGACGTGGCTCCTCTAACATGTAATAGTAATAACCTAATATAATAAGGTTCTCTATCTTTCGGACTTACTAAGTACATTCTACTGAGTATTGGTTTTCTTTTTTTTTTCTTTTATTCCACTTTTTCAGTTTTTCATCGAATGTATAAAAATTTGGTATTTCTGAATATAAGTAATTTCGTACTTCGAAATCTTCTCTATTCAATTCAAAATATGCTGTTAATGTTGTTCCAACATTATTTTGCATGATCATTTCTTCTTTTCCTTCTTTGAAAAATACGTTTTGTTGATTCTCTTCATGAACGCTTAGACGTTTTATAGTATGTAGAATAACATGTAAAGGATATCCTAATAATCTGTGCATTGCTTCAGGTAGACATAAATATCGTGTATTAATGTATTGTTTGACTCCGTCATATTCATATTCAACATTTTCACTATTGTCATTATCAAAAGTGTCTTTATTTTCCGATCTAAAATCAACATTTACTTGATGTATATTAATGTATGAACAATCATGACCTTCATAACAGAATTTGAATAAATATTTAATGCATTGTACAGTGGAACAAATTTCTACGTTTATGTGTGCATTAAATTTTAATAATAAGTAAGGATTATAAGGAACAACGAATCGATTATCTGCAATTCTTTCTGTAAATTTATTTTTAAAAATAATTTTGACGCCATCATTTTTGCGTTTGTATAGTGGATACCCATTTGATTTAAATGTTATTGTATGATTAAATTTTTTTTGGAAAATTTTTCGTACATTGTTTGGTATTTTTCTTCATACACGGACAATTTATATTTTGCATACCACAGGGACCGTGTATCATAAATTGTTTAACAATACCATATAATTTTGGATGAATATCTCTATTTGGGATTTCTACACTTATTATTTTATCAACTTTTTCGGGAATGTCAAATTTATCATTTTTATCTAATAATACCAACATATGAATATGTGGTAATCCTCGTTTTTGAAATTCAATTACATAACTATATGCAATACATTTTCCTAATATTCCCTTTTTATTACTGAATTTTTGAATTCTTCTACTTCTTGATAAAATACTTTTATAATAATATCTGGTCTATCTATTGCATTTTCATAAATTTCCAAGTTTTCAGTTATTTCTTTCCAATGTGGGTTACAGGTCACAGTTACAAAAAGGTCAGGTTTACCATAATAATTTACAAGTGTTATTAAATGAATGTAATTTTGTTTTAAAAATCGTGGACTTCCTGTAAAGTTTGTTGGTAATATTACCATTTTTCCAATTTTTGAATGATCTAATTCTTTTTTGTTATGTAAATAGTCCATAACACCTTTGTGACAATCACTTCTTAATACGTTTTGGTTTTTTCGTATGAAATACAATCTGGAGATTTCAACTTTTACAAACGCATGAACAATGAACTGTCGAGATAATTTTCCTAAATTAAGAAATAGATTAAATTCATTTCTAAAACTAAATCTATAATTATAAAATTGCAAATTTTCAATATTAGATTTTCTAAATTTATTTTTCATATTTGACATCTATCTGAAACCACTATTAGGTTGAATAAGCGAAGATGTCATAGGATCTGTGTGTTTGGTAATTGTTAGTATACTAATTGGTTTGACAGACTTAGGGTAAATGACAATATCACGTTCAATAGGAGGCATATCGTCTACTCCAACGTATACTATTGCTACTTCATTACAGGTAGGTAGATTATGTCGATTTTTATCGAAATTATTATTGCGGACAATAGGCATAGTAACAGTTTTCAGAAGACAATTGATTTTCGCACATCGTTGTAGTTCTTCTTCTCCTGCTTCATGCATCATTTTATAGGCTTTAGCATGAGGGTCAATATCTCTTATTAAGTTATCTAAATGTTTTAATAATGTTAAGTTTGTATTAAACTTATGTCGTTTAATCGTTGCCATTTCATTATCTAAAATATATAATTGTCCATATTTACGTGCTTCATCTTTATTAGGATGTAACGCATATACATTATGGTAAATTTGTCCACATATTCTAATGACTTGTGGTCCTTTACCCGGCAATGTATCAAAAATGGCATCAAAACTTGCGAATGCTAAAGCATTATTGTACAACCTAACAGTTCGTCGAAAATCAATACTTTCTTTCGTTAATTCAGTTGCTCGAAACATTAATCGTTCTGGGTAAGGTGGATTTTCTAACAATTCTACTTTGCCTTTATGATAACGATTGGAGAAATCGTTACTTATAGTATATTAAAATGCAAAATTTTGCGCATCACAATAAACACATGTATTCGTCATGGAACCAATGTAATTTTCAGATATGAGATTTTCATCGAAGTATATATTTGCCATACAACCAATCAGTTTCAAATTATTTTCTTCAGTTAATATTTTTTTATTCAATTTCGTTAATTTTTTTTCTACTTTGCCCTTTATTGTTTTATCAATAACTTCGTTTAATACAATATTATGATTGTTATTATGATTATTATTATTCTAATTTCCATTATAATTATTATCTTTAATTTTTAATCGTTAACACTTAATATTTTTTAATTTTTCTTTATATTTTTTGGTTGTTTTTCTTTAATTTTTATATAAGCTTCTTTCTTACGTAAAGCCTCATTCGCACGTATTTGTTTCAATTTATCAGTACTCATTGTTTCCTTGAATTGCCATTTTGTCATCTTAGTATTTTCTAATTTCTGTTTCTATTTATTTGGTTGTCCTTTTTTCATTTTCATATAAGCTTTTTTCTTACGTAAAGTTTCTTGAACACGTCTTAGTTCTAATTTATCATTACTTTCTTGTTTCTCGCATTTCCATAATAATGTCTTTTTCTGAAATTTTTTTATATTTATGTAATTCTTCTGTTACCATTTTCCTATTAACGGGATGTCGGAGCTGCATCACTTGAGTTTTGCTTTTTTTATTATATCAGTATCTTTTTAAATTAATAAATTAAACAAATATAATGACTTGTCTGTACTAAAGCTATATTAATACATTAATTTTTGTCAAAATAAAAAAACATTTGGACTTGTTATTTTTTTATGAGCTTGGATTGGAAATCAGATATCAAACTTGATAGACCTAACTTTAAAATACGATACATTGAAAGTTTTTATTATAACTTTATACGTCTAATATTTTGGTGGATTTCTTGCGTTGTCCGCACTGGAGTATAATCTTACAAATTTTTACTTGGTAGCAAAAAAACTTGATTAAACGCATCGTTTATTCATAAGTTAGGATTGGAAATATTATTGGAAGGGGGGCAGCTTTGTCAAGCTCTTAGGTTCTGTTACAAATCAAGTTTCTTTTTCATCTATTTATTTTGATTCTTTTTTTTCTTCATTTAATTTAATCTCAACAGTTCCAATTTTATCATCGTTATAATTCAAGTGAAAGTCATCGATTCCCATTATATTATTATCTGCATTTCAAAAATTTCTATCTGAAATGTCATCGTCAATGTCCATCAAAATTGTTTCATGATTCGAATTCTGAAGTTTACGATACATTTCCATGATCTTTTTTTGTTCTGGCAATAAATGCATTTGTGAGTTTTTTTCGTAATATTTCAAGCTCGATGAAATCTAAATTAAATGGTATTTGATTAAGACCTTGCTCATGACAAAAACTCCTTTTTATCATATTCGGTGGATTATCGTAATTAATTTTTGCATTATTAGAATTTTGTAAAACTAGAAACATTTTTATTTTTTGCGTTTTAAAAATTCTTTATAAACGTAATTGCATTTGAGAAACATTATATCTTAAACAACATGGACCTAAATTATAAAGTACTGCGACAGCAAAAACCATTGCAAAAACGCTACAATCATAATTATTCGTTTGTGATTGTACTGTTTCGAATACTGTGCTTAATTCTGATTTGTTTGAAAATAATCTGTTTATATAAATCTTACACTCATCTTGTAAATATATAAGATTCAAACTGTCATATATATGAATTACCTTATTATTATAATACACACGAATCCGGTGACTTATTTCTAAATTTCCGGTGAATAATAACTGTATAAATTCTCCATCAATCAGTACAAATTTCAAGAATCTATGGCTTTTGATCCTCCCAATCTAAATCCTTGAAAATTTTTTTACATATTTTGAGTAACAGGCAGGATATATTCCCAGAGTTTCAGAGATTTTTATTTTTCTGCTTTTCCAGTTGGTTTGAAATGTTCCACATATATATATATATATATATATATATATATATATATATATATATAAATATTTATTCATTAAAAAAAGTTTGTTGTAAAAAGAACTATAATAAAAATTATCTTTAATTATTTTTAATAATTGTATTCTTCAATTTATTTACAGTTATTTATGGTTATTTGCAGTATCTACATTTAAATAATGTATAAATGATAATAAACAACCTACACAGCATGAAATATTTATGAAAGCTTCCTGGAACATTGGCAGCGAAGATTTGAAATATTTTAGGAATCTTCCATGGAATATTCCTGTAATATTCGTATATCCTTGATTTTTCCTACATTGGAATATTCCATGGAATATTGCTGGAAGATTCTAAGAATATTTCATTGGAAGATCTAGGACATCTCAGATCTTTTATTGAAATATTTCAGGAATCTTGCAAGAATATTTCATAAAATATTCCGTTGAAACATTCATTGCAAATTTCCGGAATATGGGAACGGTAGATTTGAAACATTTTATAAACCTTTCATGGAATATAAACAAAAGATCTAGAGAATCTTTCATGGAATATGCACGAAAGATTTAAAGAACTATTCATGAAATATTTCATGAAATATTTCTGGAAGATTTTAGAAATATATCGTGAAATATTCCGTGGAATATCTATAGAAGATTCGCAGAATATTGGCACGGAAGATTTGGAATATTTCAGGAATCTTCCGTGAAATATTCCTGTAATATTCGTGTGTCCTTGATTCTTCCTACATTGGAATAATCTATGAAATACTCTTGAGAGATTTCAAGAATATAAAAATGGAAGGTTTAGGTAATCTCTCATCTTTCATGAAATGTTCCTGGAAGTTTTTTGGAAAATGTGAAATGCTGTTAGGGGATAATATATATATATATATATTATATAATAACACATTACACTTATACATCAATATATATACGCATACATAAACATTTAGTTATAAAATCGCATTTAAATATTCGCTTCGACTGTGCACATCAAAGTGCTGATACCCTTTTGCTTTCATAGTAAGTAAAGTATCTTTCAACCGCTTGGGGATAAAACTCCCATTTAACAAACATCCCCTTATCGGCGTCACTGGAAACCTCCCGTAACGTTCCGCGCAATATTCCAACGAAAACTTCATGGAATCATTCTAAAATCTTTTAAGCAATATTCCACTGGAAGATTATTGTAATCTTTGCGTAAAATATTTTGTGGAATATTTACGGAAGATTTATGTAATATTTCGCTGCACGATTTAAAAGTTTTTAGGAATCTTCCAGTGAAATGTTTCTGGAATCTTTCTGAAATCTTTAATGTAACATTCCACTGGAAGATTACTTGAATCTTTTTGTGGAATATTTCGTTGACTATTTATGGAAGATTTATGTTATATTCCACTGTACGATTTGAAAGTTTTTTGGAATCTTCCAGTAAAATGTTTATGGAATCTTTCTGAAATCTTTCATAAAATATTCCACTGGAAGGTTACTTAAATATTTCTGTGGAACATTTTGTGGAATATTTATGGAAGATTTATGTAATATTCCGATGTACGATTTTAATGTTTATCGGAATCTTCCTGAAATATTTCATGAAATATTTCATTAGAAGATTACTTTAATCTTCCTGTGAAATGTTTCGTGGAACATTTATAGAAGATTCATCTAATATTTCGCTGTACGATTTTAAAGTTTTTTGAAATCTTCCAGTGAAAAGTTTATGGAATCTTTCTGAAATCTTTCATAAAATATTCCACTGGAAGATTACTTAAATCTTTCTGTGGAATATTTAGTTGACTAGTTCTGAAAGATTTATGTAATTATCCGCTGTACGATTTTAAAGTTTATCGGAACCTTCCAGCGAAATGTTTATAGAATCTTTCTGGAATCTTCCATGAAATATTTTACTGGAATATTCATAAACATTGCATGGAATATTTCGAAAAAGTTTTCGAACATTCCTTTGCAATATTCCTGAAATATTCCTGGAAGCTATCAATGGAAGATTCCAGTAGAATATTCTGAAATATTCCGTGAAGACTTTCAATAATCTGCATGAAAGATTCCATTGCAATATTCCAGTGGAATAATTCGAAATATTTCAGAGAAATATTCCATGCTATGTGAGAACCATTATTTATTTCTAGCCTAACGCTTTTTTATTGTTATTCACAGTTTTCAATATTTTCTTATAATCATTTGTTTATTCGCAATATTATTCTACTTTTACAAAATAACTTTCGTACAAGGTGATAAAGTATATATATATTTATATATATATACATACATATATATATATACATACATACATATATATATATATATATATATATATATATATATATATATATATATATATATATATGTTTCATTTCACAAAAAAATTTCAACATCAAAACTAATTCTCTAATGTAAAGAATAAAAAATTAAATTGGTATAATTTTGGAATTTCGTTATGGGAATACTTTTTATGAATAACTTTTTAATAATTTTGAATAATGGTAAATTTTTTAAATGACTTGTGGTATTGAATGCTAATTAAATTTAGTTTTAATATGAAGTCAATTATTTAGGTTGGAAATGTATTCAATACAATAATATAACTATTTATAAGTTATCACTTAATTTTTTAAACTTTTTATTCATTGTTGACAATTATATTGAATATATGATTCTCATTTTAATAGTTTTTATATGATATTATGTGAATTTTATAAATATAAATTATTTAAGGAGACGTAAAATGGACAGCACACTTCCACCCATAAATATTGATTACATTTCCATTGTATTTCAAAATTTTGAATAAATAGATGCATTAACATACAGTATGTATCACGAAGATTATTCAGTTGAATTTTTACATAATTCTATTCATAAGTTATTGAGAAGTTTGGGTTCCAATATTATTTACTGAAAATTTTTCCATTTGGAATCAGAAATTTAAATATCTTGAAAACTAATGATTGGAATAATTTAAAAATTCGAATAAATAATTATCACGAGGCATACTACAAGTTAATACATTTACGGAAATTCAGTGATAGAATGGAAAGACAGCTAATTTTTTCATCTTCTCATAGTAAAATATAATCAAACTTTGACAACAAATTTAACATAATGAAATAATTGTACTTTCGATGATTTGTATCATATTTAATACAAATTATAGAGTGATATTACAGAATATTATTTTTTTCCGCATTTATAATAAATGTTTCGCAAATAATAAGTAAATTTTCTTTTGAAATGTTTACTTTTTTAGGGGGAATTCTACTTCTATCTAGACAGTTCATACATATAAATGCATAATTATAGACATAATCAGAAACATTTATTCATATGTTATATATTGTCCTATCTTTATAATTGACTCTTAAAATAATTTAATATCTAATAAATAATTTTTTTAAATTGTATTCCATAAAATTTATGTTCAAACGATATTAAAAAAAATATTTTTTTATCATGTAATTATAATTTTTCAAATGAGGTGATTTGATATTTTTTAAAAATTAATGTTTCTCTTATTAAAAATATTATTGCTTCAATGAAATGAATTGCTAACAATTTTGATATAAATCACAATTCATTTAAATATAAACACGTGTACAAATGAAAATGTAATTAAGGTAAAATGTATGTTATTTATAAAAAATTGTTAACAAGTAACTTTTTAAATAATATATTTTCATGAAAACTAATATAAATACCTCATTCTCTGAATGATAACTGAATACAATTTCAATTTAATAAATGTAGTTATACAATTATAAATATATAATATTTATATAACTGTTTATAAAATAAAATAATTATTTTTTTAATATATATATATATATTGGAAAAATAATTATTACAATAGATTGTAGTTAAATAAAAATTTTCATTTCAATAATTATAGCGTTGAAATTTATTTTGATGAAAATGTTATTTGATTAACATTTACAGTATTATTTTAACTATTTTTGAAAAGTTACTTGTCATCAATAAAAAAATATTTAATTTTCCAAATTAATAATCTATTAATATCAAGAATTTTCTAAAAATTATAATATTTATGATATGCAAACCTTACTTGTGATATATACACTTTCTAATATTTGTATCTCATTAAATTTTTATATTAGATGCAAAAAGGATTGTTAAGTAATCGCAAATAGTTATTTTTTTATTCCGAAATATTCGAATTTAAAATGAACTAAAATGTTGTATTTTAATCTTATGATTTTTTCTATTTTAATTTCGTATTTCACATATATAAAATACATTTGTGAAGATATTTTTATTGGAAATCAACACAAATTTCTTTTAAGCATGTTTCACTTATAAATTAATTTCATAATTCAAATTCATGGTCATATATTGAGGTCTGGAAATTATAGTTGTAACTCAGTACCCAGTTCTCAGTTTATTTACATCAAATATCGTACTATTTTTGTTTTTCTAATGGAAGTAGAGTGAGGAATAGTCATTTGAAATAAATTATACGCTTTTTTACTTTAAGCACATGTGTACATATATTCTTATATTATGTTTCATCAAATTATTTTCAATTTTATTCAGTACTCAAAATTCAATTAATTAATTCTCATTTACTTTAAATTAGTCATTTATACATAATAATATAATAAAAGAAAATTTAACTAAGCAACGTTAGGAGCGAAAAACTTTAATATAATTAATACCTGTTAACGTAAAACCCAATAAATTGTGTAACGATTTTCAACAGTTGATAAATATAATGTAAATGATATAATATATATATATATATATATCAATTTTAAATTTCTAATCATTTATTTAAAACTCAAAAGTAACTATTTTAAAACAGAATATGGAAGATAAACATTTATCGTTTTAATCCTTGAATATCACGAATTTAAATATTGATTGTTAGTAATTTTAAAGAGTTATATATTATATAAATAATTATATATTTAATAATTTTCAATTTTAGTAACAGGAAAAGCCGCACGAGAAGAGAATATCAATTACACTTTCTGCGAAATATTGCCCTTGAATCGAGTAGGTGAAAGATCAGTCTTAATACCAAAAAAAAGCAGTAAGCATCGCAAATTTATGCTCTTACTTCATAATATAATAGTACCAACATTGGTCCCTAAAATTCAAGCTATAGTACTAATTGAAATTATATCGTGACTCTTTTTTTAATTACCTTAATACATAAATTAGATATACTTGATTTAGAACCTATTTTAACAATACTTTCTTTTCTCCGTGCAGTTGTTAGTTCTAGTAAACGTCAAATACTGTTTTCGATTATTTCATGGTTCGTGATTGAAACACGTGATTAAAAAGAAAAAATTTCTATTATATTTTGTCATTGATTCAAATGCAATTTAGTAGAACAAATTCTTAATTCATCATAATATAATTTGTATTTAAACAATTTTTATGCACATTGTAACTTTAATTAATCTTATTTATAATAATAGAAAAATTTAATTTAGTACAAAACTACAATATCACAATTTATAAGTTGCATCGATTCTTTTTTATTTTAAAATTGGTTAATTTATACATAATAATATAATATATGAAAATTCAACCAAGCGACGTTAGGAACGAGGTATTTTTCGCTAGTTTATATATTAAGATGAAGATTTGTTACTAATAGAATAATCTGACGAACTATCATTGTGAGAATTAATAGAATTCAATTGTAATTTTTCAAATTCATATACTGGTAAATTTTTAATGTTAGATTTTGGATTACGGTTTCCAAAATTAGCTATTCGGAGTTCAAAGAAAGTATTATTAGAAGAATCTGATGATGTATCACTATTAACATCGTTAGAAGTGACTTTCGCTTTTTTACATCTTGATACTGATGAAGCGTTATTACGAAATTTTCTTTTATAAATTTCAAATTGCTTTCTACTCTTTTGATAATTTTTTATTCCATCATCAGAGCTAGAATAACCATCTTTAAGTAGTTTTGATTCTTGATATCTTTGGTGATCGATGGAATCAATATTTTCTCTTTTTGCGATTTTATTATTTGTATGATGTGTGTTGAGAGCATCATTAAACTCATGTTTTCCTTGAAAATCATATTTTTTGTTACATTTTCTCCCTTCACAGATGTTATTGTATGGTTATGTGATGTACAATTTACAAGTTTCATATCCTGTGTTACAGCGCGACTTAAACATTGTATTGAATAATAAAGATGACACTTCTAGTGTATATTACTATGATTCATAACTTTATGCTTATAGAAAGGACTGCCATTCAAAAGAAGTTTATCTTTTTCTCTAGGACTTTTTATAAGTTGAAGAGATGTATAAGGCGTGAATCCATCAGTAATATTTGAAGCAACATCAATCTTTGAATCATTCGTGAATCGAGTTTTTTTCTCTTGATTAGAATCAAATATTCGACAAATATTTGTGTCCAATCGATTCGGAAGTTTGGATTTAATCATGTCTCTTAATTTCTCAGTTTCGAGAAAGTTTGCCATTTTGATAGCTTGAGCTTATCATGCATACTGTTCGTGAAATACAAACTCAGCTGTATTTATAGTAAAATAACGGGTCATGCAAAACATTTTTAACAAGAAAATTTAAAAGATAATAAGATGATTTAAAAATACGAAAATGAAAAAAAAAATGTCTAGAAAATTATAAGAATGTCGATGAAAGTCGATGAAAGTCGATGAGAGGCGATGAAAAACTTTACTAAAGATTACCCAATGGATATGAACATAATTAACATATACATAAGATACATATAGAAAATGTTTAGTTTGAGAAGATTAATTCTGAGAAGTTAGCTATTTTTATATGATTTTTAAGTAATAAATAGAACGACGAAGTAACTTGATGAATATAATTTATTACATAATAAATATTTTTGGTGATTAAAATTATCATTATTTCAAATTCATAAATTTTTTTGCGTATAATTCAAATGAATTTTTTTTAATTGTTTGAACAAATAATTTTACAATTTGTATATTATATTTTATCTTGCTTCACTATTTACACGATTGCCAATTAATTTAATAATTAATTTTATCATAAATATGTAAAGAATATATTTAATATTATTGAATGGTGATATTAAAAAAGCTTTAATTTTGTAAAACTAAGTTTTTTTCTTCACGTTAGCTGCAATTCTCAACCTGTATGTTTACGGTTCTTGCTTCTCTGACTCCTAACAGAAACTTTGCAGTACGACTAAAGCTTTTTCTAAATTACTAACTCTCTCTATCTTTTTTTTACTGTAGTGTCGATGAAAGTCGATGGTGGTCGATGAAAAGTCAATGTGAGTCGATAAAAGTCGATGAAAGTCGATAAACATTCGATCAAAATTCGATCAAAATTCGATCAAATTCGATGATAAATCGAATAAGTTCGATCAAATTCAATCAAGTTTGATAAAAATTCGATCAAATTCAATCAAGTTTGATAAAAATTCGATCATATTTGACAATAATTTGATCAAGTTCGATAATAATTCGATCAAATTCAATATACAACTACCTTTACATAACTCTTCGATGATCGATAGATTTCTTACAACTTTCTTTCTTACAAATTTCTTGTTCAACTTTGTCGACTAAAGTTATCAATTAAATTTATGGATGCTTGAATGAAATTGCATGATTTTTCAAAGACTTATTTAAATGCTGGATAGATGTAGTCTTGATAATAAATAAGATATAAATACCTCTATTCTTAACTTAATGTCTCTTCTACAGATTACGCGTTGTTTAACATTACTGGCACATTGATAACAACAGCAACAATGTTCATACGGTAAAAATGCTATCTCTATTTCTTTATCATAGCAAACTTTATATTTACTACGTAAAGAATCATCTGCAGGAATATCAGTGGACATATTTCGAATGAAGCAACAGCGACTGTTCCATTTTTGATGCTCTGATAACACAGGCCCACAAAAAAAACAAAAGTATCTGTGCAATTGACCAGACCTCTATATTCTTATGTATTTTTCGACGCTGAATCTGAATTTGCAATAAAAAAGTAGGGTCCAGCTACTTTTTTATGGGGTTTTGCTCGAAAAACCTCATTTTTTACAGTTTTTTCATGGTTTTTTTAATAAAAAAAAAATAAAAGAAAATTTTATTTTTTTGACTTCAGAATCAAATTCTACGGAAAAAAATACATCGAAAACCATGCTTTGAATTTTTTTTAACAAAAATTTCAACCCACCATACGGCGATGAAAAGGCAGAAAATCGCGAAAAGTTAAAATTTGCTTCAAATTTGATTGAAATGTCATTAAAATCAAGTTTTACGATTTTGAACCGATTTATAAACACTGAAAATACTTCACTGGAGGTTTTTGAGGTCGCTGATCACGAATTCTAAGTCATTTTTTTTCAAAAAACAACTCCTAGTCGGCGTAAGTGGACAATAAACGTGATAAATTGATATTTTCTTCAAAACATCGATGTTTTGGATACTGTTCTGGAGGTTTTCCACTACATAAATCACAAAACTAGAACCTTTTTCGACTCTTGATCATAAAATAAGACTTGCAACTTATGTATAGTGATATTCATGAACTCCATTATAATATTTTTAGCTTCTTTCAAGAAGTGCCTTAGAGTTTTAATGGGTTAATCAATTGAGTTTGTAGAACTTTCGCTAATACTTCGCAACTTCGATAGTGAGATGTTGGATACTAGATATTGGCGATATCTATTCTTATTTTTGTCTTCCAAAAAAATATTTTAAATAAAGTTTTAAAGTGTTTTACGCTTACGCACACGTTTCTCGTCAAATGACCGGCGTAAAGGATTTCTGACACGATTTTGACCTCTTTTTGAAGATGTTTCTCTCTTCATCATCCAGCAGTAATCTGCCAACATATTTATACCCCATCGTCCTTGAAATCTGCGTTCAAATTCCTTCAAGTCTTGGTGAAACCTTTCTCCTTGCTCTTTACTAAAGTCCCCGTTGTTCTCAGGAAATTGATCAATATGTGAATCAAGGAAATGAAGCTTCAAGTTCATTAGGCAGCACAGTTTTTCAAAGTTGTGTACCATTTTTTTTACAATTGTTTTGTAATTTACGTCTTTAGTGCTACCCAAAAATTTTGTTGATACATCTTTAAAACTAGACCATGCTGCTTTCTCATCATCTTTCATAGTTCTTTCAAAGTTTTCATCTCTAAATAGAGTACGAATTTCAGGTCCATCAAAAATACCTGCGCTTAGTTTACCATCTGTTTTGTGGTAAAATACTTGGCCCAAATATTCGTAGCATTCCCCATCTTGGTCTAATGCCTTTGACCAATTGTTTCATTAAACCAAGCTTTATGTGAAGAGGTGGTATCAAATTTTCGGACGAATTCACAAGTGGCTCTTTTACAATATTTTGTTTTCCAGGTTCAAATGACTCTCTTTGTGGCCAAATTTTCTTTTTGTAGTGGTTTCCCCTATCTCTACTATCAAACATACACAAGTAACAAGGATATTTTGTAAATCCAGATTGTTGTCCTAGTATCATAGATAAAATTTTTAAGTCTTCACATATTAGCCATTTATGTTCCTCCTATTTTATTTTTGACAAAACCAATTCAATGTTTGAATATTTTTTTTAAGCACAGTTGAATGCGCTAATGTTATAGGAGCGTACTTATTTTTGTTATGAAGAAGGACTGCTTTAAGGCTCCGCTTAGACGAATCAATGAACACGCGCCAATCCTCAGGTTTGTATATACCTGGTTTTAATTCGTCAATAAGTCCTTTTACGTCAATGCAGTAAACTAGTCCTGAATCTTCTTTAAAATATTTTGGAAAGGTTTCCTCTTGGTCACGATATTCACTTACTTTAGTTCCCTTTGTCAGCATATTTCGCTTTTTAAAGTCTGAAGCCATCAATTCAGATTGCTCTTTAGATAGACCAGCCTTTCTAAATAAATCATTCAGACTCTTTTGATCATATTTTTTCACAGGTTCTTCCACACCTTTAGGTACATATTTTTCATCATCATCTGAAGAGAAATTTTCTTCACTTTCGTCGGATTCGCTAAGATCTTCGGATGATGTGTTATCGCTTGGTTCAGTTTCTTTCACAATAATCTGATTTGTCGAATGATCGTCCACATGCAGAGAATCTAAACCTGCTGTAAAACTATCTCGTGGTTCTTCATTTTCTAAACCTTCTATAAGGATATTTTCTGAAAACTCAACCATTTTGGGACTAGAATAATGTACTTCTTTTTTCTTAATATAAGCTATACCCCCTACTTTCTGCATTTTGGATAGTTAAATTAAACTATCTAAAGTTTATAAATTATATTGCTACTTAATAGCATTACTATCGAAAACCTGCTGCTACGAAGACGTTGGCCACGATGACAACTGCCCTGAAAATGGGATGTGTAGAATGATTCGTCGGTCCAACTCTTCGTAGTAACGCAACAAGCAAAGGCGCGCTGTCTTGCAGGGGAGCGCTAAGATGTGAGAATGATGCTGTAGTGTGTCTGACGACGAGTTGACATTGTCCTCGTCAAAGTCAGAAAGCTCTCATACTTAGGCCTGGTGAGGTATGAGAGTTATCACCCATAGGATGGCTGACTCACCTGCCTTCTACAACAAAAGTAGGGGGTATAGCTTATATTAAGAAAAAAGAAGTATATTATTCTAGTCCTAAAACTGTTAAGTTTCCAGGAAATATCCTTATAGAAGGTTTAGAAAATGAAGAATCACGAGATAGTTTTATAACAGGTTTAGATTCTCTGCATGTGAACGATCATCCTACAAATCAGATCAATGAGAAAGAAACTGAACCAAGCGATAACACATTATCCGAAGATCTTAGCGAATCCGACGAAAGTGAAGAAAATCTCTCTTCAGATGATGATGAAGAATATGTACCTAAAGGTGTGGAGAAATCTGTGAAAAAATATGATCAAAAGAGTCTGAATGATTTATTTAGAAAGGCTGGTCTATCTAAAGAGCAATCTGAATTGATGGCTTCAGACTTTAAAAAGCAAAATATGCTGACAAAGGGAACTAAAGTAAGTGAATATCGTGACCGAGAGAAAACCTTTCCAAAATATTTTAAAGAAGATTCAGAACTAGTTTACTGCATAGACGTAAAAGGACTTATTGACGAATTAAAACCAGGTATATACAAACCTGAGTATTGGCGCGTGTTCATTGATTCGTCTAAGCGGAGCCTTAAAGCAGTCCTTCTTCATAACAAAAATAAGTACGCAATGATTGGATTTACTTAAAAATATAACTGAATAATACTAATGATATTTTTGAATAACATAACAAGGCACATATTATTTTAATTGAAAATAAATATTATCTTATATGGTTACAAACGATAAAGTCGATATTTTTAATATTTTTTACTTAACAGGCTAAATATTGATTTTATGATAAAAACAATAAAATAAAAAATGGTCTAATTGTTAAGACAAACAAACTTTTCTACTAAAGTTTTTTGCTTAGATAAAAAATTGTTAAAATGTATTGGAAATAATTTTTTTTTTGCAATAACGATTGTTTGATTATAATTTTTAAGAAAACCAATTTGATATTTGTACCGATACGTTATGTTATTTTTTTTACAAACTACCCCATGAAAATAAACGTCAAAATTGGTCTGTAATTAACAAAGATACAATGAATTTTTAATCAGAACATGAATTATAACTCGCCAAATTAATTTTCTTGCAAGGCAGGAAAGGTGACTGTTCAACAAGTAGCAATCTTGATTACTTTAATATTAATTTTTAACATTGCAAAATGTTTCTTTCATCTGATATAATGGAATCATAAACTTCAAGTATTATACTAGCTGTGATAAAAATATCAGTCCTTAATCTTTATAAATAAACAATTGGCGAATTTAAAAAAAAAAATTATCTCGGCTTCTATTTAGGTTGAAAATAATGAAATGGACACGACTTCACATCAAATTCATAAAATCTACGTTAATATCTAAATATGATATGATTATCATAAAGTCTCTATCATGACGTTTTTGGGTGAAATTTTTAACGTACATTTGACTTCTTTTTAATAAACGAATAGAATATCTCATGAAATAATTGATATTTTTTGATAAAATTTTTATGGTAACTTAAGGATAATAAGAGGCACATTTTTGTTGAATTACAAACATGTACATCCTTTTTTTATTAAATGACAAATCTTTGAAATTTTCGCGATTTTCGATTTTTGTTAATCATTATTTATAAAATTTATCAACCGATTTTGATCAATGACGTCTCAAATTAATCGTCTTTGAAACACCTACAAATAGTATAATTTTCATTTACTGAATCATCAACAATTTCAAGCTACCTCAAAAAAACAGTGAGTTTTACGAATTTTACACCTTAAATCATTGTTTACAAATTCCTGACGGCTCAAATTTTTAGGGTCTCTCAAGAATTTCATTTCTAATCATCCAACAAAGCCATTTTTGGTATTGTGCTGCTGTTATTCATTACATTATGCATTTCGACTAATTCTATCGGACTATAAGTGCTCCTAGCACAAAGCATCTCCGGAGGATCTCAGACAAACTCTGGATGACGTTCTGATTGCCCTTCAAACTGAGTTCCTCCAATGCGAAGTTGTCACGCAGCTCTGGTCGATAGACGAATGAGAGCTCTTCCGCTGTAAACTCACTATAAGAGATATGGAAAATCTTCACCTGGTTCCTACTGAGAAAAAAACGGTCGAGCAGCCTCTATATGTGTAGCTCCTTATCGATGTTGTTGCAATCGTGCACATACAGCTTCTTAAGGGTGTCATTTCCCTCTTAAAACTCGAAAAAGTTCTCGACAATAAGCGCCCTACACTCCACCAATCGCAAAACGGTTAGGTCCTTGAGCGCGGCTCCACTGAGCATTTTTAATCTTACTGGGTTGTTGCCGCGAATGCTCCAATTATTCATACTTCGAAAGTCTACTTCGCGTAATCCAGTAAGCCGCTCCCAGGACCATGCACTCGTGGTGAAAGCCTGGTTGAGGCTCTCTAGTAGCTGCTGTAGTACCTTCACCCTACGGAGATCCAGGTGATTTGTCAATGATTCTGTTTAAAAACTCGACAGGGTTGACATCTACTGGCTCTCTCATAATTATGCTGGAGAAGTAGAACTCTCCAGCATCCTACCAGGCGTATCTCTATCCACGAGTGCCGCTGTACCTCTCGTTGCTAGATTCGAAAACTAGTATGCCCAGACGATAGCCTCCTGTGTCCCTTCAGATAGGCTATTGAAGTTGTGATACATATGTATGTATCACACGTATGAATGCGCGCGCAGACTTTTTGTTCCCTACGCATGGCGCAATACATACAAATATATCACAACTTCAATAGCCCCTCAGGGCATTAATTAGACTATGCTTGTCCACGTTACCAAGATTACTTAAGACGCCTTCCAACACGGCCGGAAAACGAAGAGTCATAATAGGTAAACTGAACGACTCTTGAGACGTCGACTTTTACCTCAGTCTTATCATCACGCACAATCTCTTGGTGTGGTCTCACCCTTATATTTAGTTCACGTCTTGCTACCCTCTGCGTTTCTAGTTGCATAAGAAACTTTATTTAACATCGCGTTGCTCTGGAACCTGACACATGAGGCCAATCTCTAAAAGGCGAGAATAGTCGATGCTTGGCCACAATTGTTGCACACGATCTTGATGTTCTAGTCGCTGTGACCTCTCTCCCACAATAAATTATCAAGGGACGTCTTTCTGGAGCTTTTGGACAAATTATAGGCAAAAACTTCTTTGACCGGCTGGTCGTCAATAAAAAGGGTGGGTACACGGTACTCCACTTGCTCGTGAGCCACCATCATGTTGCGCTGGGCTGCCCTTCGCAGGGCATTCTTACGTTTCGTGTAATGGTCTTGAAATCGCTCTTCGAATTCCTCGAAAGCAATCTCTACCAGCCTCAGTTCATGCTTAAATGCCATGTCTCCTGTCTGCATGATACGGCGGGAGAGGTCCACGATCCTTGCGACTTATTGCATCGTTGCAGAACACAGATACACTAACACTGAGAAAAGAAGCACACTGAAGTTTATTAGAAATAAGGTTACAGAGGTGTTCCTATAAAAGAGGAACTCAATCCAATAGGAACGCACCAAAGCTACCTGAATAAAAAAAAGAAAAAAAATGAACATAAATCCACGTAATAAATAATATATATACATAAAAAACTCAAAAAGATGAAGAAAAAAATAATGAATTAATGTAATATAATTAGTCTTACATCTTTACCCATACTTCAATCATTCTCTATTTTCCTACAATACTTAAACCTACTTACAAAAGCGGGTGGAGCATGGTTCCCTACATTAGCGCTAACATCGAATGTAACTACTTTTTTAGTCGCAGCCTCTTTATAATTCTTTTTAAGAATGCTGTCGGTTCTTTTTCTTCTTCTTAAAATGTTAGGCGTAAATCTATCCTTCTTTGGTCTTTGAGAAACCGTACTTGGGTTTTCAGTGCTCCTGCCTTCGTCACTCTGTGCAATATTGGCAGTGTCTGTCTGACTGACCATTGTCGGCTCATCTAAATGACGATTTTGCTGGTCTACTTCAGCCAGGGTTGCCTCGTCTACTGGATCGATTTCGTCCAAGACTTCATCTGACCACTTTTCAACTACGCCCTGTACATATACGCTACAGTGGACACCCACGCGCTTCTTCTCCTTGTGCCGAGTTTTGCGAAGCGTTATTATTGTACGATGGCGGTGTAAGCGGATGCCCTTGATCTGGTGCATTTTCCTGCACTGGCTGCCCAACCGGAGTCAACTGTTCCTCGCTTCTTAAAAAGACAGCTGGTTTCAATCTATCGGTCGATACAACTACGTTTCTATCATTTTTTTCAATGGTATAATTCCTATCACCATCTTGCCTCGATATAACTTTGTGAGGTCCTGTGTATGGATGCGTGAGGAGTGGTTTAACCGCTTTTACTCTTTCGAAAACGTGGGTGCAGTGACTCAGTTCTTTAAACACAAACAGCTTGATTGCACAATGGTGTACAGCGGGTACTGGCTTAATTTGCCTCACGTACTCTTTAAATTCCACCAGGAATTCGCCAGAATCATACGCACTGATCTCAGGGAACTCGCAGAGATCGCCTGGTACTGTTAATGTTGTACCATATAGAAATTCGGCTGGGCTTGCCACTGTATCTAATCTTAGGCGAGTGCGCAAACGAAGCATTACGGTAGATAAAACTCTAGTCCACTTTGCAGTGTCCGTATGGTACATAATTGCAGCCTTAAGATTTTGGTGCCATCCCTTGACGATACCATTGGAGGCTGGGTGGTATGGTGTTGTCCTAACTTTCTTACACCCAATATAATTTAATAGTTGTTTAAACAACTGCGCCTCAAATTGCCTCCCTTGATCACTCGTTATGATCACGGGTGCGCCAAATTTTGCTATCTAATTATCATAAAAAGCGCGTGCAACTGTGGAAGCGAATACATCTTGCAGCAGAACTGCCTCTGGTCACCTTGAAAATCTATCTATCATTGATAGAATATACCTGTATCCTTCACATGATGGTAGTGGGCCCACGAGATTTACATGAACATGAGTAAAACGAGCGTCTGGCTTAGTGAACTTAAAAGGCAAAAATTTATACTCGCACGAGATTTTTTATTTTTGGCAATCAATGCATGATCTGCACCTTGCTGCTATTTCTTGGTTCATCTTGGGCCATATATATTGTTGTCTAATCAGCTTAGCTATTACCTTGCCCGATAGATGTGAGTTTTGGTTGTGAAACAGGTTGATAACATCCTGCCTTAGTTCCTTGAGAACATACGGGCGAAAAACCTGGTCCACCAGCTCGACATACAAATAGGTTTTTCTGGCTCCCTATTGCAGCCTAATTAGTTTCAGAGGATGACTTGGGTTTTCTAGGATGGCCTTTAATTCTTCATCCTCGAGCTGCTTCCTTGACAACTCCTCTAAGGAGAAAAGTGTGGGAATCCTTATGTCCTCTATCCTGGATAAGAAGTCTGCTACTGCATAATCTTGGCCAGGTAAATAGCATATTTGCGTATTAAATTCTGCTATATATGATGAAAATCTTCTACTGCGAATCGCAGGATAATCTTGTGCATTCTGCACAAGTGCATATATAAGCGACTTGTGGTCAGTGTGGATCTTAAAGTCTCGACCCTCGAGATAATACTTAAAGTACTTGAGCATTTGATATATAGCTGATAATTCTTTATCTAAAACATAATAGTTTCTTTGCGCAAGCGTAAATTTTTTTTTTATAATGCTAATTGTTGCCATGAGTCATTTACTAACTGCTCTAGGGACTCATCGCCATATTGGAATGCTGGGAACGCTAAGTAAACTACTTCTGTTAATTTTTTTTTAGTTTTTCCAAATGTGTCCTCAGCTTCCTTTGTTTATACTACAGGGCGTTTATCTTTTTTCTTAATATCGCTAATTAATGCATTTGAATGGCGCTGCGTTTCAGCTGCGTGCGGTAAACATTTCCTATAAAAATCAATCATGCCAAAATACCTACGTATGTCATCTTTAGTCTCTGGCTTCAAAAATTCCGTTATAGCCTTAACTTTACTTGGGTGGAAACCTTCTCCGCTTACCTGGTGTCCAAGGAATATTAATGTGGAAACACCAAACTTGCACCTGTCCACGTTCAGATGTAAATGAAACTTAGCGAGACTCTCAAATACCGTCTTTAGATGTACCTTGTGCTCCTCTGGTGATGAAAATGCAACGAGAATATCATCTACGAATGCAAATGCAGAGTCTAAATGTCCCAGGGCAAGATTGACGTACCTCTGAAAAGTTACAGCGGCATTTCAGAACCCGAACATCATCACAAGGTACTCAAAAAGGCCGAAAGGCATAACGACTGCAGTTTTAGGCACGTCTTCCGAAAAGATTGATATTTGCAAAAACGCTTGCTCGAGGTCCAGTGCGGAGAATATACTTTTGTTATGCAGATCACTTGTAAAGTCATATAAATGCGGCAAGGGATACCTGTTAGGAACCGTAAAGTTGTTTAATTTACGATAATCGCCGCAAATTCGCCAGCTACCATCCTTCTTGAGTACCATATAGATGGGTGTAGCCCACGGACTTTTCGAAGGTCTACAAATTCCCTCCATCATCATCATCATCATCATCATCAATGTAGGGATAACAAATTATTTTATTAAATAAAATGTTTGGATTTAAATAAAAGTAAAGTATTAATGCTTTATTTTGTATAAAAAATATTATAAGACATTGCCATCTACGTCTATCTCATATATCGGCGCTGTACAGAAATAAGAAGTTATGCCAACGTTTAAGGTAGAAATTAATAAGAATAAATAAAAAGATTAACTGATTAGTAGAAAAGAGTCCCCCCTATATTTTTAATCGATTAGCCGTTATTTATTTATTTTTATTTTCGGTTTCCTCCTTCCTTATAAAAAAATTTTTGTTATTAAACTAATCACTGATTCATTTTCTACTGTGTATCCCCGAAGCTGCATCTTACACAATTTATTCATTAAATCTATATGTTGTTTTTTTTTTATTTGACGATTATTATCTTTTTATCTCATTTTTTTATTTACATTTATTCTTAAGGAAGCGCTACGTCAATCAGAATATGGCCACGGTTTTAAACGCGGTTGGCTTACAATTCACCTTTTTTCTAAAATTTTATTGTTAATAATACTTTTCTTTACTATTAGTATTTTTAGTTTTATAAGCGTTGTTACTTAACTCAAATTTTTATCACTAAATTTCGATTCGTTCTTTTCCTACTTTTTCTCAAGAACTCTTTAATAAAAAAAAAGTCTTGCGTTTGTTTCCTATGAATTTTTGGGATACATTCAGTTGTGTAAGGTAAATATTTTATTTTTATCTAAGATATTAGTCCATTTAACGAGTTCTTAATAGTTTTTTATAATTATCCTTATTTAATTTTCTTTTTTTCACGAAATTTGATATTACATGCATATGCCAGTTTACTGTATTAAACATCTGTTATTTTTCTTTGCACTTTTCTTCATTTTTTCAATTTTCTTTTACATGTTTTAGTTGATTAATTCATTGATTATCATGAATTTTTATTTAAAACATAGAGATGATTATCTTCTCGTCATTATTAATTTTTTTTCGTGCAATCCATTTCTTCTTTTTTTTGAACTCGCATGTTTAATTACTTTTGTTTACTTTTTTTTGTTTATTTATTGAACTTTTATTTCTTTAAGGAGTAAGGGAATGTTCATAAGGAACTTTAGGCAAGATTCGCAATTAATCTTATACTAATTCTTTATATTTGAGTTGCGTAACTTGATTTTTTCTCTTACTTATTATTAATGTATTTGTTACAATTTTCCTTAATTAAATGATTATTAATTCCGGTTGATAAAAATGTTTTTGCAGCCCTATCCTGTCTGACGCTTTGCTGTACACTTGAATACTTATTTACTAATTTTCATTTTATTGTTTATTATTTTTTAAAATTTATTTACTACGTGTTCGCTTTATTTATTTACATTCTAACATAATATTCTATTTAATTGTCGCGCCTTCAAGGATATTTTATCATTTTCATTTAGTAATTTTAATTTTTTTATTACACTGAGAGAAGAACTTGTATGTCGTAAGTCAACGTGCGCGTAAACTATATACAATTAGCCTTTTAAAGACCGCGCGCAATCGTATTTGTAAGTTACAAACAAGTGGAATGTTTGCTGTTTACAAACGATTGAAGGTATTTTGCTTAGCAATAGTTATTAGTGAGCAGGTAACGTTTATATTACATTAATTATTGATATTTATAGAAATTATAAATAATAATACAGAATATATCGTTAATACAAGAAACATCGTTACTTACAAACGCAATTTTAAAAATCAATTTATTAAATCTAGAATATAGTATTAACAAAATGCTGACGGTAAATTAAGTTTGCGTGCCAATGTTTATGGCAGGCAGAATGCTTTTGACTATGTGTAAGTAGCTAACATTTTACTTGTAAATCATTAACAAATGCAAATGCGTGCGATCTACAAAAGACCGCTTGCGCATAGTTTACGCAGTGTGTTGGTATTTCGTATACAAGTTTTTCTCTCAGTGTACTAATTTTTTTTCATAAATTTTCCATTTATTTTTCCAATAAGCAGTGACTATATGTCGTTTTTCTTTTTCCTCGTCCGAAGGCCGTAGCAAAAGAAAAAAAATAAAGCTTTTTGCTATATCTTAATAATTTTAATTGTAGTCCTTTATGAGGAAAGAGATTTTATGCTATAATAGTTACTCGTTGATTTTATCTGTTTGATTCTATTCGCGTTTTTAGCATTATATTATGTTTCGCGTGGTTTATTTTTTCGATTTTAAAAGGCCCTCCATATTGAACATTGTGTTTCCCTTTTCGCTCTCGCTTTAATAAATATACGCTTTCTCCTTTTCGAAAATTTTTGGTATTTAATTTAACATCATTCTGCAATGGTTCCGAGGGTTCGTTATCTAGTAGCGTTCAAGGTGGATTCTCGCGTGGCGGCCTTGCATTCTTTACAAGGCAACGCTCGAGCCTATCACTTATCTTACATGGTTGACTTTCTTCTCTTTGAAGTAAGTCTGTCACAGGTGTAATAGGAGTACTTGACTCGTTAACATTATTGTCCCGTTGTTCGTTGTCGTTTTCGCTCGACGCTGTACTTCCTTCGTTTTCTTTATTATTTTGATGTTTTTTTATTATATTATTTTTTTTCGTATAAAGGTACAGCGTAAAATGCCTTCCTTTTAAATGTAAACGAATAAAATTATTTGAACTGTTTGCCTTGAAATGACAATATAGCGTTTCATCATAATCTGTTATAAAATGCACGCATATGTTTTGATTAAATTCGCAAGAAAATATTAACACGCAATCTAAATCGGCATGTCTTGTTCGTGATGTTAAGATAGCTTCTGCTGTTTGCGGGTCTCTGCATGCGCCTAATGATATTGCATCTAATAATATGTCTCTTAGTTCATTTGCGGATATTCCTAAATTACATACTTTTATTACTGAGTGAAAAAAGCAATTACCTTCGCCTCGCGTCTTAAAAATTGATATTTCTTTGGTTCTATTGTTAGATTAGCTTTCTCAATGCGTTTTAAAAATCTTTTAAAACGAAGAGCGTGCTGTTCTCAATTTTCGGCGTGTATGATCACGTCATCTAAGTAAATTTCAAGCTCTGAACTATGCAAGCCCTGCAAAGTTAGAGCCATGGCCCTACTAAAGGTCATAGGTACTTCACATAACTCCATAGCCATTCTTTTATATTGATAAGTACCTGATGGTCCCGAAAAAGCAGTTTAATGCACGTCTCTGGCATCCAATTCAACTTGATAATAGCCGTCTTTCAGGTCTACCACTGTGATATAATTTGCTGAGGCAAGATTTTCTAAAATATCACATGTCAATGGTAGTGGGTAGCAACTACCAAGCGTGATTTCATTTAATTGACGAAAGTCTGTAACTAGACGCCAGCGTTTCCGGCCCTGTGGATCCGATTTTTTGTTAACGATCCACGTTGGACTGAATTAACTTGATGTCGACGGTTCTATGATATTTTATTCCAGTAGCTCGTCAATTTCTTGCTGCATAATATTTTTTAAGGCTATCGGATATCTGTATGGTTTCACACGTATTGGCTCCTCATGAGTCGTTTTTATTTTATGTGTTAAAATATTTGTTGCTGGGAGCAACTCATCGTCTAGACCGAAAACGAAGGGGTTCTCCGATATCAACTCTCTGGAGTGCATTTTTTCTTCTTCGTTCAATTCTTCCAAGTCTAAAATACTCATTATTTTTTCAACTCTTTTCTCTATTTCGTTTGGACTTTTATTTGCCATGCACCTGTCTATGCATTTCATTTCTGTGTCAGCATTTTCTTTGCTTAAATTCTGTTGCGCGTACTCCGATATTGCGCGTCTAATTCTTTTGCAGTTTGAAGCTTCATTTTCTTCGTTGTTGCCGTCCTCACCGGCATAAAAATTATTATCTCCTTTAATAACCTCGCATGGTAAAATTTCTATTTCTGGAGTCGGAATTTCAATACCTTTATGATTTGTATTAATGCATATTGCATATGCTTTACCATTTTCATTTCTAGCAATAAAATTTCCAAATAATATTCCTGGCCCTAAATTCTGAAGAGGCACCCAGCCTACTTCTTTATCATTATTTATAACTTTCGCAGCTATAACGCGTCTCATTCTTGCAGGGGTTTCTATCGTTTCTACCTGCTCAAAGGGAATTGATAATTTTATAAAATCAATACTTTTATGCACGGCATTTATGTATCCGCCGTGCTGATTAATAGTTTCCCAGCCTAAAAGCCCGTCTGCTTTTATACGAAAGCTATCTGGGACAATATGTACCTCACATTTCAATCCTTGAAGAGTCATATCTGCTCTTCCTAATGTGTACATTTTCCCTGAAACGACGCCTTTAATCTCTAAAATATGCTGCGTATCTATAAATGTGTTTTTATTCACACATTGGGCCTTCGTAATGGAGATATCTACTCCTGAATTAACGTAAAATCTTGCATTATTTTCTTTTGAATTCCGACTTTCCAGTTTAACGATGGGCGGATTACGCCCTGCGCACGCGAGTTTCATGTTTATCGTGCGCCTGATTTTTACATGCTTATTATTACTAATTAATATATTTTGGTCATTGCTAATTAATTCTTGCCTGGCGCCTGAGGATTGCAGCGGACATCCTGCGAGTTTAAAGACTCGTTCATTCTATTATTTTGATTATTTTCATTTCCATTTGCGTTTGAATCCCGTTCTCTATCCGGATCGCGCGTTTGATTCTCGTTCCTGTTATGTTAGTATCTCTCACAACTGTTATCTCTACTGCGATTTCTATTAAAACCCATATCGTTTCTATTATCATTACATGTAGTTTTATTATAACGCGACGGTCCTTGAGCATTATAATTATATTCATTATTACGTGAGTCATAGTTTCTGTTCCTATTGAACCCACTGTTGAATCTACTACAACCATTTCTGTAATTATTATTAGCATTTCCATTGTTATAATTATTGTTGGAATTATTTTTATTGTAGTTACTACGCGATGTATTTCTATTGTTTTGATTTCCATTATTATTATTTTATTTATTTTCATTTTTACTATTATTTCGCGAAGTATTTTTATTTTGTACATGAATGATACCATTTTCAGCATCATTCCTCATTATTAAATAATCTGCCGCCACGTGTCCCATTTTATTGCAATAGGCGCATCGTATTTTATCGTACTTTCTCTTGGTACAAGCGCCTTCCTTGTGATCTTCCTTATCACAATAGCTGCATTTAATGGTCACTGGATCTGTTTCATTTTTTACAGGTATGGTTTGCATATTTTTTATTTGTGTTTCGTGCACTTTATTTGTATCTAATGCCTGATGTTGACTTTGCGTTAGTTGCATTATATTATTGACATTTGGCTGCGTTAATGAAAACGACGATGTAAGTTGCCCGCGACGAAGTGCCGAATCAGCACTTCGCGCACTGTGCGACTTTGAGCTTGGAAGCTCGGAGTCGCAATTCCCCGAACTTCCAATTTTATACTATTTTCTTATTATATACTCTATATAAATACTATACTACGTACATATATAATGTACGTTGCAATACAAAAGTAATATGCATAATATAATTTTGTTGTATTTTTTAATATAGTACTTTTATTAAAATTTGAATTTATTAATTTTTTTAAACGACCAATGTATTTTAATAATAATAGATATATTTTTATTTGTTTACTTATGTCATCAAGCTTATGGCAGATTGCGTTACACGATAAAAGGCTACGGAATCAGAATCGTGTAGAATATTTTTTAAATCTATGGAAGCATGTTTAGTTCATACGAGAGTGTACATGAGGAAATTTTAACACACAACTTGCGCAAACAATGAAATTTTTGAAACCTTAAAAATTTTATTTCTTTTTAAAATGAACTTGAAATTTTTGTAAAAATGTTTTTTATTATCAATTTATAATTAATTTTTATAATGTAAGAGGAAAATCTACAATTTACTGAGAAGGCATGTATATTTAAAAATGTAAATGTGATTAGAAAAAATATATTATTAAGGACTAGAACATAAACTCGAAATCGAATGTATAATGTAAACAATGGAAATATAATCAGATTACATTCGCAATAAATATGACTATATTTATTAGCAAAATGCAGATTTTTTAAATTAAATTAGTCTATCATAAATGGAAAATAAAATTGATTTTTTATATTTTCATTAAAACCAACTTTAATTTTTTGTTGTTTCATTTTGTCCATCTATAAAAATACAAATATATGCATGTTCATTTAATTTTGAAGCGAAGCTTTTATACGGATGTTCTGGGCGCTCGCCACGCGGCCACTCTATCCGTGCTAAGCGTCAGATTTTAAAAGCGTTACACGATATATATAGGTATACAGAGTCGCAGTTGCGGCACGCGTGTATACATATTGTGCCAGTACCTGCACACTGCCTCCCATCCCCACCTCTCCCTAACTCAGTGTGCGTGGCCTTCTGTCTCTCTCTCTCACTTATATCAGTCATCGCTTTCTATCTCTTTCTCTTGAATATTCGCTGCGATGTGCTGTTTCGTTTATTCCGCTTTCTGTCAATTGTTAACAAATCGTATAAATTGTAATTCTATAAGAATAGAATTGAAAACATTTGTACCATAATTTAGCTACCATCAACCAATAGTTACTTTGGTATAATATAAAAATGAGAATAGTGGTGTACAAACTACTGTATGTACTTCTGATGAACATACAAATATTGTATTTTAAAACTTTGTACACAAAACTAATTAATAAATCTTATCGTGCAAAAATTACAGTATTCAAATTATTTTAACATTTTTACTACTCGAAGGACATAAAAAAACAACAGTACCGTCTTGGGACGCCCGAAAGAAGCGAAGCTTTGTATTTAAATTATATCTTTTCACGTAATAAATATATTTTTTCTAATTATCCCAAGTAACATCGTTCCTGGCCGGTACGTACTCGCCACCTATATACGTTGCAGATACGTACTGGCCAGGATTGATGTTTACTTGGGTATGCTTATATTTAAAATATATGTACTCCTTAAATAAATTTTATTTTTTTATTACTTAAATTATAAAAATTAATTATAAATTGATTATGATAAACATTTTCATTTTGAACTTGTTTTAAAAGGAAAAATGTTAAAATTTCAAAATTTCCATTGTTTACGCAAGTTGCGTGTGAAAATTTCCTCGCGCAACTAACGCGCTCTTGTGTGAGCTGACTGGACTTCCATATGGTTGTTACTCAGTTAATCTTTGCGTTTGCTGTGTTACATGATATAAAATTCGACTATAAAATCAGTTTTGTGAACCATTTAATAAAATTAAAGACTTTATAACTACGAAAAAAAGCTTAAATACAGCAACGTTAAATATAATAAAAAAAAGACAAGAGTTGTAAACCAAAAATTAAATTTCGCGTGTTTTTCATAAAAGTCTACTAGAAGCTGATGTTTTTTACCAATTCATCAACTCACTTTTCATCTCTCACAGCGGGGTTATTCTGTAAGCATTTCACAAGCGATACGACCTGTATTGACCAATCAGAGAGCTTCTTAAGGTATATCTCGTTCGCGAGACAATTACTAAATACGGCTCCTGTGGGTTTGTGAATAAGGGTCCAGTCAGCGAAAATTGTTTGGTTGGAAGGGCGACATACTTTAGTATTGAGCGTCTTTTTTGTTTGCTAGCATGGTATAGTGTGGTATAATAGCGTAAGTTAGGTGTTGTGACATATAGCATAACATTAAATTGAGAAACGTAAAATGACAGTGACAGAAGAAATGATTGTATATATATATAGTGAAAATAGGTTGGAAGTAAGAATATTGGCTTTATATATGATTTTTTAAATGAAGATATTTTTTTTGAACGATAAATTTGTATATGAAAATGCTGGAAAGTATTTATGCAAAATTATTCTTTAATACTGTAATGTCACACTTTCACATATCTTATACAAGGTCTAATTAAAAACGGATATGTTACGATTGAAGCCATAGTTTTGGAGAGAAGTTAATGGATATTATTTGTCATAGTTATTCAGGTGAACATGATGTTTGCAAAACGTTAAGTCTTTCTTGCCTAAACAAAATTCTTGCACTTAATTATGATAATTCGTGGGTTATTTACTTATCCAGTCAAAAATATTTAAAATGCATGATAGAGAATTTATTCGAATTAGATAATTTACTTCCTAGTATGCTTCAATCTGATCCTCAAACTTGAAGACCTTTATATTTGTATGAGGCAGAAATGGTAATATTTATCCTAATTGCTTCAACTGGACTCAGAGCAGATAGTCTATTAGAAAATAAGATTTTTTCTTGTTTTTTAAGCATGTTTATAGTTGATCAACATCCTAATGTTCATAATAATTATGATGATAGTGATCCATATTTTATTCCACCTTTAATCCAAAGATATTCACAGATATTTTTACCAATGCTTCATTTATGTGATGCATTGCTTACTACACTAGGTACAAAGAACCAATCATGCGTGATACAAATTTGTGAATTTTTCCAAAGTCATCAGGAGACAGTAAAAATGGTTTACCAAGATCTAATTAATTGTTTATGAATGAAGTTGCATGTTAAACAGGAGTTATTGCTCATTCTGCAAACATTGGTATGTGTAAGAAGTTGAAAATTTAGAAGAAAACACTTCAAGAGATAATGATGGAATAAACTACGAAATTTTATCTTATAGTGCCCTGTTGAAAATAATGACGTCTTTGGTCGTGTCTTAAATTAGAACAAAAACGACGTCTTTTTTCTAATATTTAGAAAAGCTATTCAACAAATGACGTCTTTTTATAAAAAAAATACGTCTTTGAAATCATAAAAAGACGTTATTTCTTAAATAGCTTTTCTAAACATTGGAAAAATGACGTATTTTTTGTTCCAATTTTTTTTTTTTTCAGGTATGTGTAAGTAGTTGATGAAGAAGTCGAAAATTTAGAAGAATGCACTTCAAGAGATAATAATGGAATAAACTACAAAAGTTTATAGTAGCCTAATTACCAAAATTTGAAATAACGGCTAAAGGAGATTCAAATAAAATGAATTTCTTGTGTGTGAAAATTGCTGCTAATATTATGTTGTATGCTCAAAACCAAATGCAACATAATCACGTGGATCAAAAACTAAGAAATGTTATCTTTAAACCTTATTTAACCCAAAAGCCAGATATTCGTGATATAAGAATGAGGGATGTCTCTTGTGGTATGCATTTGGGAATTGCTGTTAAGCACCTAATTTCTGCTACTCATTTATTAAAACTTGAACTGTTACAAAAACAACTTACATCTGAAAGAAAAATGATTTCATCTGATTTCAAGAAGGTAATTATATACATTTTTAGAGTATTAACCTTTAGACTGCCGGAAATCAATATTTTGACATCATGCGTCAAAATATTGATTTTCCGGCAGTCTAAAGGTTAATATAAATTAAAATAATATAAAGTATACCTCAATATTTTATGTTTAGCTATAATTACAGTTCATGAAAAAATAAATATTACATCTTAGAAGCTGTTAATTTTGTTATTTTCTACATTCCAGAACCATTAATTTTTTATTTAATATTAAAAAAATAGTTTTAGAATATTTTGCAAACAGTTAAAAAAAGTATTCAGTTAACCCCGTTACTACTATGGCAAAGATTTTCATATGGTAACTTTATTAAAAATCATTGTCATGACAGTTAAGAGCTTATAATGTTCCTTAAAATATTTGAAATTATTATTTTATGAATGTACTTTGACAATTTTTAAAATATATTTCAAAATTATTTAAAATTTTACATTTTTTTCACACAGTGTAAAAATAGACCACTTAGCTCTCGCAAAAGTGTGACCTAAGTGCAGATTTAGATTACATAGTGTTAAAAATGCCAAAGTCATGGTTCACATTATTAAATCATGATGATAATGTTTGTACTGATAAGTTTTTCTCACGAAATATTAATTCATATGTAATCTCGAGTAGATATGTTGACCGTACTGAATATAGCTGTACCTGTGAAATGACTTATTCATCAAAATATTTTCTTTTATTGAAGCAATATAATATTTAAAAGATTTTATCACATATAAAGTAGTGAAATATCAACAAAATCACGAAAGAAGTGTTTAAATACCTAATCTAAAATGTGGATTCGTGCAAAAATTTCAAGCCGAATATTTGTAAATCTTATTTTTCTGACTTGATTGCATAATTAAATTCATAAATAAAGTTCTAGAATACAATTTCATAATATAAATAATAATACGAAGTCTGCAAATGAGCTACAATCAGCCAAAAACGTCGAAAAAATGAGTTTTTTGCATTTTTAACCATGGCGCACCAACAGGAAATATCTGGAAAAATTCAGGCAAGTGATTTTAAACAAAATACATGTTTTTTCGCAAGAGTTGGCCCTGTACCGCATTTTCCGTGAAAATAGGAAGGGTTTGAATTTTTTTTCATCCTTTAAGGTTATATAGCATCATTAAATCTTTATGAAAATCTTCAAGTTTTTGGTCAGATATTTTATCAAGTTTATGATTACCTAATCATTTGTACTAGTCAGGAATCTCTAGTTGTATATCATTTTATTCCTATAAAATTATTCACATCATTTTATATTTCTATATATTATATTTACTAATTAATTGTTTAATTTTATAGGTTTGTCAACAAAAAGCTGTACACAATATTACGACGAAAAGGAAGACAGAATTATATTAAGTACCAAGAATATTGAATTGCATGAACAGTAAGGATGTCTGGATTAGTTATTTATTGTTATTGTTTCAACTTGACTCCCGCGATGCTGCAGTTCACCAATATAGTTTTAGGGCTTTAGGGTAGCTTTTAAGAATTAAGGTAGTGTAATGTTAAGAATTTTTATTTTATACTCATAAAAAAAATCAAATCACTATAGGTATAAGTAAATAGTGCTCACAGTGCGTGTCTGCTTATGCCATATGAATATAGTCAATTGGGTAGATTGAATATTTACGCTTTTTTGCAGTCTGTAAGTCTTATTAAATTGTCTTACAAAAACGTGTAAAATCGTTTTGTAAGCAAATATTAAAACAATAATAATAATAATAATAATAACATTTATCACAAAGTATTTAAAATAAAAAAGTTTCATGATACTTCATTACACATTATCTTGTTAAAAATTTTCTGTATAAGATTATTTTTTTGAAATCAATGTCAATAGCAATCATTTTAAACACTTTTATACAGTTATTTGAAAAAAAAAACTTATTTTAGCCTAAACCTTTTGAAATGAAAAAGTTATATTTCAATAATATCAATAACTTTTACAAACAATGTTTTTTATCATAAGTAGCTGATTTTGAGTTATTGCAAAAAAGCGTTGAAAAAGCGTTGAAAAAGCGTTGAAGTATTGATTGTTTTTATATTATACTATAAGGAAAATTTTTTAGTAGAAAGTATTATAAATTAAAAAATCTTGTAATAATGTATGCTACATTTTTATGTTAAAGAATTTTTTTATAAATAATTTCTGTAGACATAAAGTCTAAAAGCCTTTTTTTTCAATCGTGAAACGCACTTAACGAGATGTCGGAGCTGCAGCAATCGAGTTTTGTTTTTTTATTTTATTAATATCTTTTTAAATTCATAAATTAAACGAATATAATGACTTGTCCGCACTAAAGCTATATTAATACAATAATTTTTGTTACAATAAAAAATCATTCGCACTTGTTATTTTTTTATGAGCTTGGATTGGAAATTAGATATCAAACTCGACAAACCTAACCTTTAAATACTATACATTGAAAGTTTTTATTATAACTTTGTATGTATAATATTTTGGTGGATTTCTTGAGTTATCCACACTAGAGTTTAATCTTACAAATTTTTTCTCTGTAGCGAAAAAACTCGATTAAACGCATCGTTTATTCATGAGTTAGGATTGGAAATATTATTTGAAGGCGGGCATCTTCGTCATGCTCTTAACTTTAAAAATACTCATTAAATGCAAATATTTTATAATACAAAAAAGTTGTATTCTAAAAAAGTCTACAAGTTTTGTGCAAAAAATTTTTTTCTAAAATTGTTTGTTTTTATATTATTGCGATTTTTATACCAAAAACGCATGTTTTTCGTAGTTAATTGAGCGATTAAGACAAATTAAAAAAAAAAAATACCTATTTTAGTTTTTGATGTAACAAATACAATCTATTTTTTTCATATCGAACAAAAACTCGCAGAGAAAAATGCGGTATGCCCTTTTTGCGTTGGTAAAAATATAAGGCACTCCGTGAAGCGGCCGTGCCTAAAAATCAATTAGAAATTCGAAACAAATCAATTAGTTTTATGAATATTGAAGTGGAAAAATAAGAAGTATATGTACAATATTTAAACGATAAAGTAAAAGCAATAATAGAAAAAGAAAAAAGTATTATTAACAAATTAAATAAATTAAGGTTTAAATTTAATTACAATACGCCGCTAATGGTAGATTGCAAGAATTAAACGCAAAGATAAGAAAACAAAATTTTTAACGAAAAAAACCGACTTTAAAAACATTGCACTAAAAAATAACAAATAATATATTATCCTTAGAAATTATACGCATACTATTGCAAGAGCACATACAAATTATTTTTTTGTTAGGCTGCTTACAAAAAAATTAGCTAATAAGTAAGATAATATATACATGAAATTATTAGAATTTTTAGAGTCGGTACCAGCCTAAAAAAATTGCTTTATATCTAAAAAAATAGGATAAAAAATATTTCTATAAATATTTTTCTTAATATTTTTTAACGTTTCATTAAGTATCTATCGCTTCCTTTGTTCACTTTCCATTTTTTTTTTAGATTTCAGGCAATTTTTTTAGGCTCTTACCGACTCCAAAAATTCGAATATTTTTATGCATATATTATCTTACCTATGAGCTAATTTATTTATAAACAGCCTCATACAAAAATAATTCGTTTATGCACCTGCAAACAATTAGATAGTCTATAATATGTTCGCTACACATGTGTTAGATGCGTAGTGTGCGTATAATTTCTAAGGATTATATATTATTTGTTATTTTTTAGTGCCATGTTTTTAAAGTCGGTTTTTTTTGTTTAAATTTTTTATGTCTTACAAATCAAATATTTAACAGCAGCCTGAAAAAATTGCCTTAAATCTAAAAAAAATATGATGAAAAATATTTTTATAAATAGTTTTTTAATATTTTTTAAAGTTTTACTAGGTATCTATCGCTTCCTTTGTTTACTTTCAATTTTTTTTAAAATATTTATCATATATTTTTTTCACACCCTAATATTCATACAAATCGATCAATCCCTTTCACAATTATGCAAGGATATAGTAATGTATTTTTTTTTTTTTAAATAATTTGCTTGTATTAACCGAGTATTAGTATAGTACTTATGAGATATATGGGACCTTTCTGGAGACATCCTCTATCAGATAAGAAAAGTTTTTTTTCGAATCAGTTCAGAAATAACGGAGTTTTAAGGTAACAAACATGAGAAATAAAAATATTGAATTGAGAATCTCCTCCTTTTTTGAAGTCGGTTGAAAATATTTTTGATAGTTTTCTTAATATTTTTTCATTAGGTATCTATTGATTTCTCTGTATACTTTCAAATTTTTTTTCAAATATTATCAAATATTTTTTTAACACACTCTCCTTTATATAAAAAATAATTTTCGTACAAATCGATCAATCGCTTTCAGAGTGATGCACGAATATAGTAATTTTTGTTTTCTAATAATTTGCTTATACTAACCGAGTATCAGTCCAGTACTAATAAGACGCGTATGGGACCTTTCTGGAGACATCCTATATCAGATAAAAAAAGGTTTTTTCAGATCAGTTTAAATATAGCGGAGATTTAAGGTAACAAACATTTAAAAAAAACTCTTTTTTTGAAGTTGGTTAAAAATTAAAGAAAAGATAAAGAATTAAAAATAATAAAGATAAAAGCAAAAATAAACATGAAAAAACATGATATAATGTAAAAAATGATCTAAAATTTGATATACAAAGATAGATAATGTTAAATATAGAATATTCGAAAGATTTAAATATTTTATTTTTAATTTATTACGAGAAAATTTTACGTTAGCAAGGAAATCAAATTTAAATGATGATTGAAATAAAGGTAGTCAAGGCCACATAAGTCTTAATTAATAAACAATGCAACGTTGTCATGCACGCGTTAAACAAGCTAACATGAGCGAATATTATGTCTAAATAAAATTTAAAATATTATATTGAAATAAAATTTCAAATATTATATTAAAATAAAAATTTTCCCACCAGTAAACAGTGCTACTCAACCTTCAAATAAGGCAGGGATGCTCAACTTAAATCTTATAACACTTTTTAAAGTTACGAATTGAAATGGTTAAAGGCTTTTAAAAGGTTCTCAACTGAAATATTAAAGTAAATTTTATGAGTTCTCAATTCAAAACTTATTTATTAATTAATTTTTTTCTTCTTTCAGATATTTGAAAAAATAATAAAAATTTTGTTTCAATGTTAAACCTAGTTTAGCGTGTGCAGACTTATTTACATTGAGAATATTGCATAAAAAAAATTAAAAATCATCTATATTCCGAAGGACGGTGATTTTTAGTACTTTTTTACTGCTCAACTTTAAACAAGCACATCTCTGGTTCTAATTATTATTTTTCGATTATGAAACCAAAAAATATAAGCTTGCTTTCTCTACTTTTAGTTTCTGTTAATTCATCAAAGATATTTCTAGACTGAATTATTCGCACTTCAATAGGGAGCTCTTCTTTTACATTTTTCTAAAAAATAAAACTAGAATCGTCTATAATTTTAGTTTTTCGAAGCGGTGGACTGTACCGCTCTATATTTACTCATATATTGGTAGCTTAGAACATATACTAAAGTTTCATCAAGATCTGAGACCGAAATATCTTAATCTTTTCTGGTTAGACAATTAATTAATAGTAAATTCTTTAATTTTATTTTTTATTTGAAAAAAAAGAATAACAAAAACTTTAACTTCAAATGCTCTTAGTACAATATTTAAATAGTTGGGTGCTTGTATTTACTATTCAACTACATGTGTTTTTTTATTTTGAAAACAAATCAATACAAAAAATCAACTAATTGCATAGGAATTGACAAAAACTTTATTAAATGCTTAGTGGTAAAATAAAATTAAAATACACCAATTTTAAATTTTAAATGGCTTTGCGATTTTTACTGAAATTATTTTCTCAACATAAGATTAAAACATAAGAATTATTATAAGTAAGAATTAAAGTACATTTAAATTCGATCGAATGCTTATGTTTACAAACTATAGCTACATTGAACATAAACACTCGATTAGCCGTTTTTGAAAGGATTTTAACGTTTTTAAAATTTAGAAAGTGCATTTTCATTCAATTGTACAAAATTTTTTATATTTTATAAACATTTTAAAATAATCGAAATATTTATTTCTTTGCTGAATAAAATATAATTATTAGGAATAAAATAAAATAATAAAAACAAAATCCAATCATATTGTGATTTCACAAAGAACAAAAACTACGTCGGCGCAGGGAAGGGGAGAAACACGAGACAAGCATACTAACTTAATATACAATTTATTGAACTATAATGAATATCAGTAAAGAAATTATTACTTTGCTTACATTTAAAGTCAAAAAGAAGGAAAAGGATACGAAATTCACACCTATAATTGATTATCGAAAGCAACAAAAAAAAGAGAAACAGAAGCACCTCACTGATGGCAAAACCAAGGTCAGCCGCGCAGTTGATGCCTCCTCGCGGCAGTTCTCTAAAACTTGAGTTCAAACCGCAAAGTGCGCTCCTTTATATGGGCCAAGCACTTCATGAAACTCCGGCGCATCGCGGGTGGGGGTACTCCTGCGCTTTTTGAGGTGTAACGTCGCCCTTTTGTCCGCTTTTTTGGTTAATGCCAAGAAAACACGTTTTTTCCGCAACATTCCCGCTCCCTTTCGCACTTCTCGCGAAACTGTTTCTTATTCCTGGTTCTTTGTAAGTAACCAACAAAGTTTGCTAAGTGGTCTTGAATACTCGGCCATTTGTGTCCGCACCTTGGCCACTCTAGCCGATCTGTATAGTGGGAAAGGGTCTAGAATAAGAACTATATCACAGAGAGTCATATTAGGCCGGAGCCTTTGTCACTTGTTGCGCTTCTATAGAGTGTGCAGGTCTTCTCGAGACCATCGTGTCTAAAATCGGTCCCGAATAGCCTGCATGAAGTGTCAATGAACGAAGTGATCTAGCTTCTCTTCTTGTTGTGGAGGAACTTTGGGAAGTGTGTTTGGTGCGAAACCAAAGAGTGGGTGTCCAGGTGTTAGAATCTGTCGGATCCATGATAGAGTTACAGTGGAATCTGACCATAGACAGATCTCTACTTGCTGATCTTTCAGTCCATCTCTAATCTTGCGTAGAAGCTTCGTCAGAAGTTCCGCTGCACACAACTCCAAGTGCAAGATTGTTCGCACTTTTACAGGGGCCACTTGTATCTTTAAAGTGACAAGTCTGACAGTATATGATCCATCCTTGTTTGACACTCTTAAATAGGCTAATGCTGCATAAGCGATTTTGCTAGCATCAGCAAAACTATGCAACTCTCTGAGCATTCGTAGGGCAAAATACGGAGCGCAATTTATCCCAAGTAACGATCAGAAGTTGAAAATGTGTCACCAGTCCTCACCGGGACTCTGTTATACAATTTGCTGCAAATTCACGTCCTGAGAGTTGACTTATATCTGGCGATACATTTTTTCTTTATCAGTGGTGCCGGCGAGTTTTTGTAATCTCGACAAGCAGAAAACCTACACCGGACATGTTTGAAGAGCAAGTCCTTGGTGCACATTATTATTCTCAAAACGACACAAATTTTATGGGAAAATTTCTCTCAAGTGTAAAAGAGAAAATTTTATGAGTTTCCCAGAAAATTGTTCATAACGATTTTTTTAACATTTTCCGAATGTCTCCAGAAAACTCACAATCAGAAGACAAAAATACTAAGGAAAAACCTTGGTAGAACCGGGGATTTCAATCAGCTACGAAAACTCTCCTAGTGCAACTGGACGACTATGATTCCGCTCAATCTCCAGCACCTTCCAAGTCATCAACGCCCCCATCAGGTCCTATCGGTAGAGATGTGGCAGGTAGATGGGTCAGAGAGGCTCCTGGCTCCAAGTATCCAGTGAAAACATCCAGGGTCATGTTTAATGATATCATACGGATCCCCACCTAAGGAAGGATAGATCCCCCTCCCGGTGCGTACTTCAATTGTTGGCAACGTGAACACCGCTCCAAGGACTGCCCCCAATCCCGACGTCACGTATACTGTGCTAACTGCGGTCGTCGAGAGGTGGATTTGGCAAATTGTCCACGTTGTAGTGAGCCGCACTGGAGGCATCTCGTCGCTTCCTATGGAGAGAAAGCCGTGGCCCGGATGTATTATTACCATCAACTTGGTGAAGTACCAGGACCTCAATGCCTACCACCAGGCACGGCCATCCCTGCCGTTCCACGGTCACCAGCAACTAAACTCGTCATGACCAGAGACCAAAAAACGGCCATCACTACCACGCAAAGCATCACCACTAGCACCACTATGTCAACAAGGCCCACCACGTCAAACCTGATTAGAAGCGCACCCACACACACACCACCATCTCTATTAATGGCCCAGAAGAAGAATCCAGAGCCAGTACCACCACTACGTCGACCCAAAGACGCAACATCTGAGTCTAGGACACCTGCGCCACTGGAACCCACGTCCGTAGAGCCGATCGAACAGATGTGCCAGCTATCTGAGGCCCTTGCTGACTCAGAATGCGATCTTACAGGATATCCTCGAGGAAGGCCTAGTCGACCGGATGTTGCGTCTCGTCGAAACGTTAAGAGGACTTACGATTGCTACCTGAATCGAAAGAAAAAAGAAAGAATTTGACCAAGGAAAGGATGGGAGAACCTGACCAGGGAGAAGATGAAGGAGACTGACCAGGGAGTAATGAAGGAGTAGACTTGACTAGGCACTAATATTTTCTTTGATAGTGAGTTAAGATCCAAGATAAAAAGTTATTATTGTGTTGTTATCTTATTCTAACCCTACGAGATTTAAATTCTTTTAATAATAAATGTGTTGTCCGTAGTTAAATCAGAAAAGTGACCCTAACCTAACCTCACTCAACCCAACATAACCTAACCTAACCTAACCTCGCTAAGCTCAACCTAACCTAACCTAACTGAAAAGCGCTTACTAAATACGAAGTAACGTAGAGCATCAGTTAAATTATAAGAGTACGTAATTTCTGGGAATAATAATGGTGATAGTAAATGTGTATTAGTGTAAGTCAATTGATTATATAAAACGTATGTCTTGCAAGCGGCTCGGTGGCGAGAGTCGTTGGTGTGTAGTGCAACGTGCACAATGAATTGTGAGCAGTCCACTCTGGCGAGTGTCCAGCTTAGGGAGGGGAGAGTTTGTGACGTGATGCGTCCCAATAAAATTTTTTTTTGTAAGAATTAAAAATTTGTGTTTGTTTTTATTTCTTATACACTTATTGCAACACGTCACAAGAGATATTTAATTGTAAAATCACCAGGCCACTGAGACACACCACCGGCTTACTCACCGACCCAGGCGCATATTAACTAAATAAAATAATTAATCGAAGGAAACTCTTTTCTTTATTTTTTACCGGTAAACGAGGAGCACGACACTAGCAGAAGCGCGCGGCAGCCATTACGTGCACACTCATAGACCGTGTGTGTGAGCGCTTGTGCTGCTTACGTAGACCGTAGGTAGGAAGTTTCTACTACCACTACATAGCAACGACCGCGCGTGCGCTAGGAGTTGACGCACGAAGAAGATGTAGAAAGAGAGGGAGACTCAAGAGAGAAGAAAGAAAGAGATAGACAGATCATCATACGATGAAAGCGAATCGAAAGTGATGGCGCGCCTATTTCTCGTGCGGTGAGAAAAGAGGGAGACGCCGTATGCGAAAGAGAGATGGATGGAGCGTAGGAAAAGAAAGATTACCACTTCTTTCTCTTTACTTGAGTACATCTGCACTGTATAATCATATATATATATATATATATATATATATATATATATATACAGAGATATCTATACTTGCAAGTATTCTCTCTCCCTCTCTTTAATGAATAAAGGAAGAAAAAAAGAACACGAATAAAAAAAAAGAATAAAAAAAAGAGTGTTTAGAATAAATTTCCCGCAGAATAGGTGGCCCGCAGGTTGCAGACATGCGTTCGACGACCGAAAAGCGTAATTCACTAATCAGAAGTAATTATTTAAACAACTGATTAGCTATTGGAAGAAATAAAAATAAAAGGAGATAAACTATAAGGAAGAGGGAGAAATAGACTGAAGAAGAAGGAAGTGACCATTAAATTCGTCATTCGATCACTGTCCTCGTGCCGTATCGGAGCCATATAATCGCTAACAAAATTTTTGAAAAGTATACTCTTGAGGTTCGTGCGTTTTTAGTAGCTGTGTCGAAAGTTTAAAATTCATTGGATAGACCACGGAGTTGATTGTGAAGCAGAAAGGATTTCCAGAGGGGAATTTTGCTGACCTGATCCTCCAACCAATCCAACTTCCGCCGCCGGCGCCGACCAGTTGTTGCTTTCGTGCAGAGAGAAAGAGAGAGATAATACGACCCTAAGGCCCATCACTGCCATCGTAGACCGGATTGTAGCCATCGCCGACCAATTTTCCTGTTTGTCAACGACAACTACAACGGTGAGTGGACTGTAGTCCGAATTAACAAAGATTTTATTGTGAATTAACGGCTCTCGCCGACTGAAATTTGTAGATTTAGTGCGGGCGTGTTGAACAAAATTAAAGTGATTGTGACGACGTTTAATTAGCTAAAATGGAATAATTAATTGTTAAGAGTTTAATTATAATAAGTGAAGAATTAGAATTAAAACGTGTTGTGGAAATTTATTGAAAAGTTCTTTGTAAACCGCGAGAGAGAGATAAAACGTGACCACGTGTTCAACGATTTAGTTGACCGGATAAATAATTAGATTATCTTAATGAAAATTTCGTTATTAAATTTCTTTTAATTGACCGGTGAATAATAATAATACAAATTGAGATTGGTGGACACAGTGGTGCGTGTTACATAACGTATTTTATAACGCGGGCCTTAGCGGCCATCTTGTTAAAATAAATTCTCTTGAAAACTAGTCTGCGTTGACTAGTAGATTAAATTAAATTGAGATTTGATTTTAAAGATTGTCAGAAATCGTATTAACATATAAACTATTATTTTTTTTTGGAAAATTTTATATTGTAAAATTTCGAGAGTGCGGGAGTGTGATAAATCGACGTCGTGTCTAACGGTTTCGTTGACCGCAAATTTAAATAATTAAAATAGTGAATCGAATGAAGAGTTTAAATAATTACTTTTTTTTAAATTGTTTTTGACCGGTAATTGAATCTAGCAAAACCGATGGATACGTCGATACAAAAGGATTAGAGTGAGAGAGAGAGAGAGAGAGAGAGAGAGAAATAGATAATCACGCGGGCTCTTGGCAGCCATTTTGTTATATAAATAAAAGCAAGGTTGCTTACGCTAACCAGAACGTAAGTTTAAAATTTTTTTTTCTTGTTAATAATTATTAGAATAAACAGATAATTTATTTAATTAGAAAATTAAAATCATCAGATTCGAGTTTAAGAGTTGTGAATGGATTATGAGTGTGCGCGTTGAATTAAATTCATAGATGAAGTTAGTAAGCAAAGTGTTCATAAATTTTTGTTGTTGTTCAATAAAATGTTAAATTCTTAAACCTAAAATTTTGAGTTTAAACAAGTAGAAATTATTTTTTTTTTGTGTGTACACCTCTCCAACTTTTAGTTTAATAAATTTGCCACTAGAGATCGCCCACCTCCCGTTCCAAAGACGCCTGAGGTTTATGCTTGCCAACGAGTTAGCTGGAGGTCTGTCTGGCACCGTATAATAAATTAAAGATTCTTTTTCTTTTCGACAGACCGAAGTTGCATGCGAGGACGGGCAACGTTATTATAAATGAATTAATAATTTACTTTATTGATAATTTAAGAATAACTAAATTCTCACATCGCACATTTTTTTGATTTTTAGAAATAATTTAAGTTTGTGGGGCAAGATGAGTAAATCTCAACATTTAGACCTAATAGACATATCTACAAATACCGCATCAGAATTTGGTTGTGATGAACTTTTAAGGAAATCAGATATTATTTGATTTATATTTAATGAAACTAAGAATCATAAATTTACTGTGCGAAATGCCATTGATACAATAGAGAAAGATTTAAGAAGCGGCCGTATAGTTCTGTCCTTGTCTAATCTAAATTTTGGTTATTATAAATAAATTAAATATTTTTATACAAAAGTAAGGACATAACCCAATAGATTTCAGGACGATCAAACGATCCTATTTTATGAAAAAATATAAAATTTCCATTAGTTTTCGAGTGAGGCCTGAAACGGGAAAACAATTGAACTTGATAACTGTTTTTCTGTTTTAGACCTCACTCAAAAACTAATGAAAATTTTATACTTTTTCATAAAATAGGATCGTTTGTTCGTCCTGAAATCTATTGGGCTATACCCTTACTTTTATATAACGATATTTAATTTATTAATAATAACGAAAATTTAGATTTGACAAGAACAGAGCTATACGGCCTCCTCTTAAGAGGAGGTCACGTATCTCTGTCCTTTTCTAATAAAAAAATTGAGTTTTTTACACGAACTAACAACTTTAGCAAAAAATGAAGAGAAAGCCGCATCTCGTAATAAAAAAAGCAATATTTTCTTTGATAAGAAAGAATTAATTTTATTGCTTCATTTTCAAGAAAACCTTGAAAAACTTAAATCATAGAGGTTAGGGTGGACAATTTGGTTTTTCAAGGTTTTCTTGAAAACGAAGCAATAAAATTAATTCTTTCTTTTCAAAGAAAATATTGCTTTTTTTATTACGAGATGCGGCTTTCTCATCATTTTTTGCTAAAGTTGTTAGTTTGTGTAAAAAACTCAATTTTTTGATTAGAAAAGGACAGAGATACGTGACCTCCTCTTAAGAAGTATTTGACATAAAGTTCCTGTAAAAACAGTCCACACAGCATGAAACTTTGCTGCAAGATTACTGCAGGGCTGCTGGCAAGGTTAGTAAGGTTGTTGGAAGGTTTCACTGCAACGTTGTAGTAACCTTTTTATATCCTTTGCGCAAATATTTCTGCAAAGTTCTATGAAATCTTGCTACAAAGTTAATATGTAAAATTGGAGCAATCTTTTGATGAAAGATTCCTGCAAGGTTGCTATGAAAGGTTCTTGTAAGATTGCAATAAAAGGTTTCTGCAAATATTCTGTTCTGAAAATAAACTAAGAAAATATTATAAAAACCAAATTTAAAGAACAATATAAATAATAAAAAAATTAATCTTTCAAATGTGTTCAGTAAACCCGAAACTATACATTTATGTACATTCTTAAGTTCATCAGCAAAGAGGACGTCAGTTCAAAAGATGGATGGTACAAAAATAAAAATTAGTACAACAAATAAATAGAGAATGTGCATAATAGAGAATGCCCATAAAAATTCTTTCTTTAATGTATTTTTTTAAAGACAAAAATGAAATCCGTTTACTTTATGTATCAATCATTATTTTATTTCCTCATTTTTATACAAAGTTAAGTTTTACATTAATTTTGATACGATTTCATAGAAAAATTGAATATTTAGGATACTGAAATGTTGAAATGATTTTAAAATAAAGCTTAAGTTATAAAATATAATTTATTTTATTTTAAAATAATAAGACTATTTTTTTTAAATATAACATACATATAAAAAATAAAATTTTTAAAACTTTAACAAAAATATTTTATAGAAAATTAGGTGCCAAAATATCACATAATTAAGCCTTTTGAATATTATATTTCTAAATTTATTTATTCTCTCTTTAAACTTATTATTTAATAATTCTTACTATTTGAAATGCTGCAGCAAGGTTGTACTGAAACCTTGCAGTAAAATTTTATTGTAACCTTGCAGCAACCTTTCGTGAAATGGTATTTTGAAACATTATTGCGAGGTTGTAGCAAAGTTTCTTCGTAATGTTTCAATGTAAGATTACTGCAATATTGCAGTGAGGTTTCAGTATTAATATTATTGAAATGCTGCGGCAATGTTGCAGTGAAACCTTGCAGCAATATTTTTTTGTAACCTTGCATTACATCTTTCACTGTAAGCTTACATGCTGTGTGGACCACACGGCATGTAAGGTTACAGTGCAAGATTGTTGTAACCTTTTTATGTCCCTCGCACATACCTTGTAGCAATGTTTCATGAAATCTTGCTGTGAAGTTTAAACAATACATTGTGGCAAACTTCCAATGAAAGATTCATGCAAGTTTGCTATGAAAGGTTCTTGCAAAATTATATGAAACCTTGCTGCAAGGTTGCTGCAAGGTTGAAAAGGTTGTTGCAAGGTTTCATATAATCTTGCAAGAACCTTTTATAGCAACCTTGCAGGAATCTTTCATTGGAAGTTTGCCATAATATATTGTTTAAACTTCACAGCAAGATTTCATAAAACATTCCTGCAAGGTATGTACAAGGGACATAAAAAGGTTACAGCAACCTTTCATTGAAACCTTGCAACAACCTTTGCAATCTTGCAGCAGCCTTGCAGCAAGGTTTCATGCTATGTGGGTAGTCCTTCCTATGCTTTCTACACAAATAAATAATTAAATAAGTTGCATTTTGTGTGCAGTATCATCCATATTTTATGCGTATTAATTGTTAAGAAGCTTCAGTTATTAAAATGCCTTGAAAAGCGGAAATTTCACCAGATATATCCTTCCTTAAAAAAAGATACATTTGGCGAGTCCTCGTTTTATAATTGATTTGATTGGATGTCTCTGATCACGTGATGTATAAATGTTGTGTAGAACCTAGGATTGTGTTTTAATTTAAAACAAGATAATCTATTTTTTTTAATTTTTAAATTATTGAGTAACACTTAATGAAAAGCATCATTGTTTTGTAGGAAAGTGTTTTGCAAAAATATGGAATTAATAAAACTAGGTGGGATTCTATATTTCCTGGACCATCACCTGATTTCACGACAAACCAGACCCTCTGAAAAAAGTTAATCGAAGTGGAATAGTCGATAAAAAATATAAAAAATCTAGGTATGTACTTTAAAAATTTTTTATATAGTAAATTTTTTTAATTTAATTATAGCCTGATGTTGAGATTAACAATAATGTGTGCATTAATTGGCATTTGTATTATTATTAATAATTATAATAAATTATAAAATCTAAAAATATTTTTTTTTTTAATTTGATTACGATATTGAATTTGATAATTTTATATAATCATTTTGTTAGAGTTAATGGTAAATTTACAGAAGAATTAAAAGCAAAAGCTTTGGAAGAAAAAGCAAAACGAAAAGAAGAGCTCTAAGAAATAAAAGAACGCAATAAAGAAGAAAAAATAAAACAGGCTGCTTTAACTGCTTTTCTTAAAAAGTGGAATAAGCCTTGTGAAGATTTAGAATGTGAAGATCTTAAACCTCTGCCAGCAGCAGTTCCATTCAAATCTACTTTCCTCAATGAAAACTTTGGCGAATTTGCAATGATTTTAGAATTTTTACAATTTTTCCATGATGAAATTGAAGTTAAAACTTGGTTTTCAAATGGTTTGTCTTGTATCTTTAGAAAAAGCTATGACAGAAAAGGAGGTTACAGGTCTATTAAATGATTTAGTTTAACTACTTCTCGCCAATATTTTCAAATATCAAGCTGAAAAAGAAGATGAAATTCACGCAGGTGCATCTGAAACAGCTTGTGATAATATTGCTGATCAAAAAGCATCATCTATGGCAGAAGCTGTAAAGTTAGCAACAATGGCATCAACTTGGTGTCAAACTCATCAAGGATGTCAATTATCAGAACTTGCATTAGATTACTATTTAATGAGTGAAATATTGCGGCAACATCTTTTAAGTTTTGGAGGACGTATAAGTGAAGTAGCTTCTAAGTGGAGATATTCTGAAAGAGGTAAACCCTTTTTAAATAAACATTAAAATTAATAGCTTTTCATTTACTATGATAAATAAAAAAATAATTTTTTACAGGTGGATATACAAATTAAGATGATCCTGCTCTTTTACTTAGGATAGAAAAACCACGTATTTTACGAGCACTTAGTCATCGTAATATGTGTGAATTTGACCTTGAAGATCGATTAACTGTAATAATTTGTTTGATGAACCAATTACTAACATTTGCTTCTATTCGTGATATTACTGATGAAAGATATGAAAAACTTTTCCAATTATATGATTATTATATTATAATTTTTTGTTTTTTATTACTTAAAATAATTTTAATTATTATTAAAGACTTACCTATTTATAATGTATTATTTATAGTAAAAAAAGTCATTATAAAATCCAATATATAATATGATTGAGTAAAAAACATGATATTGAAATTTGCATCATTAAGATGCAACGAAATTGACATTTACTGTATTTTATATTTTATATGTAACAATAAATTGAATTTTCACATTTACGAAATCGTAGAATGACCTTACACAAACACTTCGACAATTCCAGCTAAATATAAAAATTCAGAAAATGTTTTCGTTGCATCGCAACAATACAAATTTTAACATTGTTAAGAAACATGTAATATGGAAATTATATTTTTGTAATTGATAAAAGAAAATAAAATGTATTGGGAATAAGTAAAGTAAAAATTATATGAAAAGATATTTATTGTAATATACATAATAAATTGTAATAATTACATTGTCACATTGAAATAATTAATTTCTTATTCACAAATATCATGTGAATTAGAATAATTCAAAAAGTGTTTTAGTAATAAAAGTTTGTTAATAGTGCTGAGTTTTAAAATTATGTGTAATATAGAGGCATAACTGATATTTACCAAAAATTCACAATGCTGTAGCAATTAAGAAGTTTGTAAAATTTTATTTACAAAGTAAATTTCTTTGTTAATCGTTTACAAACTGTCATTCAAAATTATGGCATTATTTAGTTGAGAAGATACTTAAGGTAGTACTATCGTTAAGAGGATATCGTAGTTCTGCTCCTCCTAATAATATTTTTATTCAAAGTTCATGAGTAAACAATGCGTCAAATCAAATTCTTTCACTTCAGTAAGAAAATTCGTAAGATTAATCCTTAGCGCGGACAAGTCAAGAAATTTACCAAAATAATATACATAAAAAGTTATAAACAAACTTCTGATATATCCTATTTTGAGGTTAGGTTCATCGAGCTTGATATCTAATTTTCATTCAAAGTTCATAAAAAAATATGAAGCTAAATTGAATTTTTAATTTAACAAAAATTATTGTATTAATATAGTTTTACCGCGGACAAGTCATTATATTTGTCCAAATAGTAAATTTAAAAAGATATCAGTAAGATAAAAAAAGAAAAAATTGATTCCGACAACTACGACATCCCGTTAAGGGATTGACGGTTCAGAAAAATCTGAAATCGGGTATATAAGTACATTTAAGTTCAAATAAGATGTAGTTAAATTTTGGTAAACTTTTAGAGCATGAGAAAAAAATGACAAACATTTTAATTTTCACACTTTTAACACGCGCTCTTATGGTAACCACACAGATTCTTTTTCAACTTTTGATTATAAGCTACTGATGGTTCAAAATTTCATCAAATTTAACACGTAATTAATTAAAGAACTAAAGAATAAATTTTTGAGTATCGAGTTTGAAACGATATAAACATCTTAGACTCAATGCACGCCCGTGTATAACTATATATACACTATATATAGATATAAAGCGCGTGTTAAAAGATGAAAATTAAAATGCTTATAATTTTTTTCTCATGCTCTGAAAGTTAACCAAAATTTAACTGTGCTTTATTTTAATTAAAATCTACTTATGTGCCCAATCTCAGATTTTTCTAAATCGTCAATCCCAAATCTAAATCGATAGTACCACTTTAAATATTTAATGATTTTTTTCTTAAATTGCTTTTCAAATTTTTATTTATATTTACTAATAAAGATAAAAATATAGGAAATCAATCTTTATACAATACATAAATAATCTATACGTTATAATCAATAATAAAATAATAATATTGAAATAATCAATATCATTTCTGCAAATATAAATATTGACTTGGTTGTTTATATACGGTCATTACAAATAATATTGATGATTTCTTTCAAAAAAGTATATGTGAAAGAAGGGTGGGGCTCGAACATTAGAATGTTTTTTATTGAATGAATATTTATTTAGAGTGCCATAATTACGAATAGCGTATTCCATAATTTAGAATATAGTTATAATGAATTTTCATGATTTCAAAAAGCAGTAGTGATAATCTCAAATTATTTGATTAAAATATTTAGAATTCTTTCGAAATCTTGATATAGTTTATTCTAAATTTAGAAGTACAATTATTTTGCTACTTCTTATTTCGATAAAGTGAATATTCTAAAATGCTTTACTCGCATTAGTTATTTTCGTTACTTCAGTCGCTGAAAAAATGAAAATTCTAAAATGAATAAATGAACAGTCTCGATATGCACATAATTTATATGAACTTCTAAATAAATGTTAATTAAATAAAAAACATTCTAATGTTCGAGCCCCACCCTGAAAGAAATGTAAGAAAAGATATGTGCGCGCTATAGCGCGCCACATAATTCTAGTTAGAAGAAGAATTTAAAAAGTGGGAAATTTTTGAAAATCATTAAAGTTTAAAAGGAAAAAATGATCCTTTATGGCAAGGTATTAAAAATCACTTGAAGTTAAAAATGAGTGCCAAATCTATTTTTCACACGCATATAATAATAGTACAACTGTAGAACAAAATTGGAATCATTTTTTAAAATAACTTCAAGAAAAAAGCTGTGATAATAAAAGATGAAAATAGAGACTTTATTTCTAGTGAAAATAGTTTTAAAAATAGTTGGTTCGTAGGTGATATTTTCAAATTTAATGTCTATTGCTCTAAATGTGACTCAACTATTATAGGAGAAAGTCATACAGAAATTAATGAAGAAAATTACACTTTTGAAATTAGAACTTATGCTACTCATAAAATAAAACATATAAAAAAAAGAAATATCTCTAACGAAAGAAAAACCGATTTGAAAAAAGTTCTTCTTACAATAACTGGAAGACAATTTAGAGAAGAAGCTTTTCAAAACTTAAATAAAAGCTATGAACCTCCTCATTTAAATACAACAGGCATTTTGAATAAACTTAGATTGTGTGCATTGGACGAAGACCTTGGATATACCGAATATAAGAGTAAATCTATATCTAATGAAAAGTTTCTTAATTACTGCAATATCCAAAAATTATGCTTGACACCTTTTATGTTGGGTATTGGTTACCAGAGCAATTAATGTTATGGAAAATTTTACAAAAAAATAGATTACTTTTATCGTTTGACGCAACAGGCAGTTTAGTGAGGAAATTTAATTTTTATCCAAATATACAGAACAAAACTATATTTTTCTACGCAATAGTAATTGGTATTGCTAATAAGATAGTTCCTATATTACAAGCTCTGTTATCTATTCACCATGTAGCGATCATTCAAGAACTACTAACAAATTGGATTAAAAGTGGTGCTAAAGTACCTAAAGAAATCGTGACGGATGAATCTTTAGCACTTCAATATGCCATAACCCTTTCGTTTAATACTTTAAGACTTTTAAAAATTATAATTGGCAATGTTACAATGTATTGATTAATAATAGTAATGATTTACCTGATTGTTATTTAAGACAAGATATTGCACACTTATTGAATGCATGCGTAAAAATAATTTCCTCTGGCAAAACTTTATATGAAGTTATCGTTTTGTATAACTTCTGCCAAACGTGGCCAACGAGACTTTCCCAAACTTTAGATTCTTATAAATTCATGTTTGGTATAAGTTTTCAACAACTTTTCCTTGGGTTACAAAAAAGGAAATAAAGTGTTTATACGACATCTAACTTAAGTTTTGTATAACTTCGAACTAAGTTAGGCATAAGCTTGCACAAACTTTTTCTAAAATTACGAGAAAGGGAATCAAAGTTTTTTTTACGAAATGCCGATGTTTCGTAAAACTTCAAGCTAAGTAACGTATCTACAATATCTATGATATTAAAGTATATAAGTAGGTGTTTAAGCATTAAGGGCAGGCTGAACTCTCTGTCTTTGTCTAATAGTGTATTCCATCTTTCATATAAAAACCATCGGTTTTAACAGAAAAAAAATAACGATATAATTTTATCGCGTAATTTTTGAGTATGATTTGACCTACCAAAATTTTATGAAAGAAGACAGATTGTATTTACGGCAGTTCGTAGGTCAAATCATAATAAAACATTACGCGATAAAATTATTTCGTTATGATTATAAAATTTACTTATTATATTAATATTTAGCGGGGGCTACTATTTTTTTCTTATTAAAACTTGTGGTGTTCATATAGGAAATAAAAAACACCATTAGACAGAGACAGATAGTTCGGCCTCCTCTTAAACCTTAGATATAAGAAATAATATATTCATCTAAAGAGGCACCGTTCCTAGTTAGGTAAACGGTACCTCCTGTTAAGATAGTCAATTTTGCCCTGTCCCTGAAATTTTCGTTTGACCTTGTAACTTTGTTTTGGATAGAAAGTAAAAGTTTTTGTCATATTTGTAGACCGCGACCCCCTCCCCCTGTCGACAGCATGGAAAAAATGACTTTTTCACTATTTATTTTTTTTTCTCCGCATCTAGTCGGTAGAAAAACCCCAAGAGAATTGTGCTTATAGCCTAAATAGTTACAAATCACGTGGAATTTTTTCATGAAGATTTGATGATGCTATATAACCTAAAAGGATGAAAAAAAATTCAAACCCTTCCTATTTTCACAGGAAATGCGGTACAGGGCCAATTCTTGCAAAAAAACTTGTATTTTGTTTAAAATTACTTGCCAGAATTTTTCCAGATATTTCCTGTTGGTGCGCCATAGTTAAAATGCAAAAAACTCATTTTTTTGACGTTTTTGGCTGATTTTAGCTCATTTGCAGGCTTTGTACTATTATTTATATTATGAAATTGTATTCTAGAACTTTATTTATGAATTTAATTATGCAATCAAGTCAGAAAAATTAGATTTATAAATATCTTATCATGATCTTGCACGAATCCACATGTTAGATTAGGTATTTAGACACTTCTTTCATGATTTTGTCGATATTTCACTACTTTATATGTGATAAAATCTTTTAAATATTATATTGCTTCAATAAAAGAAAATATTTTGGTAAATAAGTCATTTCACAGGTACAGCTATATTAAGTACGGTAAAAATATCAACTTGAGATGACATATAAATTTATATTTCGTAAGAAAAACTTATCAATACAAACATTATCATCATGATTTGATAATATGAACCTTGACTTTGGCATTTTTAACACTATGTAATCTAAATTTGCACTTAAGTTACACTTTGGCGAGAGCTATATGGTCTATTTTTACACTGTGTAAAAAAAATCTGAGCATGTGAGTACATTGAAATCTTGTTTACATGTCTCATATTAATATTACAATATTAAATATATTTTTGTTAAAAAGCGCATATTATTCGCAATTATTTTATGACATTTGCAATCGTTTCATAAATAAAATTGGCACTTATGTCATGTATTGTATGATATTATCTGCATTGACATAGGTACGAGTCCAGTAACGTAACTCAAGTAGCAATCGTAAGGCTGGAAGTTATAGTCTTTACTTAGTTCTCAGATATCTATCTATGTTCTTACTTTTTTTCCATTAGAAGAACAAGGATAGAATATTTGAGAACTTAGTAACAACTACAACTTCTAGCCTTAGACTTAAGTTGAGACTAAGTTTTAAGTCATTCTTAATACTCAAGACACGACTATGAATTCGGGCCATAATGTTTTTTCATGGCTCGAAATCATAGACCCAACTTAAGTCTAAGGCTAGAAGTTGTAGTTGTTACTCAGTTCTCAAACATTCTATCCTTGTTCTCCTTCTGGAAAAAGAGTAAGAACATAGATAAATATCTGAGAACTGAGTAAAGACTATAACTTTCAGCCTAACGATTGTTACTTGAGTTACGTTACTGGATTCGTACCTATGTCAATGCAGATAATATAATACAATACATGACATAAGTGCAAACTTTATTTATGATCTTTAAACGATTGCAAACGTCATAAAATGATTACGAATAATATGCGCTTTTTAACAAAAATATATTTAATATTGTAATATTAATATAAGACATGTAAACAAGATTTCAATGTTCTCGCATGCTCACATTTTTTTTACACAGTATAGAAATAGACCTTTTAGCTCTCGCAAAAGTGTGACCTAAGTGCAGATTTAGATTACATAGTGTTAAAAATGCCAAAGTCAAGGTTCATATTATTAAATCATTATGATAATGTTTGTATTGATAAGTTTTTCTTACGAAATATAAATTCATATATAATTATATAATTATCACATATAAAGTAGTGAAATATCGACAAAATCATGAAAGAAGTGTCTAAATACCTAATCTAACATGTGGATTCGTGCAAGATCATGATAAGATATTTATAAATCTAATTTTTCTGACTTGATTGCATAATTAAATTCATAAATAAAGTTCTAGAATACAATTTCATAATATAAATAATAGTACAAAGCCTGCAAATGAGCTAAAATCAGCCAAAAACGTTGAAAAAATGAGTTTTTTGCATTTTTAAATATAGCGCACCAACAAGAAATATCTGGAAAAATTCCGGCAAGTAATTTTAAACAAAATACAAGTTTTTTCGCAAGAATTGGCCCTGTACCGCATTTCCCGTTAAAATAGGAAGGGTTTGAATTTTTTTTCATCCTTTTAGGTTATATAGCATCATCAAATCTTTACGAAAAAATTCTACGTGATTTGTAATCATTTAAGCTATAAGCACAATTTTTTTGGGGTTTTTTACTGACTAGATGCGGAGAAAAAAAATAAATAGTCAAAAAGTCATTTTTTCCATGCTGTGGACAGGGGGATTCAAATTTGTTTGTGAAATTACAAACTTAATGATTTTTTTCCTCAGGAACTAAGGATTTTAGAGATTCCCTTATGAATATATTTATTATTGCAAATGATGAGTAGAATCTACACAAATTCTTTTAAATCTCAGAATTGCTGTCTTCTGATTGGTTCATTTTGTACATTCATGTAATTTTGAATTTCTGGTGTTCGGCCAGATTGATTTCACTCAGGTTGCACTATGTTATGTCGTTTTATTAACCGACTTCAAAAAGGAGGAGGTTCTCAATTCGACTGAATTTTTTTTTTTTATGTCTGTTACCTCATAACTCCGTCATTTCTTAACCGATTCGAAAAAACTTTTTCTTATCTGATAGAGAATGTCTGCAGGAAGGTCCCATATGTGTCCTATAATTATTGGGCCAATATTCGGTTTGTATGACCGAATTATTAAATTAAGAGGACGCTGGATCTCTCTATCCTTTTCTAATTAAAAAATGTAAATTTTTGGGAAAACTAGTTATTATTGATAGAAATTAAGGGTTGTCCGCAACTTCTATAGCGAAAAACAATATTTTGTCTGATGAGAGCAAATTAATTTTGTAGCTTTTTTTTCAAGTAAAGTTTGACATACTTAAATAACGTATTCTCTAGCCTAATTTAGGATTTTGTAAGTATGTCAAACTTTACTTGAAAAAAAAGCAACAAAATTAATTTGCTCTCATCAGACAAAATATTGTTTTTCACTATAGAAGTTGCGGACAACCCTTAATTTCTATCAATAATAACTAGTTTTCTCAAAAATTTACATTTTTCAATTAGAAAAGGATAGACAGATATAGCGTCCCCTTAAGAAAAAAACCGGGTGTTTTGTTTTCTCATTTACCTCCCTTATACTTCGCCTTCTCTCTCTCTCTCTCTCTCTCTCTCTCTTACCTGAGCTTAAATATGTATACATGCACACATAACGACACTGTGCTGTTGAGCCTTCTTTCTTTCCTGCTATATATTGCTTGGTGGTGTTACCTTACCGTTACCTTACCTGAGCTTGAATATGTATACATGCACACATAACGACACTGTGCTGTTGAGCCTTCTTTCTTTCCTGCTATATATTGCTTGGTGGTGTACTAATGCATGTGTTATGAATTAATAATGAAAGTTTAATGTAATTAGTGGGTCTACCTATATTTGCGTTTTTAGTAAGGGGATTTACTAGAAGATAGAAAATAAAAATTTTTTAACAAAAACAATCTAAAAAATTTTTAATAAATAAAAACCGACTTTAAAAGTATCGAATAAAAACAAAATTTTTTACAAAAAATAAGATTTTAAAAACGTTACACTAAAAAATGACAAATAAAAAATTTTTAACAAAAAAAAACCGACTTCAAAAAATGCACTAAAAAGTAACAAATAATTTATTATCTTTAGAAATCATACAAATAATTGGTAAAATACAATTTTAGAAGTCGGCGTCTAATTCCTCAATGAATGTAAACGTTATTTTTTAACAATAAATGTAAACGTTATTTTTGAACAATGAATGTGAACGTTATTTTTGAAAAAATGGACTAAGTCGTTCTGCTTACGCACCACAGATTTAGAATGTGTGCATGTATACATATTCAAGCTCAGGTAAGAGAGAGAGAGAGAGAGAGAGAGAAAGAGAGAGAGTGTAGGCGAAGTATAAGAGAGGTAAATGAGAAAACAAAACACCCGGTTTTTTTCTTAATTTGATAATTGGGTCATACAAACCGAATATTGGCCCAATAATTATAGGACACATATGGGACATTCCTGCAGACATTCTCTATCAGATAAGAAAAAGTTTTTTCGAATCGGTTAAGAAATGACGGAGTTATGAGGTAACAGACATAGAAAAAAAAAAAAAAAAAAAAATTCAGTCGAATTGAGAACCTCCTCCTTTTTGAAGTCGGTTCAAAACGTCAACGAGATTTTGATTATAAGATTGTGCAACTCGCTTTATAATATTTTTGTGTATCAATTTTAAATAAATATTATTCGTAAAAATCAATATAATCTTTGTGAACAAGAGTGTTATTACGACCACCTTAATCCAATTAACGGCAGGTAACCAGGGAGGAGCACTACGCTCTTCAACAAGAAAAAAGTAGTAATAAACTCTTTTTCTTTCGACCACGCAGCAAATGCAAAAAAAGGTAAGCGATTTAGTTCCTCCACCCCGCAACCAAAGGAAGAAAATAATCATTTAAATTTCACAAGAAATATCTCACGATTAATAAGTCCAAGTAAACTGATAAAAATAACCGGATCTAGCAAATAGTGACAGCGACGATGGGATATTTTTTTTGGAATAACTAACAATACTATAAAAAAAAAACTTAACATTAATAACAACTGCTTTTTTTTCTCTCACAATTCTAAATTTATTTATTTACAAATTAACTAATTAATAAAATATTTTCTCCCTTTCTAACTTTACGGCTAATATTCGACATAAGAATATTCTTTTTTCTTTTTTCTTACAAATAAAAACAGTTTACAGTTTTTGAGCCTCACGGCATGAAACTTGTAAATTATTTTTTTATGCTTAATAGCATTTGAGAATTTCTGGAAAAAAAAAGAATAATAAATTCTCTGTTCTCAAAGGCAAATCACCCATAATCATTCGAAAAAAAAACCCGCCCGAAATTATGCCCCCTATATGTAGTGATTAGACAGTCTGAACCATCAGATTCAGGCTCACCCTGATGAAGTGAACTGCTATGTTCACGAAACGTTGGTATCCTAAACCGCAACGTACACGGTTGAAATCCGAAAAAAAACCTTACAACAATGTCTAACATTCACCGTGAAAGCTTCAAATCCAAACATAACGTTTTATTTCTTGACGGGTTTTGTAGGTTTTGAGCCTCACGACATAAGATTTAACAACATAAAGGGCGTATCCTGAAAAAAATAAAAAAGGAAAACAAGTTGACCATATATTTGAAAGTTGCTTTTCAATTTTGGGCTTGTAGAGGGCTGATAAATTATCTTTAAATTGTAAAAAATAACTAATAACAAAAATAAAAAAAAATCACTTATTCTTAACGTATTTACCTTTTTTTCTCGATTTATTCGATCACACTAATGAATAAAAATAAATTTTAAATATCTTATAAAATTACTTCCCAAAAAGTCGATGACAAAAATTTACCGCTCACTGATGAGAAGTTAAGATTATACGCTAAAAATTTAAAAGAACGCGAACAAAGAATTAACGATATAGAACAAGCACTCGAAGATCGTGAAGAGAAAGTTCTCTGTGAAACAGAACAGTTAAAGCAGGACGCGATGGATTCATTGAGCGCAGAAAAGAACCGCGTTTAAATTCTTGAAAGGGGACTCAAAAGAGAAAGCAAATGCTGAAAAATTCTCGAAATTATTATATGGGACACTGCTTCTAGTGCATCAAATTTCCCCCGGCACAAACTAATGGAATAGATTTAGGAACTCAGAATAAAATAAACTCGAGGTTAAAAACAATAAACGAAACTTAGGAGCTGAGGGTGACGTGGTGAGTAAGAATATGAGAATGCGTCGTGAGATAGATCAAATACGCGCAAATCGCTCAACATCTCTCACACCGCAAGCGCAGTAAACATTATCATCAGGTTCACCACTAAGACCTGATAATAACCTAGTAGAACCACCAAATTCATGAACCGTGTCACCAAGTATCTATATAAAGAAGGCTTTAAATAGAATACCGTAGTTCGACGGAACAAATTTAATACTTTTCGTCGGGGCATGCAAACGCGCAGTTCAAATTGTTCCTCAGCACCTCGAAAAAGAATTAGTAAAATTATTGAAAAATAAACTCGAAGACAAAGCGTATATGGGGATATCCACACAACTTTTAATCCTAGTAACAGGTCATATCACAGCCGTTCCTGGGTTTACCGCATGATGCATATTATTTAAACTAGGTTCAAATCTTTTGTGCTATCCTGTGACTCTATTTCTGATGTATTTTCTAAATGTGCCACGAACGGCACAGTAGATATTTCTAAAAACATTTATTTTTACACACAAAAAATTACCGTAATTTATCTCATGTGTAAATTTACTTTATATAGAATTATCTGCTGTGCCGTTTGTGGTACATTTACAAAATACATTAGAAATAGAGTTACAGGACAGCACAAAAGATTTGAACCTAGTTTAGCTAATGTGCACCACGCGGTAAACCCAGGAACAGCTGTAATATGACCTGTTACTAGGATTAATAGTTGTGTGGATATCCCTATATCGTGTTCGAGCACAATAATTTCAAAACGTTCGATGAATTCGTTAATAGACTTGGGTCTGTTTTTGCCCCCACGGAAACTCTAAATAATTTGCGAGGTAATCTCGACCAAATTTATAAAGGAAGGAATGAGTCGTTGCTCAATTTTATTACAGAAATTGTTGACCTTAAAGAAGCCATTATCGATAGAAAACATTTTGATGTCAACAATGAATTAACTCGCGATGAACTTTGTAAAATCGAAGGAGAATTAAAAGGATTTCGAGACAGCTTACCACCGGAATTTAAGCAAAGACTTTGATGCCCAACGAACTTAACTCTGAACTAAGTATTCGATGATGCAATCGCGGTTGATAAACAAATTGATAGGGACAACCTGAAGCGTGGATATAAGACCAACGAAAAAAATAAAAATCCTTATGAAAACAGACGAGATAAGAATGAAGCAGCAATTGTAAAACTGGATGTTCCACGAGCAACCACATCTTATCAGGAAAGATACAATTAGACTGTCAATCAATCAAATGACAGAAGCAAAAGTTATATTATCAATTATAAGATAAAAGTATGTGCCTATTGCAAAAGCAAAGGTCGTGTAAAAGAAGAGCGCCGTAAATTAAAATGGATCGAAGAGAATCAACAAAAAAACAAGATGAACGCTCTAGTGAAGGGCGCTCCTAGAGCGACAACCGAGAGAGCCCATCCAGTGAACGCGATTATAACAGAACTTACGTCTACACCGTCAACTTAGAAGAAACAACGCAAATTGTCATCGTGGAATCCCCACAATTTCAACACAATTTTGTATAAGCTATGGTCAATTCAGGTGCGCACCCAACATAGCCAAAATAGGAGTCTTTCACTGTGACGTAATGGTTGACGAATTAAACCGACCATTGTTGAGAGGAATATCGGGAACTGATATACCTTCGATTGGTACGTGTATTATCGACCTATATGGATATCCAACAGAAGTCATTCTAGTTGCCAATAATTGTCCAATGAAAACAGAAGCAACTATAAGTTCAAACTTCTGTGAGCAGCACGACGCAAGCCTCGATTTCTATCGAAAATCACTAATTCACAAGGAAAAAATCTTACATTCCGTGAGTTTAAAAGAGGTTAAAAGAATACCTGCTCTTGCAACTAAAATCGTACGTTTACCACTATCGATCCAGGAGAACAATCCAGGAGAAGAATATAACTTTATTAGGAAAATAAAATTTAACGAAAAAGACATAGTGGTAGGAAACGTCACGGCAATCAACGACGGAGGCTACGTTGACATAAAAGTATTCAATACAAATATCTTTGACATCGATCTAAAAATAACACCGCTAATTTTAGAACCAACACAGAAATATTATCAGCATCGTAACGAGAAAATTTTAAGAGACAAAGATAGCACTCTCTTCATGGATACAAAAGATATAAATGAAGTTAACGTCACAAATCAAACACCTTCTCTTGCTTCTTTACAGGCCAATGAAGACGATGCAAGGTCAGCCGAGGAATTAATCAACGACTTAATTACTTTCGAATATGGAAAAAAATACGATCGATTTTTTCAGAGACGCTACTCAGATGGTACTATTTGCTCTTCTTCCAAAAGAGATCTACAAATTCAAGAAAATATTACTCCTAAACCTAAGGTTACTATGCAGGTGTTACCCAATTCTGCAACGTCATGCGTTGAGTCCAAAAATGCTTCGTGCGACACGGTAGACGATGACGCTCCGAACTCTATCGCAAATCCAATCGAATCCCCCGGCCGAAATCCAGAACCATCGTATGCAAAGTCCGAAAACGCCCCGCGCAACACGATAAGCGACGGTGACAATGTGCAACATAGTACCTATGAGACTTACGCTAAGTCCGAAGAAGCTCCACTCAACACGGTAAGCACAAGACTAACAAAAGGGAAAATTGAAATATCAGATAACGAAAGCACAGAAACCACTAGAAAAGATATAATAATTCGAAATTTACTCCCAACAGCAAATTTGCTGGACTATATCGAAATTAATCAAGAAACTTATGAAAATTACTCTGATATAGAACCATGCATCAATAGAACTATTTTAGTCATTAATACTGTCACTAAAGTTGAGCCATGTGAAAGGGATGATCGAAGTTTTAAACACAGAAATTCGGAGCGAGTATACTATGCTATCGTCAAAAGCAGAACAGAATGTATATTGAACGAAATACCTAAAAACCATATAGCGGAAGAAAACGAAGCAGGATTGCAGAAACTCATTAAAAAAACCGCTGATGTTTTCCATTTTAAGGGAGAACCCCTCTCTGACACTAACATAATCAAGCATAAAATCGAAACCTACGACGAAGAGCTAGTGAACATAAGACAATATCCAACACCCCACAAATTGCAAGAAGTCGTTTACGAGCAAATAAGTAAATTGTTAGAATCAGATATAGTCGAAAAAAGTGGATCGCCTTTTAACAGCCCTCTTTGGGTTGTCAAAAAAAAAATGGTGTCGACGAGAAGCCACAATGGAGAGTTGTAGTCGATTTCCGAAAATTAAATGAGAAGATCAACCCATATCCACATCCAATCCCATATATTACACATTTAGTCAAGTAGCTCGGTGGAGCTTGCTATTTTACCGTCGTGGATATGTATTCAGGTTTCCATCAGGTGATGATTAGAGAAGAATGCCGAGAAAAACAGCCTTTTCTACTCCTCATGGTCACTTTCACATCAAAAGAACGAGTTTCAGAATTCAAACGGCAGCAAGTACTTTTCAAGAATTAACTAATAAAATAATAGGACATAAACCGTTAGATCTAAGCTCGAAAGGGAAAGGAAAGCTTTGATATATTGACGTCGTCATACTGTTTGCAGAAAATCTAAGCGATCTGGATGAATTATTTCTGGAATTCACAGAAAGCTTAAGGAAATCTAACATAAAATTAAATACCTTGAAGTGCCGATTGTATGAAATATCAGTGACATTTCTTGGTCTCAAGATTAGTCATAAAGGTATGAGACCAGACCCAAGTAAAACTCAAGCTGTTGAGAAATTCCCTTGTCCACAAAATAACAAGGGAATACACCAATTCCTTGGTCTGTGCGGATACTATCGATGTTTCATCCCAAATTTTGCAACGATCGCAAAGTCATTGACAAACCTTTTAAAGAAAGCAGTAGCTTCCAATTGATCAGATGAACGGGAAATAGATTTTGAGACGCTCAAAAACTGCCTAATTAATAGGCATTATTTTCGAACCAATTTTGCAACGTTCAAACTTCGAAGAGGAATTCTTCGTAACAAAAGACGCCTCAGACTACGCAGTCGGTTGTGTCCTATCTCAAAGGAAGGAAAATTCAGATTCACCTGTAGCTTACGCAAGCCGATTGCTTACAAAAACCGAGATAAATTATAGCACTATCAAAAAGGAGCTACTTGCGATGCGATTTTGCGGTGATCAATTCGACTATTGTCTGATTGACCGATATTTCACCTTTATAACTGACCACCGACCTCTCGTTTGGCTGCACAAAATAAAGGATTGTGCGTCCAAATTAAAAAAATTGTATTTCGAATTAAGAGACAAATTTGACTTTACAATTAAATATCTTCCAGGAAAAATTAATTTGGTGGTCGACGCGCTATCACATAACTCTCCAAACAACGAAGTGCAAAATACACGCGAATCAGAAACTAAAGAAATCATCGAGATAACGTCCGAGGAAACCCCGAGAAAACCGGTCTATAAAGTAAACGCTATAGAGTCAATCGCAACTAAAACGCTGTTAAAAAGAATGACTTTCTAGCAGTAAGAAATAATAAGGACAGTTTTTATTTGTGCCAAAGCAAACAGTACATTAAACCAAACAATAAAGTAATATCTATACGATGGTTAACGCGCCAAGACGGGGATGAACATATAAATTCTTTTAACTATGATGACAAGATACCTTTTAACAGCATACTAACAAGCGTGAAATTGAATAAAATCGAGCAAAACATATACCAACTAACAGCCGATAAACTGTCACAAACGCTAGATATCCTTAAGGAATCTTTAGAAGCTACAGCAAATAAACCACCCGAAGACGCTCACGCAACTGACGATGCTATAAATAAAAAAACAAATATTTCTGAGGGTCGTCAATCGCTCAGGGATGAATTACATTTAAATCCGTCCAGGGTGAATGAAGCTCCTCTGTCTGTTGAATACGAGATAGGCCGAGACGAGTCAAATCGACTTCGACCATCACGAAATGTAATTAAAACAAGAGATAATTTTTTCATGGCAAAAGAAAATTTGACATATTTTATAGTACAAAAAAGTCAACATCTCGATTCGGGAGCATTTTATCTGCAAGAAGAACAGAGACTTCCGCCCCTGCAAGATATTACCCTTGCAAGAGCAAAGGTCACTCAAAATGACAAAAAAATTCTGATAGCTTAGCTAATCAAAGAAAATTTACATACGGAAACAGACAGAGAAATTTTAAAAGATGCTATTTCTCTCATTATTAGACGTATGTCGAACAACATCTTTGGTATCTTTAAAAATTTCAAGAACTGAACAGATGGACGACATCACGTGGAGTGAAATCGTATATCTATTGAAAGATATATTATTAGAATCTCAAATTAAAATAATAATCTTCAAAAATTTGATACAAGTACCAGAAGCAGATCGACGCCAAGAAATTATACGTGAGATTCACGAATCGCCAATAAATGCTCATAAAAGTATAATAACTAAGACGTATAACCGAATTACAGAACATTATTTCTGGCTTAATATAAAAACGGAAATCCAAAATTTTATTAACATTTGCCGCATTTGGCAACTACATAAACTTGTTAGAATTAAGGTGAGACAACCTATGGTGTTGAAAGACACACCGGGTTCTAGCTTCGAGGAAATTTCGTTCGATATCGTAAGTCCATTGGATAATACCAGAAATGGGTACATGTACATTTTAACAATGCCAGATTTACTAACGAAATTTTGTATAGCTGCCCCTTTAGATTCGATTACATCAACGGCAATTGCCGATGCTTTTCTAAAACCATTTGTTTTTATTCACGGGTCTCCAAAAATAGTTCTGACGGACTAAGGTGAAAATTGTATTTGTTCATCAATGAAAAACGTCGTGAAAATGTGTAAAATCAAAACATGCACAACCACCGCATTTCACCCTCAATCCAATGGATTTATCGAGCGAATGCATCATTTGTCAAAGAAATAGCTAATGAACTATGTAACAAATATACGATAATGGGATGAATGGTGTGAATGTGCAACATTGTCCTACAATACCAGCGTTCATGAAGGAACGAAGCTCACCCCTTACGAATGCGTATGCGGGAAGATAGTTCGTGTTCCGTCAGCGAGGGCGGTATTGGGAGAAAATACTGCAGATACTTATTATGACTATTTCATTAACTAGGAGAGTGTCACACCTCCGGATCACGGATATTGCTCAAACTTCGGGATAAGTTTTCAGATGATAAAATATGAAAAAAGCTAAAGTTATAGTCATAAAGACTCAATATTTCCCTATTTACAGGCAATTGAAGAAAATCACTAAAAAAGTTACTAGATTTTTAAACGCATTTAGTTTTTTAGCATTGATAGCTAGAAGCTTAAACCTTATTTTAAATTAAAGCTAAGCTCAAATCCTTTTGAAACAGTAGTTACAACATATCAAAATATTATTTTTTCCCAAAGTTAGAGCGTAATAAGTATTGGACCTGAATTTTCTTTTTAAAACATTAATTAATAATAAAAGCTGAAATTAGGTCCAATTTTTGTTAGGCTCTAACTTTGGAAAAAAATAATATTTTGATATACTGTAACTATTGTTTCAAAAGGATTTGAGCTCAGCTTCAATTTAAAAAAAATTTAAGCTTCTAGCTATCAATGCAAAAGAACTATATGCGTTTAAAAATCTAGTATCTTTTTCAGTGATTTTCTTCAATTGTTTGTAACTAGGGAAATATTGAGTGTTTATGACTATAACTTTAGCTTTTTTCATATTTTATCATCTGAAAACTTATCCCAAAGTTTGAGCAAAATCTGTGATCAGGAGGTGTGACACTCTCCTAGTAAGTTAAGATCAAAATTTTTAGAAATACACGAACTAGCTTGACAAAATCTGAGCAACGCAAAGAAACGTTCTAAAGAATATTATGATAGAATGTTAAACCCATGTAATTTTAAAGTTAATGATCATGTAATGCTATTAATAGAACATAGAAAGGGTAAATTTCAACTGCAGTATACCGGGACACATAAAATTCTCGAAATGTTGGATAATGGTAGAAACATTAAGATTTATTTCAAGAACACTACTAAAATTATACATCCAAATAAACTGCATTTAACGAGACTAGGCTCTGAAAGTTCAATCGATAATAATCAAAGCTCTACATTTGCATATTTTTACTCTTTGATTTCTTTGCTTTATGACATATATACATGTTTTTTCGCCATACCCTGCCCGAAAGCACAACTTTCGTCCCGGCACCGAAAAACAAAAGTTGTATTTTCGGCCCGGGTATGACGAAAAATAGTATACACACCACGGGAGGTAAAATGGCGAGCCCATAGCACATATTTTCCACCCTCGCCTTCGACTCGGGGTGGCAATTATATGTGCTATGGACTCGCCAGTACTTTACCTCCCTTGGTGTGTAATATACTATTTTTATGCAGTAACAAATAATAAAGGTTTAATAAAAATTGATGAATTCACTTCATTTAATCACACATCCATAAAATTAATCTTCATATTTTGTACAAATGCTTATAATTTCAATGAATTGCGCAATGCGATAGCCATATCTGTACCAGCGTAAACAAATCAGTCTGCGTATAATTTCATGTTAATTTTCTCTGTTATAGGAGCATAAACTGCAAATTAATACTCTTTTGATGCGCTTATATTCGAATGGCCGTCACTTTTACGGCATATGAATGCGGATCTGCCACCCCCAACATAACAACTATGGCACTCACAGACGTCGGAGACTGCGTATCATCCAACTCAGAACCTGATAAAGAAGGAATCTACTTACAGCTACTTCAACATACTCAATATTTCAAGGTCTTAGCATCAATGCAGAATAAAAGTGGAGCAGGAAATTACCTATTGCGGTACATGGAGAGACCAGAGTACCATAAAACCATACACGAAAATCAAAAAGACAGTCAAATTATTATACCAGTAGTGTTTTAGACGGTCTCAGTATGTATGTTACGTCTACTCATCTGAGTATCTTTAAAACACGGGATAGGTAGTATATTTACAAATACCATCACTTGTTTACAACATACTATAGTACCGGTTTTTTGTATACTATCTCAAGTAGCCTAAAAACGTGAGACATAGTCGCAGTTATTCCTGATTTAAAACTTATTTAAAATGAACTTTTAATATGAGTGATTTTGTGAGTAAAATTTTAGAAGATTGGGAGTTAAGCCAATTAAGCAGTTTATTTAAGTAAAAGTATCTATATATTATTGCATTAATTTTATTTCTTGCAGTAGAAAAAGAGGTTATGTTAGAATAGAAAAAAAAATTACATTAAATCACAACTGATCTAATAGTAATCTAGTTTCTAAAATTTTATAATTACTTTTTATAATATTTGTGATTAAACATAATGTAAGAAATTAGTAGAAATTATCTAAAAATTAATTTCTTTTATAGTTTTGTACATAAGTAATGTTACATTTTCAATGGCCAAATAAAAACTTAAAATTCCCATATTATCTAAATTTATCTATTTTGCAATCAAAATATTAAGACATCTACTTATATAAAAATTAGAGTCCATTGAATTATAAATTTAAAATTTTTATTTATTTGGTAGAAAGTAAAAATAGTTATATAGCTGTCTGCGCAATGAAGGTATTGGGCCTGATTTAAGCCTGACAAAAAATCTAATGTTAATGAAATGATAATTTTTTGTTCTTATAATATTAAGTATTGAAACTCTTTTTTATCTTCAAGACTTCAATTCATGAATAATTTTTAAAAATTTCATGCAATACTTAAAATCCTTTTCTTCTGTCGATTATTTGATTTTGTTTGTTTTGGTAATTGCCACAAGCTTTCTCCGACAATTTTCAATGAATTGACCTCAAAATTTCTAGAGATCTTTAATTTGTACATTCTTACAAAATAATAGTTTTTATTATTTGAAAAAATCAAAATAAGAAAGTTTGGTTTAGAAAAAGTTGAAAATTATAGAAAAAATAGTTATTTTTGTTAACTTTATGTATGTAATTTAGTCCAACATTCACTTAAATTTATCTTATCAAAATTCCAGCACTATAATTTTATGAAGATATACTAATTAAAGATCTCTAGAAATTTTTCAGTCAATTCATTATAAATTGTCTGAGAAAGCTTACGGCAACTACCAAAATAGACAAAATCAAATCACTGACAGAAGAAAAGAATTTTAAGTATCATATAAGATTTTTTAAAATTATTTATGGATTAAAGTCTTGTAGATAATTAAAAAAGAAAGTAATATTGTTTGTTTACTACAGTTATGTTATTAAGTAATAAGTAACGATTATGCAAAATTTGTTCCATAATTTAGAATTGTCTTATGTCTGCGGTAAAATATGCGATGTTGCCATTCGAGGTTAACATTTGGAAAAATATCCTTTCCGCCAAGTGCACATAGTCGTAAAAATAAAAGTACTTATAGTAGTATCTGAATTTCTAGTACTAGTCTGGTAAAATCCCGAGCTTAGGTGTATAAAAATTAGTACTAATGTAAGTCGCTTAAATATCACTACTTTTTTTTTTTTTTTGGTGGTCAAAAAACGGGAAAATCTGCTATCAGACCTACAGTGGCATGGGCTACGGCTAGATATCTCCAACCGCAGTGCAAACCACTGGTATGACGGGATTCTAGCACTGCGGCAACTTGGAGAGAGAAGGAAGCCTGGTTGGCTTACATTCGCTCCCAAAGCGCAAGAACGCGCTCTGTAAAATTTAACAACCTGTTGACGCCCGAACAGATGAAGACAATGATGGAATCCACACTTGATAGAATGTGGAACAGGTTGCAAAAATTTGGCCAAATCTCGGCAGGGATATTATTGATCGTCCTCATATGTCAAGCAATTAAGCTGGTCTTCGATACGATAATACGTGGGTACACACTATACACGGTGTACGGATGGAGTACAAGACTCTAGGGATCCATCTTCGGCTCAATAACACACTTACTGACAATCCTGGCTAAAACAGAACGTACGAAGAAAGATAACACATCAGAACACGGAACGGCCACCGGGTCAATAAAATCATTGAAGATGCTGAGATACAAAACTTTTCATTTAGTACTTCATTTCTCAAGGGTGGCTCCGTTTTATTGGACCCCACTGTTTATATATAAATATTTATATATTTATATATATATATATATATATATATATATATATATATATATATTTATATATTTATATATATATACATATATAGGAAAAATCAAAGGATCCGCATGATGAGATAATTCATTATGAGATATATATATTGCGATGTGAGAATTTAGCTATATTTAAATTCCAATAAACAAATTTATCGAATAAGTTAATATAACCTTGCCCGTCCCCGCATGCAAAATTCGGCCTGTCGAAAAGAAAGAATCTTTAATTTATTAAGAGCGCCAGACAGGCCACCGGCTTACTCGTCGGCAGCATGAATCTCGGGCTGTCTTGGCTGGGAGGTGGGCGACCTCTGGTGTCAAATTTTATTAGTTGAAGTTGGGAGAGGTATTACACACAAAAAAAATTTTAATCTTACTGGTTCAATTTACAACGCTTGAATTAATTTATTCAACAACAAAAGAAAATAACAGGAAAAATTATTTTTGAATTTATTACGCTCGGTCTATGACTTTAATTTATCTTATTTTCTCTTAAATTTATTAAGACTACTACTCGCGCATACTCATCACCCATACATCCCGGTCAATATAAATTTATAAATCGAACTTAATTTAATTTTTATTTAACGCTTTATTGAAAATAATATCTAATGTTCTAATGAAAAATTGAAATATACGGTCTGGTCGACGTAAGCGACCTCGCTCTTCCTTCTTTCAACAATATGGCTACCAAGAGCCCGCGCACTTATCTCTCTCTCTCTCTCTCTCTCACACTAATCCCACGTGTCTATCAATTTGTTTAATCACCGGTCAAAATTACAAAAAAAACTAATACTTCGTTGAACTTTCGTGCAAAATACCAATTTAATCTTTAATTTAATTTAATTAAATTACCCGGTCAACGAAATCGTTAGACACGTGGTCGGATTTTCACTCCCGCACTCTCGGAATTTAATATACTTAAATACAGAAAATTTAATATTTAATTACTATCGCTTCTGATTTACAAATCTATTTTTCAATTAATTTAATTTAATAGTCAACGCAGAATATATTCAAAGATTTTTCTTTACAAAATGGCTGCTAAGGCCCGCGTCATGAACTGTATTACGTCATACACACTCACCACGATGTCCACCGATCTCAAATTTTATTATTATTATTCCGATCAATCAAGTGTAATTTATTTTCACTTCTTATTTATTATAATTAAATTACAACGAATTTACCCGGTCAACGAAATCGTTGAACACGTGGTCGAACTTTAATTTCACGTTATCAACTAAAAACTTATTTTTACAATCAAATTTTTCGCACCTTTCATTTCATTTCGCTACAAAGGAAATTTTTAATTCGCACTACTACGTTGTCACAATCACTTTGAATTTAAATTTTTACGCGCGCACTGAATTTACACCTAGTCGGCGAGAGCCGCTAGTTTACAAAAAAAATATTAGTCGATTCGGACTACAGTGCACTCACCGGTGTTGAAGTTCTCGTTGACACAAGAATCTGGTCGGCGATGGCAACGATTTTGGTCACGGATGGCGGTGATGGGCCTCAGGATCGTATTATCTCTCTCTCTCTCTCTCTCTCTCTGCACAAAAGCAACTCCTGGTCGACGTTGGCTGCGGAAATGAGTTGATTGGAGGATCAGGTCAGCGAAAATCTCCCTCTGAAAATCCTTTCTGCTTTACTCTGCTCCGTAGTCTATCCAATAACTCCAATTTCTACACAGCTACAAAGCGCACGAAAATCTCTAAGTTGTACTTTTTCAAAGGAATGAGTTAAGCGAGTTTAGTTCCGATCAGGCACGAGGACAGTCATCGAATGAGTTGCACGATGGCCGCTTCCTTCGTCTCAAGTCCTCTTCCTTCTTCTTTACTATCTTCTGTCTTCTTTTATGTTCTTCTTAGCCAATTAATAATTACTTTCTAATTTATTAATTTTTCATTGGCTGCTCTCGTTTCCGGTCTTCAAACGCAAGTCTTCGACCTGCGCGCCACCTTTAATAAGAGAGATTCAAGTCTTTTTGTATGTTCTTTCTTCGCTTCCTCTTTTATCTCTCTCGTATATATAAGTTTTGAGAGAGAGAGTACGTACATGTAGAGGCCTTATATGTATAGATATACTATATATATAGATATGCATGTCTACCGCGTGCCTCTTTAAGCAAAGAGAAGGAAGTGGTAATATCCCTCTCTGCTCTCTCCCCATCTCTTTCTGTTATCTCTTGTCTCTCTCTTTGTGCTGTGCGCGAGAAGACAGCGCGCTATCATTTCTAATTTCTTCTTCTAGCATGCTGATCTTCCTATCTCTTTTCTTCTTCTTGTCTCTTGGGTCTCCCTCTCTTTCTACATCTTCACTTTACCTACGGTCTACGTTAGCAGTACTGGAGCTCACACACACGATCTGCGAATGTGTGCGTAATGGCTGTTGCGCGTCGTTCTCCTCGTGTGCCGGTAAATTTAAACAAACAAAAAAAATCTTTCTGTTAATAATTCATTATAAATTTTTTTTAAAGATGCGCCCGGGTCGGTGAGTGCACCGATGGTGTGTCTGAGTATGCTCGCATGGTTTGTAAAATTTTTAATTGTTACAAAAAAAAATTTTATTGGGACGAACCACGTCACAATATATATATATATATATATATATATATATATATATATATATATATATATATATATATATATATATATATATATATATATATATCTCTCCTATATTATATTGTTATTTAAAAAAAAGTCCCTCCTCTCCTACCTCTCATTTTTTCACCTTCTACCTCGTAGTACTAAAACACCATAATTCACTCCTCAAAATAACGTAAAAATATGTCTAGAAATGTCTTTTTTTATATGAAAAAAAACCCTCACTACACAAGTCACTCTTCCCTACCCAGGTGCTATTCCTCATACACTCCTAATACACTCCTCATACATCCCTCATGCATATATTTGCATTTATCCCAATAGAAATTTAGGAGAAGCAATTACTTATATTTATTTAAATAAATTATCTCATTATGTGGACCCTATGATTTTTCCTTTAAGGTTTCCAGCAGGAGATTAAGGTTGAAGTATTGGATATAAAAAGAATTTTGATAGTACAAAAAGCGATTATTTTACGATATTACAATATTATTTATATAGAATGAATTACAGACAAAATACTATAAATTTTGATCCCATATTATCTTGTGGACGATTAACACAACAATATATAATACATTTTTATGTAATAGTTGGAGGTAAGAAAATAAAGTTTTTTCGTAATAATCAAAAACAATTACGAAGAGAATGTTATTATCAAGGTTTATAAGATCATGAAACAAACAATGCTTCAAATATTTTATCAAATATTAAAAATAAAGAAAGAATAAGAAATTTTTTTATTTTACCCCCTAACGAAAAAATATTATAATCAAAAATATAATATTATGCTATATTCAATTATAATATTATACTATATTCAATTATAATACTATACTATATTCAATTATAATTATATAATAATCAATTATAATCTGATCATAGCAACGATTACAGTGAAATTATAATTATTTCGCGGTATTATAATCATTAGCTATGATCAATGATATAACATAATAATCATTATCGCATAAGAGTATCTGATATTATTATAGTTATTACCGCAATATTATGATAAGTAATGATGGCGTACTATAATAAATATTTTAATAACATAATTTTTAAATACAATTTATTATGCACATCGTCATAAAGTTATGATCATTAATTACTGTTGATCGTGATTCTTTAACACAATTAATTATGATCATTTATGGTTTAAAGGTTTATGGTTTATTGGTTAATATATTATTGGTTTATGGTTTATGAGTTTATGGTTTATGGGTTTATAGTTCATGGGTTTAAGGTTAATGGGTTAATGGTTTATTAGTATATTGTCTATGAGTTTATGGGTTGATGGTTTCTGGGTTTATAGTTTATGAGTTAATGGTTTATAGGTTCATGGGTTTAAAGTTTATCATTCATGAGTTTTTGGTTGACGGCTTTATGATTTATCCAATTATGGTTTATAGGTTTTCGGTTTATAATTTATAGGTTTATAAATTTATATATTATAGATTCATGGTCTATCTGTGCATAGTTCATGGGATGAAAGTATATGGGTGTATGGTTTATGGATTTATGATTTATAGATTTATGGTTTATAGGTTCATAATTTTCAGGTTTATGGTTTATAGGTTCATGGTTTATAGGTATATTGTTAATGGGTTTATAGTTTATAGGTTTAAGGCTTATGAGTTTATGGTTTATGGGTTTATGGTTTATGGGTTTATGGTTTATGGGTTTATGGTTTATGGGTTGATCGTTTATCAGTTCATAGTTTGTGGATTCATAGTTTATGGATTCATAATTTATGGATTCATAGTTTATGAATTCATAGTTTATGGATTCATAGTTTATAGGTTTATGGATTCATAGTTTATAGGTTTATGGTTTGCGGGCTTATAATTTATGGTTTATAGGATTAAGGGCTTATGGTTTATGGGTTAATGAGTTTATGGCTTATAGGTTTATAGTTTACAGGTTTATGGATTTATGGCTTATGGGTTATAGCTTATGGGATTATGGATTTATGGATTATAAGTATAAAGTTTATGTGTTAATGGTTTATCGGTTTATAGTTCACAGGTTTATGATTTATGGATTTATATTTTATGGGTTCATGGATTATGGGTTTGAAATTTATAGGTTTATAGTTTGTGGGTTATGTGTTTATGGGCTTTTAGGCTTATGATTTATAGGTTTATGGTTAATATGTTTATGGTTTATAAGTTTATGGTTTATGGGTTACTGTTTTATGCGTTTATGATTTGTGAACTTATAATTTATGATTTGTAGGTTTATGGATTTATGGTTTGTATGTTCATAATTTTTTGGTTTATGAGTTTATGATTTATGGGTTTGTAGGTTATGGGTTTAAGATTTATATGTTTATGGTTTAATGCTTCATGGTTTATGGATTCATGGTTAATGGGTTTATGGTTTATGGGTTTATAGTTTATAGGTTTATGGTTTATGGGCTTATAGTTTATGGGTTTATGGTTTATGGGCTTATTGCTTATAGGTTTATGGTTTGTGAGCTTATAATTTATGATCTGTAGCTTTATGGATTTATGGTTTATATGTTCATAAGTTTTTGGTTTATGGGTTTATGATTTATGAAATTGTAGGTTATGGGTTTATGATTTATGGGTTTAAGGTTTATATGTTTATGGTTTAAGGCTTTATGGTTTATGAGCTCATGGTTTATGGGTTTATAGTTTATGTGTTTATGGTTTTATGGCTTATAGGTTTATGATATATGGGTTTATGGTTTATGAGTTTATGGTTTATGGGTTAATGGTTTATGGCTAATGGGTTTATAGTTTTTGGGTTTATGGACTTATGGATTATAAGTTAAAAGTTTATGTGTTTATGGTTCATGGGTTTCTGGTTCACAGGTTTATGGTTTATGGATTTATAGTTAATGGATCATGGGTTTATAATTTATAGGTTTATGGTTTGTGGGTTATGTGTTTATGGGGTTATGGGTTTTTGATTTATGGGTTTATAGTTAATGGATTTATGGGTTTATAATTTATAGGTTTTCAGTTTGTAAGCTTATAATTTATGATTTGTAGGTTTATGGATTTATGGTATACGGGTTTATAGGTATAGGGCTTATGGGTTTATAGTTTATGAGTTTGAAGTTTATGGGTTTATGGTTTACCGTTTTATGGTTCATGAGTTTACAGTTAATAGGTTTGTGGTTTATAAGATAATAGTTTACCGATTCATGGCTCATGGGTTCATGGTTCACGTCAATTTTTCATGGGTTAACCGTTCATGTGTTACGCCGTAAATAAAGTCCAATAGGAATTTCAATGAGGTATATAAATTCGTGCGAAGTACTTATTTTTTGAATTACGATTATTGCGTGAGCTTAAAAAAGTTTTTCTTTTAAATTTGATTATTTCAAATATTGACTTGGCGTTGAGTACTTTTGTCTCGCAGATTTGATAATTTCTTGGTTTATAGCTTATGGGTTAATAGTTTATGTGTATATTGGTTTAAAGATTATGGTTTATAAGTTTATGGTTGATGGGTTTATGGTTTATCGTTTTCTGGTTGATAGGTTTATGGTTCATAGTTTTTAGGTTTATAAATTTATATTTAAAATAGGTTTATGTTTTATGGGTGCATAGTTGTGATGATATGTGATTAAAGTACATGGGTGTATGGTTTATGGGTCTATAGTTTATGGGTTTATGGTTTATGGGTTCACGGTTTATGGGTTTATGGTTTATGGGTTCATGGTTTATGGGTTTATGGGTCTCTAGCTTATAGGTTGATAGCTTATGGGTTTATGAATTTATGGATTACGTGTTCAAAGTTTATGTGTTAATGGTTTATGGGTTTATGGTAAACAGGTTTATAGTTTATAGATTTATGGTTCATGTGTTTATAGTTCATGGGTTTATAGTTTATAGGTTTAAGGTTTGTAGGCTTATAATTTATGGTTTATAGGTTTATAGGTCTATGGTTTATAAGTGCATGGTTTATGAAATTGAGAAATGTGTGGTTTATAGGTTTATAATTATTGAGTGTTGAGTTCATATTTAATAGTTTATAATTCAAAGGTATATGGGTTTAGAGTTTATAGGTTTATTGATTCTGGGCTCATAATTAATCGTTTATTGGTTGATGGGTTTAAGGGTTCATAGCTCAATGTGGTTTATGGTTTATGGGTTCGTGGTTTAGGGGTTTATGGTTTATGGGTTTATGGTTTATGGGTTTATGGTTTATGGGTTTATGGTTTATGGGTTTATGGTTTATGGGTTTATGGTTTATGGGTTTATGGTTTATGGGTTTATGGTTTATGGGTTTATGGTTTATGGGTTTATGGTTTATGGGTTTATGGTTTATGACTTTACGGTTAATTGGTTTTTAGTATATGGGTTTATGGTTTATGAGATTATGGTTTATGGGTTTTAGGTTTATAGGTTTATGGTTTATGGGTTTATATTTTATGGGCCTTGGGTTTATGATTTTATGGCTTATATTTTTATGTTTTATCTGTTTATGGTTTATGAGTTAATGGTTCATGGGTTTATAGTCCATTGTATATAGGTTTATAGATCATGAGTTGATGGTCTGTGGTTTATGGGCTGATGGTTTATGGGTTCATGGTGTTCAAGTTTATTGTTTATGTGTTAATGGTTCATGGGTTTATGGTTCACAGGTTTATGGTTTATGGATTTATAGTTCATGGGTTTATGGTTTATGTGTTAATGGTTTATGAGTTTATGGTTCACAGGTTTATAGTTCATGGATTTATAGTTCATGGGTTTATGGTTTAAGGGTTTATCGTTTATATGTTAATGGTTTATGGGTTTATCTTTCATTGGTTTATGGTTTATAAGTTATGGGTATATGGGTTTACGGTCAATGGGTTTATGGTATATCAGTTCATTGTCTATGGGAATGTGGTTTATATGTTTATGGGTTTATGGATTTAGGGTTTATGGTTTATGGTTTATGGGTTTATGGTTTATGGCTTTATGGCTTATGGGTTCATATTTTATGGGTTTTAGGTCTATGATTTGATAGCTTATGTGTTTATGTTTTATCTGTTTATGGTTTATAAATTAATGATTCATGGGTTTATAGTTCATTGAATATAGGTTCACAGATCATGAGTCTATGGTCTGTCGTTTATGGGCTAATGGTTTATGGGTTTATGGTGTTCAATCCTATTGTATATGTGTTATTGGTTTATGGGTATATGGTTCACAGGTTCATGGTCTATGGATTTATAGTTTATGGGTTTATTGTTTATGGGTTTATGGTTTGTGGGTTACGGGGTAATGGGTTTTATGGGTTTATGATTTATGGGCTTATAGTTAATCGGGTTATGGTCTAAAAGTGTATGGTTTATGAGTTTATGGTTTATCGGTTTATTATTAATGGGTTCATTGTTTATGGTATATAATTCATAGTTTATGAGTTCATAGTCTGTGGTTTATGGGCTAATAGTCTATGGGCTTATGGTTTATAAGTTTATTCTTTATGTGTTAATGGTTTATGGGTTTATGGTTAACAGGTTTATAGTTTATGGATTTATAGTTTATGGGTTTATGGTTTATGGATTTATCGTTTATATGTCAATGGTATATGGATTTATCTTATATGGGTTTATGGTTTGTGGGTTATGGGCTTATGGGTTTTATAGGTTTATGATTTATGGGTTTATGGTTAATGGTTCTCTGATTTAAGCGTTTATGGTTTACGTGTTTATAGTTTATTGGTTTATAGTTTATAGGTTTATGGTTTGTGGGTTATGTGTTTATGGGTTTATCGGTATATGATTTATGGGTTTATAGTTAATCGGTTTATGGTATATAAGTTTATAGTTTATGAGTTCATGTTCTATAGGTTTATGGTGTAAGTGTTCATGGTGTATGGGTTCATGGTTTATGGGTTTATGTTTTATTGGTTCATGGTTTATAAGTTAATGGTTAATGGGTTTGTGATAATTTATATATTAGTTCATAGTTTATAAATTATTGTCTGTGGTCAATGAGCTCATGGTTTATTGGTTTATGGTTTATGAGATTATTGTTTATGGGTTTATGGTTGAGGGGTTAATGGTTTGTGGATTATCAGTTATTAAGTTTTATTGGATAACGATTTATGGTTTCATAGTTAATAGGTTTATGGTTTATAAGTTTATGATTTATGGGTTCATGGTTTATGGGTCTATGGGTCTATGGGTCTATGGTTTAAGGGTTCATAAATTTATAATTTATGGGTTTATAGTTTATGGATTTACGTCTTATGTGTTTATGGGTTCAAAGGCTTATGGTTTATAAGTTTATGGTTTATAGTTTTATCTTTAATGGGTTCGTAGTTTATGGGTTAATAATTTATGGGTTTATGGTTAATGGGGTTATGGCTTAAGGGTTAATGATTTATGAGTGTATGGATTTATGGTTCACGGGTTTATTGTTTATTCGCTTATGGTTTATGGGTTTATGGGCTTATGGATCATGTGTTTATATTTTATGGGTTAATGGTTCATGAGTTTATATTTTATGAATTTATGGGTTTACAGATTCGCTAGCAAATTTTATCTTGCTTTTAACGTTGCTCGGTTGCATTTTTATAGATTAGATTATTGTATATAAATTCACTAATTTTATTGACAATATTATCTTTATATCAAATAGGTAGTTAATTTTCTGACGAATTTTAAAAATTAATATCTTAAATATGTTGTTCGTTGTACTAAATTCAACCATTCTTTTTTAAATTCAGTACAACTAACAGAACTGATAAAATGATATTATCTATATGTATATAGAATAATTTTTTTTATCGAATCATATTGTATGTATAAATATGAAATATTATATTTTATATGAAATTCGGTTATGTTTTACCACTTAAACAGCTAGTATAAAATTATAATTTATAATTTATGTTCTCATTTAAATTTATTCTACATTTATTCCTAAAAATGTATATTATTATCGATAAGCATCGGTAAAATTATAGGTAAATGTCAGAATATAAATAAAAATTGAAGCGAACTATGAGCGTTTCAGAAAACAGATGTAAACTCATTTATTGAATATATATTTTCATCGCACACACGCACACATACATGCACACACAAACACTCACACCCACACACACACGCACACATACACACACACACACACGCACGCTTCCACTTACACACACACACACACACAGACACACACACGCACACACACCAACACACAGCCACACACCCACACACCCACACACACACACACCGACACACGCACATATACACACACCCACACACCCACACACACACACATACACAAACACACTCACTCACACACACACACACACACGCACGCACGCACACAACTAAAAAATAATATAAGATTAACTATTTCCACATTTTATAAAATTTACACTTAAATATATGAATAATATACATTTTCCATTATTTCATAAGTTATTAAAATTTAATATTTTATAAATAATTATGAATCTGAATTTCTTGTTATCTATATAAATAATATTCAAAATTTTTATTACAGGATTTTTTATATTTTATGAAAAGTATTTGAAATTTTTAATAAAAAATCTAAATTATTAGGTAAACTATAATTTATTATTCTAATATAATGAATTTAACCAAAGAAGAAAAATTAATTGTAATAGGTGAAAATGGATATGCTGGGCAATTGAGTATGTTAAATAAACACATTAAAAAATTCAATTGAATTTTGAATAATCATACGAATTTTTCAATGCAATCAACAATATTTTTACAAAGGCCCAAAAATATTATTCGAATTTTATTAAATCAAGATTACATACAAGTACTTTTCTCCAGAAATCAGAATATTGGTCACTGGATTCGTATCTATTATTCACAAAATGTTATTCATGTTTATGATAGTTCAAACAGTAAGAGATTAAATGATGAACAAAAAATTTACATTAATAAACTATTTCCGATTCGCAAAAACTTACAAATATGTTTTGAAAAAGTTCAATTTCCGACTAATCCTTTTGATTGTGGCGTTTTTTCAATAATGTTTGCAACAGAAATTGTTAATTATTCGTGTCCTTGTGGAATAGAATTTGACATGAAAAAAATGCGTGGACATTTGTTAACTATGTATGAAACGAATTCAATTTTCATGTTTCCATTAATAAAATACAATTGTACTAGTCTAATATTAATTTTAAATATCTTGAAGAATATAAGTTACACGAATTAGCACAACAACAATTGAATTTATTAAATAACATAAAATGTTTCGAGGCAACAAATTATACACCGAAAAATTATATACAGAAAATTTACCGGAACAGTAATAAAAGAAAATATAAACTAACTATAGAAAAAATTTCAAAAAGTAATTGTAAAAAAATTAAATACAATAATATTGAAGAATCTGAAAATAATATCAAACAAGAACCAAATTTGTCATTTGAAAATAAATTAAATGAAAATAAATTATTAAAATTAACAAAAGTTTCGACTGAGAAATTGAAAACTTAAAGTATAAAAAAACATGAAAATCAAATTAATCCTCAAAACATTAATGTAATTACAAAATAATTTCAAGAGGGATAAAAAATTAAAAAAACTTACATAAGTTGCAATTAAAAAATTAGAAATCATCAATATGATACAACAAAAAAGTCAAATTTTTAACTAAAATGAATTTATAAAAAACAATCAAGAACCCTCAAGCAAAAATAAGAATTTAACATATCAACAAAATCACAACTATGATAGACACATTCATAACAAATCATATTATAAATATAATGAAGATAAAGTTTTGGAAAATAGAAAATAATATTATTTGAAAAACAAACAAAAAATATTGGAACGTTCAAATGAATCATGTGAAAATACATTTAAAAAAAAAGATAATAATTCAATTACTTCAGAAAAAAATTAAAATTATTATGAAGAAAACAAAGATAAATTAAAAACAAAACGAAATCAAAATGATATGAATTATTACTAAATAGCTAAAGATACATTGACCCATAATAATGAAAATTATATCATGGAAAATAATATTGGTGATTTGAATTTTATTTGTGATTTCTGTTGAGCTAGACATTTTGCATCCGAAATGTCAAAAAATAAGAAATTTACATCATGTTGTCAACAAAGAAATATAAAATTAGAAGAAGACCCAGAATATCCTGAAGAGATTAAGAAATTACTTACGGGAACTTCTATGATAAGGAATGATTTTATTAAATGCATAAGATCATATAATAACGCCTTAGCATTTGTTAGTTTTGGTGCAACATTTAATAAATTATTTAATAAAGATCCTCAAGTTATTCGTATTTGTAGATAAACATACGATAATACATATGTATTACACGCAAATGAAAATGAATCGAACAAGTATGGACAATTATACATATTTAATAACGAAGAAGCAAATAAATACCGCATAGAAAACGATTTGAGTTGTTCTATGGAATTATTAAATACATTAGATTCTATAATTAGGAGAAACAATCCTTACGCAGCAGCTTATAAAATAATGCACGAAGTAGAAATTGAAGAAAATAATCGTTTTCATAAATATGGAGCTGTACCTAGCGATGTTAAAATGTTTATAAGACGAAACGATAATTTTGATAAGTATCCATATAATGAAGCTAAATATAATGAAGTAGCAGTAGTTTTTGTAGGAAATGAATTACCTATTGATAGAGACATATGTATTTATTCAAAAGCAAAAAAACCAATAAGAATCCCATATTTAAGTAAACCCGTAGATTCCATGATATATCGACTTATATATCTGAATGGTGGTTTTGGATGGATGACAGACATGAAATCAAATAAAAGTAAAAAAACATACCAGCTCTTAGCTTTTACGCTTATAAGTTGAGCATTAGAAGTGAGTTTAGCCGATTTCTGAATTTAAAAGAATTAACACAACGGTATATTGTTGATTCATGGGTTAAAATACGAAATTCCAGATTATATAAAGAAAAATCAAGATTCTTCAAGAACAGAACTTTATCAAGGAGTAATAGATTTCTTAAAAATTAAAGGAAAAGAAATTAATGATAGTTTGAAAATTGAAAAAATGTTTATATTGCCATTTTCTTCTTCGGGAAGTCCGCGTTCCTTACATCAAAATTTTCTTGATCCCATGAAATTAGTACAAAGAATTGGAAAACCATATTTTTTTATTCCTATGACATGTAATCCGAAATGGAAAGAAATCACAAATGATATAGGACAAAGTTAAGAAGTAATAGATAGACCAGATATTGTTGTTAAAGTATTCCATCAAAAATTAAAAATATTAATAGAGCAAATTACTAAAAAACATACTATGGGAAAATGCATTGCATATTCATACGTAGTAGAATTTCAAAAGAGAGAATGACCACTTGCACATATGCTCATATTTATAAGTAAAGATGATAAAATTTACAATAGTGATGACGTTGATAAATTTATAGTAGCTGAAATTCCAAATAAATATGAGAATCCCAGATTATATAAAATAGTTGAACAATTGATGATCAACGGTCCTTGTGGAGATCAGAATAAAAACTCTCCTTGTATGGATGAAGAATCAGGAAAACGTACAAAGAATTTTCCAAAGCGATTTAATGAAACTACAGTAATGACAAATGGTTATCCTATTTATCATTGGAAAAATGATAAAAATGAGATATTATACACAAAATACAAGTGGACAGACGATAAATTTGTTGTTCCTTATAACTCGTATTTATCACTTAAGTTTATTTATCATATTAATATTAAATTATGTTCGACAATAGGAGTTATAAAATACTTATTTAAATACTGCTACAAAGGATATGATTGTGCATTTATAGAAATGTAAGCAAATGAAATAAATACTGAAAGTAATACGAATGATAAAACGGATGTAACGAATGATTTGGATATGTTTCATGATGAATTTAAACAATATATAAACACAAGATACATTTGCCCGCCAGAAGCTATGCATCGCATATTGGAATATGATATTAGTGAACTTTCACATACAATATATAGATTAGCCGTTCATAATGAAAATGAACAATATGTGTATTTTAAAGAAGGGTTTGAATACAAAATTAATGAGAAAAACGTAAATACAACACTAACAGTGTAGTTTGAACTTAATGAAAGAAACCTAGAGGCACATAATTACTTTTATTCTGAAATACCGCAACATTATGTTTTTTAATCGAATACATGAAACATGGACGAAAAAAAAGACTATGAAACCTGTTCTAACCAGAATGTACTTAGTTGATCCAAAACAAAGAGAAAGATTCTTTTTAAGATTACTTCTGCTTTACGTGAAAGCTGCAACATCTTTTGAAAACTTAAAAACTTATAATGAAATAACATACCCAACATTCTTTAAAGCAGCAACAGCAAGAAATGTAATTGAAATCTATGATGAATAAGATGATGTTTAGAAGAATCATGTAAATCTCGATTTCCAAAAGCTCTTTGTCAATTATTTGGTTACATTTGTACATTTCACAATCCAATTAATGCACGAGAATTATGTAAAAAATATAAAATCTATTTTTATTCTCCAAAAATGAATGAACAAAAAAGTGAAAAATATGCATTAAGCATAATTTATGACATTTTAACTAATAATGGATTCTTATTAAGTGACTTTAATTTACTTTCTTCAGAATACTATTTTCAAAATAACGAAATTGAATTAAGTACAGAAAATAATGTTAATAATATTGGATCAATCATTTATACTCTAACGAATTCTCAAATGGCTATTTTTAATACAGTAATAAATTCATGAAATAGAAACTGCACTGAAAAGTATATATATAGACGATCCAGGTGGAAGTGGGAAAAGCTACTCAATAAATACAATAATAATTCATCTAAAAATTCATGAAATCAACTATTTAGTTGTATCATGGACAGGTATAGCGGCTAATTTATTACAAGACGAAGTGACAGTACATACATCATTTAAATTACCGTTGAACATATCTGAAAACACAATATGTAATATTAGTGCAAACAGCGAAATAGGTGAAAAAATGAAAAATGTATCAATTATTATCTTGGATGAAATCACAATGACATCAAAATACGCGTTTGAAGCCGTTGATCGCATGTTTAAAGATATATGTGATAATAATTATCCGTTTGGAGGAAAAACATTTATCATATCAAGTGATTTTAGACAAACATTACTAATAGTAAAACATAGAAATAGAACACAAATAGTAGAAAATGGTGTCATAAAAAGCTATTTAAGGGAACATTTTCAATGTATGTCTTTGAAAGGAGATAAACGTTTATCGGATCAGATGATAAATTTAAAAATTGGTTACTAAATATAGGAAATGGTAATTTTCATTTAAAATATGAAAACGGAAATGAAGTTATACAAATTCCAAAAGAAATATTGTCAAATGGCAACCTAAATGATGAAATTTACGAGCATGATATAAATATTGAAAATTGTGACTATTACGAAAATATTATATTAGCACCGAAATACGTAGATGTAACAGATATGAATTAAAAAATTTTATAAAAAATAAATGAACTAGTAATAGAGTACTTGAGCATTGACTCTGCAAAAGATGCAAATGAGGAAAGTTTAAACGCAATTTCGCCAAAAAAATTTTTTAATTTTTCAACGCCCAACGGTTTACCTTTACATAGATTACAATTAAAAAAAGTAGCAACAGTAATGATTCTAAAAAATGTTAATTTGAATGAAGGACTTTGTAACGGAACCCGATTAGTAATAACGACATTGAAACCATTTACTATTATTGCACAAATATTAATAGGAAGTAAAAAAGGAAGCACTATATTCTTACCACGTATGACCTTATCAGCAAATGATGAACTGCCATTCCAGATGACCAGAAAACAATTTCTTGTAAAACTTGCTCATGCAATAACTATTAATAAGTCGCAAAGACAATCATTTAAAAAAGTAGGAGTGTATTTACCAACACCAATTTTTAGTCATGGGCAGTTATACGTAGCACTTTTAAGAACGACTAATAAAAAAGAATTGAAAATATTAATAACAGAAAAATAAAAAAAAATTAAAGATGAAATGGTCCATACTAAAACATCGTTTACAAAGAAATATTATACAACTAAAATACAAGAAATTAAATATAACGAATAAGAAAATAGAATCAAATATATTTGAAACTTTAATATAACATCAAATATAAAGAAATTAAAATTTTTGATAAAGAGTTTAGCGCTGTGTGGTTAAAAGTCACGGCTGTTAATGTTAGTTCTGTACTATTGAAAAAACATGATTGCTTTTTTGAATGCTGTGTATTTATAAAAAACATGGCTGCTATTGTAAATGCTGTAATGGAGAAGAACGCTAAAACTACTATAAGTGCTGTGTAATTAGGAATTCGCGACTGCTTTTCAGAGAATATCCGGTTTAAAAAACGCAGCTACTATTTTAATAGCTAAAGATAGAAAATGCAACAACTATTGTAAGCGGTGTGTGATTAAAAATTCGCGTCAGTTATTTTGAGCGCTGTGTATTTAAAGAAATGCAGCTGTTATTATAAATTCTGTGTAGTTAAAAAACACAACAATTATTGTAAGCGCTATGTAATTGAAAATTCATAGTTGCTCTTTCGAGCGCTGTGTAATTACAAATTCGCGGTTGCTATTTTAAGCACTGTGTGGTTAAAAAAACGCGGCTACCATTGTAGGCGCTGTGTAATTAAGAATTTACAGTTGCTATTTTAAGCGTTGTATATTACAAATACGCAGCTGCTATTTTAAGTACTGTGTGGTTTAAAATACGTGACTTTTATTGTAAGTGCTGTGTAATTAAGTGTTCACGGTTCCTATTTTGTGACGCTGTATAATTAAAGAAACTCGACCGTCAATATGAGCATGGTGTTATTATTAAAACGCGACTTTTATTGTAAACGTTGTATAATAAAAATAAAACAACCGCTATTGTAAGTGCTGGGTAATTGAAGGAAAGTGGATATTTATATCAGTGCTAAGCAGAATAGAACCAAAATTATTATCAAAAGTAACGTCTAAAACAGGATCTGTTATAATAAAGAAGACAATATGAATAAATCAAATAATACTACAAAACATAATTGAAAATAATCACTATAGAATCAAGCCTTGATGTGTCTCCAATAAAAGCTTTGGTTGCTTATTTCTCGAAATGCTTCTAATTGATTACAAATATTAGTTCAGACATGAGAATATTAATCTAGAAATTTAAAAAAAAATTAAAATAAACTATAATAAAAGCGATTTGTTTAGAATGTCTTCTCTAACTAAGCTTTATTGATAAGTCCTATGAACAGATATGGGACAAAACGTAAAATTAAAAATTCAATAAACCATAAACACATCATCATCATCATCATCATCATAAACTCAAACATCAGCATCAATGTGAACACGTACATGTCTATGCTCAAAAAAAAAAGAAACATAGTCAAAAAACAACATCAGAGTCATGGAACAATTTCATAATAAGGAAAAAAGGAAGACAAACACGCAGACAAATAAACAAATACGAAAAAATGAGACATCAAACAGAGGAACAAGAACTACAAACAGAGACAGAGAGACAAAAAGGAGAAGACAAAGAGACGAAAATAAAAGAATGAAAATAAAGCGACGTAGACAAATGAATGGAGACATGGACATAGAGACAGAGAAGGAAACAGCGGGACAAAGACGGATAAACAGAGAAAAAGCAACAAAAGTACTTGAGGAGACAAAAGTAAGAATGTAGAAAAGTACTTTTCGCTTAGTCAATATTCAAAATAATTAGATTTGCGGAAGGAAACTACTTTACGCCCGCTCAATATTTGCAAAAGTTGGAAAAGCAAAAAAAAAATTTGATGTTCGCTTACAATTTAAAATAATTAATATTGCCAAAACAAAAATTACACCCAGTCAACATTAAAAATAATAGAATTTTAATGAGAAAACTAATAAGCACTCGCCCAATATTTATAGTAATCGAATGAGGAAGTGAAAATATAAACCATAAACCAATAAACCCGTAGACCCATGAACCACAAAACCTATAAACCATAAAACCCATAAACAATTAACCCATAAACCATAAACAATTAACCCATAAACCATAAACCCATAAAGCATAAACTCATAAGCCCATAAACCCATGAACCATAAACTATGGAGCCATAAACCCATGAATTATAGAACCACAAACCATATACCCATTGACCATAAACCCATTAACCATAAATCCATTAACCTTAAAACCATTTAGCCATTAACTCATGAACTATAAACCCATAAACGATAAGCCCATAAGCTATAAACCCATGAGCCATGAACCCATAAAGCATAAACCAATAAACCATAAACCCAGAAACCATTGACCCAAAAACTGAGTACCATAAACCCAGAAACCATCAATCTGTAAACTCAAGAACCAGAAACCCATAAACCATAAACTCATAAACGAGAAGCCCAAAAACCATGAATCCATAAATTCGTGAACCAAGGAATGATAAACCCAAGAAACATAAACTCATAAACCTAATCCCATTAACCATAAACTATAAACTTATAAACCCAAGAACTTATAAAAAATGAACCTAGAAACCATTCAATATGAACTTATAACCAAAAACTCATAAAAAGTGAACACATAAGCCGTAACGCCATAGACCGCGAACTCATAGACCGCGAACCCATAGACCGTAAACCCATAGTCCGTGAACCCATGAATCGTTGATTCATTAACCATAAACCTATAAGCTATAAACCAATAAACTACGAACTTATAAGTGATAAACCCATAAACCCATAGAACATGAACCCATAAACCCATGAACCATAAGCACATATAATCTATTCACTCATAAAGCATAAACTCACAAAGCATAAATCTATAAACCATAGACCCATGAACCATAAACCCATAAACTATAAACCCATCAACCATTAACCTATAAATTATGAACCTATGAACAATTAACACATTAACAATAAACCCATTAAACATACACCTATAAGCCCATAAACCATAAATTTAAAGACCAAGGACCCATAAACTATAAACCCACGAAACCATAAACCATGAACCGAGAAAGCAGAAATTCATGAGTTTATGATCCATAAACCTATAAACCATAAACCCATAAACTACAAACCCATAAGCCATAAACCCATTAACTCATAAATCCATAAGTAATAAGCCCATGAACCATACAACAATAATGCAGAAACCCATAAAGCATAAGAGTATGAACCATAAACCCATAAACCCATAAACCATTAAACTGTTAACCATAAACCCATAAACTATAGACCCAGAAAGCATAAACTCATACCCAATGAACTCATAAACTATGACCCCATAAACCATCAACTCATAAACAATAAACCCATGGACCATAAATGATCAACCCAAAAACCAGAAGCCCATGGACGATGAACACATAAATGATCAACCCAAAAACCAGAAGTACATAATCATAAACCCATAAACCATAATACCATAAACCCATAAACCATATAGCTATAAACCATAAACTCATGAACCATTTAAGCTTAAGCCCATAAACTATAAACCCATAATCCATGAACTATAATCCCATTGACCCACAAACTTATAAACCATTGACCTAAAAACGGTAAAAAAATGAACCCATAACTAATAAACCTGTCACCGTAAGTCCATATACAGTGAACACATGAGCCGTGAACCCATAAGGCGTTAACCCGTAGACCGTAAACCCATGAAAAGTTAATCCATCAACCAGATACCCATGAATTATGAATCTATGAACTATTAACACATAAACCATAAACCCATAAACTCATAGAACATAAACTCATAAAACATAAGCCCATAAGCCATGAGCCTACAAACCATAAACCCACAAAGCAGAGACCTATAATGCACAAACCCATAAAACATAAACCCATAATGCACAAACCCATAAAACATAAACCCATATACCATAGATCCATAAACTATAAACCCATAAACCATTGAACTGTAAACAATAGACCTATAAACTATAAATCCATACACTGTAAACCCTTCAACCAAAAACCCATACAATATAAACCTTTAACAATATACCCTTAAACCATAAACCTATAGACTATAAACCCATAAACCATCAACCCATAAACCATAAACCAATGAACCAAAAACCAATGAACCATAAACCCATAAACCATAAACACATGAATCACTAACCCATAAACCAGAAACGCATACAACATAAACCAATGAACAATTAAACCACAAACCAATAAACCATAAACCTATAAACCATAAACCCATTAACCATTGAAGCATAAACCCATGAGCTATGAACCCATGAACCATAAACGCAAAAACTATAAACCCAGGAACTGGAATCCCTCAAAACATAAGCCCATAAAATATAAACCCACAAACTATAAACCCATAAACCATAAAACAATAAACTATTAACCAATGAACCATAAACTATTAACCAATGAACCATAAACTATTAAACCATAAACACATAGATCATTAACCCATAAACCACAAACCCACATAACATAAACCCATAAACAATTAAACCATAAACCCATAAACCATAAACCTATAAACCATAAACCCATTAATTATTAAAGCGTGAACCCATAAACTATAAACCCATCAACCATAAATGCAAAAATTATAAACCCAGAAACCAGAATCCCATGAACCATAAACCCATAAAATATAAACCCACAAACTATAAACCCATGAACCATTACACCATAAACCTATATACCATAAACCCATAAACCATTAAAGCATAAACCATTATCCTATAAATTTCAACCCATAAACCATAAACCCATAAACCAGCAACGCAAATACTATAAACCTATAAACCACAAATTATAAACCTATGAACCATGAACCCATAAATCATAAGCTCATAATTTATAAACTTATGAACATTAACTTATAAATTATAAACCCAGAAACCATTAACTCACAAATCATAAACTTATAAACCCTAAACTACAAGCTAATAAACCGTAGACCTATAAAGCAGAAACCTATAAATCATAAACCAATAAACCGTAAACCCATACACCATTAAACCTTAAACCCATAAACCCATAAACCATTAACCCATTACCCATGAACCCATAAACCATGAATCCATAACCCATAAACCCATAAACCATGAACCCATAAACCATGAATCCATAAACCATGAATTTATAAACCATAAACCCATGAACTATATGCTCATAAATTATGAACCCATAAACCGTAAACTAAAAGATATTTACGTAGAAAAAAAGTCTCTACTTTAATATAATAATAGTAATGGTTGATAGGTTCCTAGTTAATATTCCAAATGAGTTGATATTCCATAGGTTAAGAGTCCATGGGTGCATGGTTTATGGAATTAAAAAGTGTATTGAACATAGGTTAATGGTTTCCAGGCTTGTAATTAATAGTTTATTGGTTTATGGATTATTGGTTTATCAGTTAATAGTATATGTGTTTTTGGTGCACGGGTTAATGGGTTATAGTTTGTGGCTCTATGTGTTTGCGTTTTATGGGTTTATAGCCTATGGGTTTTTTCTTTACGGGATTATGGTTAATGGGTTTATAGTTTATGAGTGAATGGTTGATGTATTTATAGTTAACGGGTATATAGGTTATGGTTGATGGGTTAATATTTTATGGTATATGGGTTTGTGGTTTGTGAAGTTCTGGTTTTTGAGTTTATGGTTTGGGGGATTAAAGTTGATGGGTTTATGGGTTTATGGTTTATAGGTTTGATGTTCACAGGTTTATGGTTCGCGGGCTCATGGTAAATGGGTTAGAAGTTCATGGGTTGATGGGTTCAGAGTTTTTTTATAATAGGTTTATGGTTTATAGTTCAATGGTTTATAAAAATATAGTCTATGGGTTTAAGGTTTATGGGTTTATGGTTCATGGTATCATGGATTATGGGTTTATGGTATATGGGTTTACAGTTTATGGGTTTCTGGTTTATCGGTTTATAATTTATAAGTTTATGGTTTCTAAGTTTATGTTTTATGGGTTGATGGTTTATAGGTTTATAACTTATGGTATGAAGGTTGATAGTCAATGAGTTTATGATTTATGAATTTATAGTTTATGGGTTTATAGTTTATGAGTTTTCTGAGTTTATTGTTTATAAATTCATGGTTTCTGAACTTATAATTTATGGTAAATAGGTTTATTGGTTTATAACTTATAGTATATGGATTTATAGTTTATGAGTTTAAAGTTTTTGGGTTCATAGGTTATTGACTTATGGTTTATAGGTTTATGGGCTAATAGATTATGAGTCGAAAGTTAATGGGTTTATGGTCTATATGTTTATGGTTCACGGATTTATTGTTTGAGGGTTTATGGTTCATGGTTTATGAGTGTATAGTCGATAGGCTTATGGGTAATGGTATATAGGTCCGTAATTCATTAGTTTATAGTCTGTGGTTTATGATCTAATAGTTTATGAGTTTATGGTCTGTGATTTATGGGTATATAGTTAATGGTATATAGGTTCATAGCTTATGAGTTTATGGTCTGTGGTTTATAGGCTATTGGTTAATGGGCTTATGGTTCATGGGTTAATGGTTTACGGGTCAACGGCTTGAGGGTTTATGGTTAATGGGTTTAATGTTTATGGGTTTATTGTTCATAAGTTTCTGGTTTATTGGTTTATGATTTATGAGTTTATGGTTCATGGGTTTATTCTCAAGGGTATAAAGGTTTATAGTTAATGAGTTTATTGTCTGTTGTTTATTGGCTAATGGTTAATGGGTTTATGGTTTACGGGTTTATGTGTTATGGGTAATGGGTTTATAATTTATGGGTTAATGGTTTACGGGTTTATAGCTTAAGGGTTTATAGTTTATGGGTTTTTGGTTCATGGGTTTATAACTTATGAGTTTATGGTTTATGGATTCAGGGTATATAAGTTTACGGATGATGGGTTCAATGGTTGCAGGTTTATGGTTTATGAATTCAGAGTTTATGGTGCATAGGTACAATGTTTATAGGTTCACGGTTTATGGGTCTATGGCCTATGTGTTTATGGTTTATAATTTTATGTTTACTGGGTTTATGGTTTATTGGTTTATTTTTATGACTTTTTAGTTTTGAGGTTGATAGATTATAGGTTTATGGTTTATGGGTTGGTGGTTTATGACTTTTGGGTTTATATTTTACAGGCTGATGGTTTATGAGTTTATGTATCTATGGTTAAAAGTATCTAAATTCATAGTTCATAATATAAGAGTTTATGCATCATAGGTTTATGGTTTATAAACTTAGAGGATTATGTTTTTTTCCTTATAGAATAATGGGTCTAGGATTTGTGGGTTAATTGTTCATGGGCTTATAGATTATAGGGTAATAGTTTATGATTCTATGGGTTTATAGCTTATGGTTCATTGTTCATTTATAAGTCTATAACTTATGGGTTAAGAGTTTATAATATTCATGGAATATGGGTTTTAGGATCATCAGTTTATAGTTCACAGGTTCATAGATCATGAAATTGAAGGTCATGTTTTATAGGTTTATGGTTCATAGATTAATTATTTATTGGTTCAAGGTTGATCGGTCTATGGTTTCTGAGTTTATGGTTTACGAGTTTCTGGTTTATGAGTTTATGATTAACGGCATGTCGGAGCTGCAGCAATCGAGTTTTGCTTTTTTTATTTTATCGATATCATTTTAAATTCTTTAATTAAACAAATATAATGCTTTTTTCGCACTAAAGTTATATTAGTACAATAATTTTTGTTAAAATAAGAAATTATTTTGGCTTGTTATTTTTTATGAGCTTGGATTGGAAATTAGATATCAAACTCGACAAACCTAACCTTAAAATACGATATATTGAAAGTTGTTATTATAACTTTGTATGTATAATATTTTGGTGGTTTTCTTGAGTTGTCCGCACTAGAGTTTAATCTTACAAATTTTCTCTTCATAGCAAAAAAACTCAATGAAACGCATCGTTTATTCATAAGTTAAGATTGGAAATATTATTAGAAGGCGGACAGTTTCGTCATGCTCTTAATGGATTCATAGTTTATGAGTTCATGGTTTTTAGGCGTATGGGTTTATATATTCATTGAATCATAAATTATTGGTCTATGGATCACGGGCTAAAAGATTACGGGTTAATAACTTATAGGTTTATAGTATATAGGATTCTGGTTTGTAAGTTTAAAACTTATATGTTCATGGTTTATAGTATATGGGTTTATAGATCATGGGCTTGTGGATCATGGATTTATAGATAACAGGTTGATGATTCATGAATTTAAAGTTCAAGATCATAGGTTTTTGGTTTATAGGTTTATAGTTTATGGGTTTACGGTTGATGAGTTCATGGTTTCTTAGTTTTCGGTTTATAGATTTATGGTTCATAGAATCAAGGTCGATAAGCTTATGGTTTCTGAGTTTATGGTTTATAGGTTTATGACTTATAGTTTCATGGTTCTTGGGTTTTTGGTTATTTGATTTATGGGTTTACGGATTAAAGTATATAGGTTTATTGTCTACAGTATATGGGTTTATGGTGAGTAAGTTTATGATTTGTAAATTAATGGGTTTATGGTTTATTGGGTTATAGGTATATGAGTTAATGGTTCATAAGTTTATGGTGTAAGGGTTTATGGTTCATGGGTTAATAATTTATGAATTTATTGTTTATGGATTATGGTTGATGGGTTTCTGGTTTATGTTATAAGGACTTATGGTTTAAGGGGTTATGATTTTTGCTTAATGAATTTATGGGTTTACGATTTAAGGGTTTATGGTTTATGGGTTTATAGATTATAGGATAATGGTTTTTGATTTTATTGGTTCATAGCTTATGGTTCATCAGTTTATAGCTTATGGTTTCATGGTTTATAGGTTTATAAGTATATATTTTATAGGTTTATGCGTCTATGGCCTATGGGTTGTAAGTTTATATATTCATCAAATATGAGTTTTAAGATCATGGGTTTATAGTTAACAGGTTTATAGATCATGAATTTAAAGTTCATGTTTCATAGGTGAATAGTTGATGGGTTTAAGGTTGATGGTTTATTGGTTTCTGAGTTTATGGCTTATGAATTTATGGTTTATGGGTTGAGGGTTTATGGATTTATAGTTTATGGTTTATAGGTTTACGGTTCATGGGTTCATGGTTTTTGGGTTTTCAGTTTATTGATTTATATTATATGGGTTTTGTGGATTATGGGTTCATAGGTTACAGTCTTATGGTTTATGAATTTAAAGCTCATGCTACATAGGTTTATGGTTTATTGGTTTATGGTTCATGGCTTTAAGGTTTATGGGATTATGGTTTCTGAGTTTATAGTTTATAGTTAGACGGGTCATGTGTTTATGGTTTGTTTAATTATATGCTCATAATTTTTGGGTTTATAGTTTTTGGTTTATGGTTTATGAGTTCATAAACCATGATCTCATAAACCATAAGCCCGTCAACCGTTAACCTATAAACCATGAACCCATAAACCATAAACCCATAAACCATAAACTCATAAACCATAAACCCATAAACCATAAACCCATAAACCATAAACTCATAAACCATAAACCCATAAACCATAAACCCATAAACCATAAAGCCATGAATTATAGACTTATAATTTTTTAAACTCATAAACAATAAACCCATAAACCATAAACCTATAAACCAAAAACCCATAAACCATCAAAGCATGAATCATAATCCCATAAACCATAAACCCATAAACTATAAACTCATAAACCAGAAACCCATAAACCATAAACCCATAAACCATAAACCCATAAATCATAAACCCAAAAACCCATAGACCCGACTACCATAAACCAATAAACCATAAATTATAAACCCATACACACGGAAAAAAGTTTTCACCTTAAAAACTAGTGCTAAATAATAGAAGGCTGAAATTGCCAGTTTTATAATGAAAATAACCATGACAGTATCATTTTAATCAATGCTAGTTTTACTATTTTACCTCCTAAGGTCTAGCACATTGATTTTCAATGACTAGCACGGTTTTTTTCAGTGCCAACATCAAAATTTCAGTTCTGCGCATTAACAGAAAAATTATTAATGCATGGTATCAGTTTTTTCAGAAAATCAACTTATTGCTATCATAAATAATCTTTCAAGTCAGTTATATTTTATTTATTTATACATGTATGTATGTATGTATATATATATATATATACGAAAAAATATGAGAAAAAATTGCAAGTTCGTTTCGTCCAGTTTTCAAATATAATTTCGTACTAAAATAACTAAATAACTTTTCTTGAAAAAGAAATCTTGTTGAACTTCGAACATAAAACTCTGTCATTATGTTTCCATATATATATATACATGTCGATGAAAACATAATGACAGAGTTTTATATTCGAAGTTCAACAAGATTTCTTTTTCAAGAAAAGTTATTTAGTTATTTTACTACGGAATTATATTTGAAAACTGGACGAAACGAACCTGCAATTTTTTCTCATTTTTTTTTATGTAACTTCTCATAAAAGTAACATAGAGAAGCAGTACTCAAAATAAAGCTGAAGATTTGTGCTTTCAAATGCACGTATTGTGATAATCCAATAAAATAATTTTCTATGCGAAAAATTTGTAGGAAAAATGCAGAACATGAGAAAAATAAAATTGACAGCGGAGGATTCGTTGCAAAGAGAATCTTCAATCATGATTGGAATAACGACTTATCTCCATCTTTCGTTTTTCAATAAAATTTAATATATTTATTAAAGTTCTAATTGAAAAAATATTTTGGCAACTTTTTATGAAATATCTTTAGCCTTGCTAACGCTTTTGTAAGAACATATTTATTACATTTTTAATACATGATAAACTTAACAATAAAATTTAATATTTCTGAGCAACTCTGAAAAACAGTAAACACTTAAAACATGCACCTTTAATAAATTATAATTAATGATTACACATACTTTTATGTAAAATTATAATTCTGAATGTATAGAAATATAAAATTGAAACTTCATAACATAATAAACTGCTCTGTAATTTTTAAAATTTATTTTTACTATAATATTGAATATTTAGTCCATATATCAGTGTATAAACATGCAGCAATACGTTTTGTTAATTATAATAATATGATTACACATGCATTATGTAATTACGATTCTCAATTATTATAATTATAACTTTTTTTTATCAAATCTAATCTGATCATAATAAATTCCAGTAGCCTAATATTTTTAGGTTAGAAACTTTTTATGTATAAATATCAACGGAAATAAAGTATCATTAATTCAAGGTAATTTATACTTAAACTTGAAAAGATTTGTTAATTCAGTAAGATTCCACTCATTTATTATTTTTAGTATGAAATTATCCATTTGGCACTTATTTCCTATGCAATAAATAGAAAAACTTTTGTGTAAAACTTCACAATCGTGCACACTGCTACAATCGAAAATTAGTATACACAAACATACACCAGCGCCGTTATTTAACGTGCTTGGCACCCGGCAAAACCGTGCCATAGGTGGCACTGTAAATTCACGCGTCAGTTATCGAAAATTAATATTTATAGCACCAAAAAATACTACACTGGTATGAATTTTATTTGTGCTGTCAATAAAGCGAGAAAAATTAATGCCATTCATTACATTAAAACACACTAAAATTGGACTTTAAACATCTGATCAAATTTAGCATTAGTTCAACCGGTGAGAACTTTTTTCCATGCACCATGAACCCATAAACCATGAACTCATAAATCATTAACTTATATATTATAAACATATGAACAATAAACCCATCAAATATAAACCTATGAACCATAAACCCATGAACCCAAAAACCCCCGAACCCATAAACGATAAACCCATAAACTATAATATCATAAATCATAAACTCATAATTTATAAACCCATAAACAATAAACCCAGAAATCATAAACCTATAAACCATAAGCCCATAAACCATACCCCCAAAACCGTTAACCAATGAACCATAAATCCATGAACCATAAGTCCATTAACAATAAACCAATAAACTATAAACCCATAAACCATAGACCCATAAACCCTAAACCCATAAACCATAAATCCATAGACCATAAACCCATAAACGATAATCCCATAAATTATAAACCCATAAAATATAAACCCGTAAACCCACAGACCCGAGTACCATAAACCAATAACCCATAAATTATAAACCCAAACACCATGAAGCCATAAAGAATGAGGTCATGAATCATAAACTCATAATTTATGAACCCATAAACAATGAACCTAGGAACCATAAACCTATAAACCATAAACCCATGAACCATAAACCAATTAACCATAAACCCATAAAACATAAATTCATAAACCATGAACCCATAAACCATAAACCCATAAACCATAAACCCATAAACCATAAACCCATAAACCATAAACCCATAGACCATAAACCCATAAACCATAAACCCATAAACCATAAACCCATAAACCATAAACCCATAAACCATAAACCCATAAACCATAAACCCATAAACCATAAACCCATAAACCATGAACCCATAAACCATAAACCCATAAACCATAAACCCATAAACCATAAACCCATAAACCATAAACCCATAAACCATAAACCCATAAACCATAAACCCATAAACCATAAACCCATGAACCATAAACCCATAAACCATAAACCCATAAACCATAAACCCATAAACCATAAACCCATAAACCATAAATCCATAAACCATAAACCCATAAACCATAAACCCATAAACCATAAACCCATAAACCATAAACCCATAAACCATATACCCATAAACCATAAACCCATAAACCATAAACCCATAAACCATAAACCCATAAACCATAAACCCATAAACCATAAACCCATAAGCCATAAAGCCATAAATTATAGACTTATAATTTTTTAAACTCATAAACAATAAACCCATAAACCATAAACCTATAAACCAAAAACCCATGAACCATCAAAGCATAAATCATAATCCCACAAATCATAAACCCATAAACCATAAACCCATAAACTATAAACCCATAAACCATAAACCCATTAACCATGAAACCAAAAACCATTAACCCATAAACTATAAACGCAAAAACCATAGACCCATATACCATAAATTATAAACTTGTAAACCATATACCCATAAATCAAAAACTCATAATTTATAAACTCATTGAGCATAAACCCATAAACCATAGACCCATAACCCATAGACCCGACAACCATAAACCAATAACCCATAAATTATAAACCCATACACTATGAACCCATAAACAATAAACTCATCAATCATGAATTCATAATTCATAAACCCATAAACCATAAACCTATAAACTGTAAACCCATAAACCCATGAACGATAAACCCATAAACTATCATATCATTAATCATAAAATCATAATATATGAACATATGAATAATAAACCTAGAAACCATAAACCTATAAACCATAAACCATAAACCATAAACCCATGAACCATGAACCAATTAACCATTAACCCATAAACCATAAATTCATAAATCTTTAAGCAATATACCATAGACCCATAAATCATAAACCTATAAACAATAAACCCATAAACCATAAACCTATAAACCATAAACCCATAAACCATAAACCCATGAACCATAAACCCATAAACCATAAACCCATCAACCATAAACCCATAAACCATTAACCCAGAAACCATAAACCCATAAACCATAAACCCATAAATCATAAACCCATAAACCATACACCCATAAACCATAAACCCATAAACCATAAACCCATAAGCCATAAAGCCATAAATTATAGACTTATGATTTTTTAAACTCATAAACAATAAACCCATAAACCATAAACCTATGAACCGAAAACCCGTGAACCATCAAAGCATAAATCATAATCCCACAAATCATAAACCCATAACCCATAAACCCATAAACCATAAACCCATTAACTATAAACCCTTGAACCATAAACCCATAAACTATGAAACCAAAAACCATAAACCCATAGACCATGAACCCATAAATTATAATTTATAAACTTGTCAACCATGAACCCATAAATCATGAACTCATAGTTAATAAAATTATAATTTATAAACTCATTAACATTAAACCCAAAAAACCTTAAAACTTTGAACCCACAACCTATAAACTAATAAAGCGTAAACCATAATCCCATAAATCATAAACCCATAGACCCATAAACTTATAAACCTAAACATTATAGACCAATAAACCATGAATTATAAACCCGTTAACTATAAACCCATAAACTATATACTTATAAATCATAAACTCATAATTTATTGACCCATAATTAACAAACCCATAAACCATGAACCTATAAACCATGAACCCATAAACCATAAACCCATGAACCATAGACCCATAAACCCATAAACCATAAACCCATAAACCATAAACCCATAAACCATAAACCCATAAACCATAAACCCATAAACCATAAACCCATAAACCATAAACCCATAAACCATAAACCCATAAACCATAAACCCATAAACCCATAAACCAATAAACCCATTAACCATAAACCCATAAACAATAAACCCATAAACCATAAACCCATAAACCATAGACCCGACTACCATAAACTAATTACCCATGAATTATAAACCCATACACCATGAATCCATAAACAATAAACTCATTAATCATAAACTGCTAATTTATAAACCTATAAAACATAAACCCATGAACCAATAACTTATAAACCATTGACTCATGAACCAATAAATTATAAACTTATTAACCATTAACCTATGAATTATAAACCCACAAACCATGAACCCAAAAACCATAGACCAATTAACCATAAATCTATAAACCATAAACCTATAATCCATAAACCCGTGTACTATAAACCCATAAACTATAAACCTATAAATCATGAACCCATAAACCATGAACCCATGAATCATTAACTCATAATTTATCAAACTCATGAACGATAAAGCCATAAACCATGAACCTCTGAACCATAAGCCCATAAACCATTATAGCATAAATCATAATCCCATAAATTATGAACCCATAAACCATAAACCCGACTACCATAAATCAATACACCATAAATTATAAACGCATACAACATGAACCCATTAACCATAAAGTCATAAATCATAAACTCATAATTTATAAATCCATAAACCATAAACTTATAAACCATAAACCTATGAACCATTGAATCATGAACCATTAAATTATAAACCTATCAACCATATACTGATAAATTATTAACCCACAAACCATGAACCCAAAAACCATAGACCAATAAACCATAAATCCATAAACCATAAACCTATAATCCATAAACCCGTGTACTATAACCTCATAAACCGTAGATTAATAAGCAATAAACCCATAAACCATAAACCCATGAACCATAAACCAATAAACCATGAACCCATAAATCATAAACCCATAAACCATAAACCGATTAATGATAAACTTATAATTTATTAAACTCATGAACAATAAAGCCATTAACGATGAACCTATAAACCATGAGCCCATAAACCATTATAGCATCAACCATAATCCCATAAATTTAAACCCATTAACCATAAACCCATAAACCATAAACGCGAGAACCATGGACCCAAATACCATAAATTATAAACTTGTAAACCATAAACCCATAAACCTATAAGCCCTACACCCATAAACCATTAAAGCATAAACCATAATCCCATAGATCATAAGTCCATATATTATGAACCCATAAACCATAGACCCGTAACCCATAAATCTGACTACCATAAACCAATAACCAATAAATTATGAACCCAGATACCTAAACCCATAAACAATAAACTCATGAATAATAAACTGATAACTTTTAAACCCATAAACCATAAACCTATAAACTATAAACCTATAAACCCATGAACGATAAACCCATACATCATAGACTTATAATTTATTAAACTCCTAAACAATAAACCCGTAAACCAAAAACCTATAAATCTAAACCCATGAACCATCAGAGCATAAATCATAAACCTATAAATCATAAAACCATAAATCATAAACGCATGGACCATAAACCCATAAACCCATAAATCTGAATACCATAAACCAATAAACCATAAATTATAAACTCATACACATTGAACCTATGAACCATAAACTCGTAAATTATGAACCTATAAACGATAAACCCATAAATCATAAACTCATAATTTATTAAACTCATGAACAATAAAGCCATAAACCATGAACTTATAAACCATAAGACCATAAATCATTATAGCATAAACCATAATCCCATAAATTATAAACCCATAAACCCATAGACCCGACTACCATAAATCAATAAACCATAAATAATAAACCCATACACCATAAACCTATAAACCATAAACCCATAAACCCATAAACGATAAACTCATAAACTATAATATCATAAATCATTAACTTATAATTTATAAACCCATGAACAATAAACCCAGAAACCATAAACTTATAAACCATAAACCCATAAACCATGAACCCATGAAGCATAAACTCGTAAATCATAAACCTATAAACCATAAACCCATAAACCATTGAATCATAAACCCATAAACCATGAACCCATAAACGATAAACCCATAAACTACAATCTCATAAATCATTGACTCATAATTTATAACCCCATGAACAATAAACCCATAAACCATGAACTTATAAATCATAAACTTATAAACCACGAACCCCAAAACCATAAACCAATCAACCATAAATCCATAAACCAGAAACCTATAATTTATAAACCTGTGAGCTATAAACTCATGAACCATATATTGATACACAATAAACCCATAAACCATAAACACATGAACCATAAACCCATAAACCCATAAATCATAAACCCATAAACCATAAACCCATAAATCATAAACTCATAATTTATTAAACTCATGAACAATAAAGCCATAAACCATGAACTTATAAATTATAAGCCCATAAATCATTATAGCATAAACCATAATCCCATAAATTATAAACCCATAAACCATAAACCCATAAACCTATAGACCCGACTACCATAAATCAATAAACCATAAATAATAAGCCCATACACCATAAACCCATAAACCATAAACTCATAAACTCATAATTCATAAACCCATGAACGATAAACCCATAAACCATAAACCTATAAACCATAAACCCATAAACCCATAAACGATAAACCCATAAACTATAATATCATAAATCATAAACTTATAATTTATAAACCCATAAACAATAAACCCAGGAACCATAAACCTATAAACCATAAACCTATAAACCATGAACCCAAAAATTAAAAGTTCATAGACCATAAACCTATAAACCATAATCCCATAAACCATAAACCAATAAATCATAAACGCATAAACCCATAAATCTGAATACCATAAACCAATAAACCATAAATTATAAACTTATACACCATGAACCCATGAACCATAAACTCGTAAATCATAAACCTATAAACCATGAACTCATAAACTTATAAACCATTAACCCATTACCCATTTACCCATAAACCATGAACCCATAACCCATAAGACCATAAACCATGAACCCTTAAACCATAAACCCATAAACTATATACTCATAAATTATGAACCCATAAACCGTAATCTAAAAGATATTTACGTAAAAATAAAGTCTCTACTTTAATATAATAATAGTAATGGTTTATAGGTTCCTAGTTAATATTCCAAATGAGTTGATATTCCATAGGTTTAGGGTTTATGGGTGCATGGTTTATGGAATTAAAAAGTGTATTGTATATAGGCTAATGGTTTCCAGGCTTGTAATGAATAGTTTATTGGTTTATCAGTTAATAGTATATGTGTTTTTGGTGCACGGGTTGATGGGTTATAGTTAGTGGCTCTATGTGTTTGCGTTTCATGGGTTTATAGCCTATGGGTTTTTTTTTCTGGTTTTTAGGTCTATGGCTTAAGGGATTATAGTTCATGGGTCTATAGCTTTATGGTTTATGGGTTTAATGTTCACGGGTTTATGGTTCACGGGCTCATGGAAAATGGGTTAGTAGTTCATGGATCAATGGGTTTAGAGTTCTTTTGTAATAGGTTTATGGTTAATGGTTTAATGGTTTATAGTCTATGGGTTTAAGGTTTATGGGTTTATGCTTCATGGTATCATGGCTTATGGGTTTATGGTATATGGGTTTACAGTTTATAGGTTTCTGGTTTATGGGTTTATCATTTATGAGTTTATGGTTTCTAAGTTTATGTTTCATGGGTTGATGGTTTATAGGTTTATAACTTATATTATGAAGGTTGATAGTCAATGAGTTTATGATTTATGAATTAATAGTTTATGAGTTCATAGTTTATGAATTTATAAGTTTATTGTTTATAAATTCACGGTTTCTGAACTTATAATTTATGGTAAATAGGTTTATTGGTTTATAACTTATAGTATATGGATTTATAGTTCATGAGTATTTTGGTTTATAGGTTATTGACTTATGGTTTATAGGTTTATGGGCTTATAGATTATAAGTCTAAAGTTAATGGGTTTATGGTCTATATGTTCATGGTTCACGGGTTTATTGTTTAAGGGTTCATGGTTTATGGGTTTATGACTTATGGGTTTATGGTTTATAGGTTTATGGCTTATTGGTTCATGGTTTATGAGCTTATAGGCGATAAGTTTATGAATAATGGTATATAGGTCCGTAGTTTATTAGTTTATAGTCTGTGGTTTATGATCTTATAGTTTATGAGTAGATCGTCTATGATTTATAAGTATATTGTTAATGGTATATAGGTTCATAGTTTATGAGTTTATGGTCAATGGTTTATAGGCTATCGGTTTATGTGTTTATGGTTCACGGGCTTATGTGTTACGGGTAATGGGCTTATGCTTCATGGGTTAATGGTCTACGGGTACCTAGCTTGAGGGTTTATGATTAATGGGTTCATGGATTTAATATTTATGGATTTATGGTTCATAGGTTTCTGGTTTATGGGTCCATGGTCTATTCGTTTATGTTTCATGAGTTTATGGTCCATGGGTTTATTCTTAATGGTATAAAGGTTTATAGTTTATGAGTTTATTGTCTGTTGTTTATTGGCTAATGGTTAATGGGTTTATGGTTTACGGGTTCATGTGTTATGGTTAATGGATTTATAATTTATGGGTTAACGGTTCACGGGTTTATAGATTAAGAGTTTATAGTTTATGGGTTTATGGTTTATGGGTTTTTTGTTTATGTTATAAGGACTTATGGTTCAAGGAATTATGATTTTCGCTTAATGGATTTATGGGTTTGTGATTCAAGGGTTTATGGTTTATGGGTTTATAGATTATAGGATAATAATTTTTAATTTTATTAGTTCATAGCTTATGGTTCATCAGTTCATAGCTTATGGTTTTATGATTCATAGGTTTATAAGTATATATTTTATAGGTTTATGAGTCTATGGCCTATGGGTTGTAAGTTTATATAGATTCATTAAATATGGGTTTTAGGATCATAGGTTTATAGTTGATAGGTTTATAGATCATAAATTTAAAGTTCATGTTTTATAGGTTTATGTTTCATTAGTAAATAGTTCATGGGCTAAAGGTTGATGGTTTTATGGTTTCTAAGTTCATGGTTTATGAGTTTACGGTTTATATTTTAAGGGTTCATGGGTTTATAGTTTATGGGTTCATGGTTTATGGGTTTCGGAGTTTATATGTTTATGGTTTATGGGTTTACGGTTCATGGGTTCATAGTTTTTGGGTTTATGTTTATTGATTTATATTATACGGGTTTTGTGGATTATGGGTTTGTAGGTTACAGTCTTATGGATTATAAATTAAAAGCTCATGCTACAGGTTTATGGTTGATTGGTTCATGGTTAATGGCTTTAAGGTTCATGGGATTATGGTTTCTGAGTTTATGGTTTATGGTTAGACGGGTCATGTGTTTATGGTTTGTTTAATTATATGTTTATGGTTTTTAGGTTTATAGTTTTTGGTTTATGGTTTATGAGTCCATAAACCATGAACTCATAAACTATAAGCCCGTCAACCGTAAACCCGTAAACCCTAAATCCATAAACCATAGGCTTATAAACCATGAACTATTAACTCATAAACCATGAACCTATAAACTATGAACCCATAAGCCATAAACCTATAAACCATTAACATATACTTGAGACTTATGAACTATAAACCTATAATCCATAGACCCATAAATCATAAACCCATAAACCATGACCTATAATCCATAAACCCATGAACCATAAACCCATAAACCATATACTTATGAACCATTATTTCATGAATCATAGACCCATGAACCATTAACTTACAAACCATTAACCCGCAAACCGTAAACTTGTGAATCCTCAACCCATAAACCATGAAACTATAATGTATAAACTTATAAATTATGAACCTAGAAGCTATAAACCCATAAACCAGAACCCAGAAACTATTGACCCAAAAATTATTGACCCATAAACCATGAACCAATAAACCACGAATCTTGAACTAATAAACCGTAAACGCGTGGAACATGAACCTACAAACCATAAACCTGTATATTATAAACCCATAATCTATAAGCTCATGAACCTTAGACCCATAAGCCATAAAAATATGAACCATAGACCTATAAACCATTAACTCTTGAACCATAAACTGTAAACCCATAAACCATAAACCCATAAACCATTAACACGTGAACCATGAACCCAGAAAACATAAACCTGTATATTAGAAACCCATAATCAATAAACCCACAAACCATAGACCCATAAGTCAAAAATCTATAAGCACATAATTCATAGACTATAAACACAAAAACCCATAAAGCATAAACCAATGAAAAATAAACTTGTATATTGCAAACCCATGATCTATAATCCTATAAACCATAAACCCATAAAGTATAAACCTATAAACCATAAACCCATGAACCATAAACATATGAAGCATAAACATATAAACTATAAACTCATAAACTATAAACTCATAAACCATAAACTATAAACTTATAAACCATGAACTATAAACTGATAAACCATAAACTAATATACCTATAATTTATGAACCATAAAGCGCAAAACCAATAAAACCAAAAACCATAAACCTGTAGACCATAAATTTATAAACCATAAACCCATAAACTATAAACTTATGAACCATAAACAATAAACCCATGAACTATCAAATAATAAACCCACAATTTATACACCATGAAGCGTAAACCAATAATAAAAAATCCACAAAACCATAAATCTAAATTAATAATTCTAATAAACTATAAACCCATATACGATAAATCATAAACACATAGGCCATAAACCTATAAACCATAAACTTATAAACCAGAAACTCATAAATCAGATACACGTGAACTATAACCTCATAAACTATAATCCCATAATCCATAATCCTACTAACCATAACTCATTCACTATAACCCATTGACCATAAGCCCATAAATCATAAACCCATAAACCATAAACTAATAAAGGATAAACCCATTGACGATGAACCCATAAACCATGAACCTCAAACTAATAAACCATAAACGCGTGAAACATGAACCTATAAACCGTAAACCTGTATATTATAAACCCACAATCTATAAGCTCATGAACCATAGACCCATAGGCCATAAACCTATAAACCATGGACCTACAAACTATACACTTATAAGCCATGAACTCATAAATCAGATACCCATAAACTATAAACCCATAAACTATAATCCTATAATACATTAATTTATGAATCATAAACCCATAAAACGTAAACGTATTAAACATAAACTCATAAAGCATAAGCCCATCAAACATAAACTCATAAACTATAAACTCATAAACTATAAACTCATAAACTATAAACTCATAAACTATAAACTCATAAACTATAAACTCATAAACTATAAACTCATAAACCATAAACTATAAACTTATGAACCATGAACTGTAAACTCATGAACCATAAACTAATATACCTATAATTTATAAACCATAAAGCGCAAAACCAAAAACCATAAACCTGTAGACCATGAATTCATAAACCATAAACCCATTAACTATAAACTTATAAAGCATAAACTATAAACCCATGAACCATCAAATAATAAACCCACAATTTATACACCATAAAGCGTAAACCAATAAAAAAAAATTCATAAACCATAAACCTAAATTAATAATTCTAATAAACTATAAACCCATATACGATAAATCATAAACACATTAGCCATAAACCTATAAACCATAAACTTATAAACCAGAAACTCATAAATCAGATACACGTGAACTATAACCTCATGCACTATAATCCCATTATCCATAAACCTACTAACCATAACCCATTCACCATAACCCATTAACCATAAGCCCATAAATCATAAACCCATAAACCATAAACTCATAAAGGATAAACCCATTGACGATAAACCCATAAACCACAAACCTGAAACTAATAAACCATAAACGAGTAAAACATGAACCTATAAACCGTAAACCTGTATATTATAAACCCATAATCTATGAGCTCATGAACCATAGACCCATAGGCCATAAACCTATAAACCATAAACCTACAAACTATAAACTTATAAACCATAAACTCATAAATCAGATACCCATGAACTATAAACCCATAAACTATAATCCTATAATACATTAACTCAGGAATCATAAACCCATAAAACGTAAACGTATCAAACATAAACTCATAAAGCATAAGCCCATCAAACATAAACTCATAAACTATAAACCTATAAACCATAAACCCGTATAATAATAACCTATAATCCATTAACCCATGAATCATTGACCCATAAGTTATAAACTTATGAACCATAAGCCCATAAATCATCGACCCATAAACCACAAGCCCATAAACAATAAACTCATAAATCAGATACTTATAAACTATAAACTTATCAGCGATAAACTTAAAATCCATTAACCCATAAATCATAAACCCAGAAACTATTAACCCGTCAGACATGAACTAATAAACCATAAGCCCATTAACCATAAATCTATATACCATAGACCATAAACCCATAATCTATAAACCCATAAACCATAAACGCATAAACAATAAACCCATAAACCATGAATCCATAAATTATAAACTTATAAACCAGAAACTATTAACCCACGAACCAGAAACTAATAAACCCATAATTCATAAACTATATACCTCAAACCATAAACCCAGAAAATAAAAACTATGAACCTATAAACCTTTAACCCATAAACCATAAAATATAAACTCATAAATCATAAATCTATAAACCATAAACCCAAAAACAATAAACTCATAAACTATAGACCATAAATCATAAACCCATAAACCATAATCCTATTAACCATGAACTCATGAATCAGATACCCATAAACTATAATCTCATAATCCATAAATCCACAAACCATAAATCCATAAACCATAAACCTTTAAAGCTTAAACCCATTCAACATAAACTCATAAGGAATAAACTCATAAGCCATAGACCCATAAGTTATAAACTAATGAGCCATAAATCCATAAACCATAGACCCATAAACCATAAACCTATAAACCATAAACCCATCAACCATAAACCTATAAACCATGAATCCATAAGTTATAAACCCATAAGCCATTAACCCATATACTTTAAACTAACGAACTATAAACCTATAATCCGTAAACCCATAAATCATAGACCCATGAACTAGAAACTATAAACCCTTAAACCGTAAACCCATGAACCACCAAATAATATGTTTATCATTTTAGATAAATTCATGAAAGATGTTTTTCATGACTGATGAAAAAGTTAAGATTGCTTTTAGTGAATATAGGAGTACATCAGTCAACACTAAACTTGCTGCTTATTACGATCTTCATGAAAATAACCAAGAGCTAGCTGAAGTTAAATACTTCAATACGAAGAACGTCGCTATCTTCTAAACTACTGTTTTCAAAGAGTGGCTTGAAACGAACATTATGCAAGTTATTCAGATTGCCATATGTGAATTCTTAGAGAAAGATTCTGGCTAGACTATCCGACGAATCATGTGTTGAAGCATAAATATTAACAAGCTCAATGCAGTTAGAGAAAGCTCTTATACAGATTTTTCAGAAAAAATAAAGAAGAAAAAAGCTTGTATCAATGTTAAAAATAATGACAACGAATGTTTGACGTGGGCAATTATTTCGGCGCTTTACCCTCCCACTTACGATCTAAATACATAAAATATTGTATCTAAATACATAAAGTACGAGAAAGAACTTGATTCTACCAGAATAGAATTTTCAGTATCTCCGCTGCAAATTACGAAATTAAAAAAACTAAACAAGATTTCAATCCATTTAGTAATCTTGAAAAAACGATGAAAGTATTTCTTTTAATATTAAAATTATTATTAATGAAATTCAAGACATAACTCTTTTTTATAGGTAACAAATTTGATGTTTCACCGTGCCATGTCACTGCTGATAAAATAGATAAAAATTTTAAATTATTACTAATTCAAGATGTGTATGGCGAAGATGATGAAGAAAAGAATCACGATAATAAAGACTTTGTAGCTAAAAGATTTAATTATGTTTGGGTGAAATCCTTATTACCTTTGATTCGATCTCAAGTGACGATTCATAAAGCGAAGACATTTATCTGTGTCTGTTGTCTTTATTAATTTGTGACAGAAGATAAGTTGAAGGAACATAAAGTTGATTGTGCTTCATTAAACAAGTGTAAAACCAAGCTTTCTTCAACAAAAGACAATATGCTGAAATTTGAGAGTCGCAAGCGTAATGAAAGAGTTCCTTTTGTCATTTACGCAGATTTTGAAAGTTTCTCAAAACTAGTGCAACATATTTATGCTTTTCAAGAGCATTAAGCTTATAGTATTGGCTACTATATCAAATGTAGTTTTAATGATGCTTATTCTGAATATAAATGCTACAGACAAGCAAAAAACGAAGATCAAACTCCGGTAGGATGGTTTGAAGCAGAACTGGACTTATTGCGGAATAAGTTAGCAGAGACGTACGCCAATCCTAAACCCTTAGATATTTCAAGGCAAGAACAATTTTATTCTAAAAGAGCGAAAATTTGCAACATTTGTCGAAAGACTTTCAAACCTTAGGATGTTAAAGTTCGTGATCATTGTCATTTCACTGGGAGGTAAGTTTTTTAAATTTAAAATATTTATAACAAATAACTGTACATTAATTAATATTTTTTTTTATATCGAGGAGCAGCTCACCAATTGTGGAAGATCAATTACAAAAACTCGAGATTCATACCAGTGATTTTCCACAATCTTACTGGTTACGATTATCATTTCATAATAAAGGATATCGCCACCGCTGCAAATTTAAAGTGTCAAGTAAGCCTACTTCTGAAAATAAAGAACGATGAATTTCACTCGTTAAGTATATCGATGGAAGTAAAATAAACTTTAGGTTTATCGACTCCTTCCGCTTCATGCCATCTTCTCTCGTTAGTTAGCATCATACTTGAGCGAATTGAATATCGTTGAAAAAGAATTCCAGGTTGATGGATATAGTGCTAAGCAAATGGAATTATTGGAGCGCAAAGGGGTGGTGTAAGCCAATGTTGCAATCGGTACGCTAAAGCGAACAACGAATACATGGGCGATGATTGGATTCTCTATGAAGAGGCAAAGTACTTGATGTACTATGATATTAAAAACCTCTATTGTTGGGCAATGACTTAATCATTACCATACGGAGGTTTTGAATGGGTACGAAAACCCGAGAATCTCGATGTCATGGTTGTTGACGACGAAAGTCCCATCGGTTACATTTTAGAAGTTGATCTCGAGTATACTGAGTCTCTTCACGATGCTCACAAGGATTTTACCTCTTTGCCCAGAATATGCACCTGCTCCGCGTTCGAAACAAGTAAAGCTGATGTTTAAACTTTCCAAAAAAGAGCACTGCGTCATTTATTACAGTCTTCTAAAACAGGCTCTCAGTAATGGTTTGGTTATTACCAAGATCTTTACTTTTTGAACAAAGGCCCTAGCTCAAGTCGTATAGAGACCTGAATACCGAGAAGCGTAAACAAGCTAAGAAGGAGTTTAAAAATCTCTCCTTTAAGCTTCTCATTAACGCAGTCTGTGGGAAGACTATGGAGGATGAGCACAAGCGCAATGATGTAAAACTTGTCAATGAATGGGAGGAGCACTGAAGAGCTGAGGCATTGATTGCCAAGCCCAATTTCCATAGCAGCAGAATCTTCGACGAGAACCTTGTCACTATACAGCTTTCTCGCACTGAAATCACCATTAGAAAGCCATTGTACGTCGATCTAAGTGTTCTTGACCTTTCTAAGACTTGCGTGTATGACTTTCATTTTTCATACACGCTTGATCGACTAAGTGATAAGTGTAAGCTTCTCTACACTGACATCGATAGTCTCATATACAAAGTCAGAGGCGAGATATAAGATAATAAAAAGATACATAGAGAAGTTCAACACTTCTGATTATGTGAAGGTTAACCAATTGCGTATGCCTCGTATTGATAAGAAGATTATCGGCTTGATGAAAGACGAGTACAATAGTAACATAATGTACAGTGACAAGGTTCAATGTCAAGAGCCCATCAAGAAGGCCAAAGGAGTGAAATCCAATGTCGTCAAAAATGTTATCCAGTTTGATGACTACCAACGCTGCCTGTTTAAGGAAGAAAATCTAGTCTGTCAGCAGTGAAACATCAGATCCAGACAGCACAATGTGAGGACTAAGAGACAGCAGAAGATTGCTCTCAGCTTCAATGATAACAAACGCTATCTGTTGGAGGGGGACACAGATATTTTTCTAAGGAGACATCACATCATCACCCCTCCCAAGGAATCAGTGCACAGTAGTAGTGATGGCAGCTCGAGCTAAACTTAAAAGAGCTCCCGAGCCAGCTCAAATTATTCCTTCATCAAACGGACCACCTGCTAGGACGCAAAAAACTGAATGAAGTGATACAACTTTCATCAGTATTTTGAATTGATTTAAGGTAAGTCAAAGTGTTTTCTTTACTCCAAAGCCTATTCTTCAACAATTTTATTTATTTCCTTACTCTTTTCCAGATTGATCTTTCGAAACTCAACCACATTGCACGTCGCGGCTTCTTACCAACCAAGAAAGTCAAGAAAATGGATAAGAACCATAAGTTTCTGACAAGTCCTTTGAAATCTGTCAAGACTAGAGACGGTGACAGATTTGTTGCAGATCTGGAAGATGAGCTTTGAATCTTTTTACTATCACGCGTTTCTACTGCTTTAGAGAAGAATAACCAACTTTTTTTCAAGTTGATCGGTGTCATACAGCATTACAAGTTGTATATAACATACTTAGACAAGAATAGAAGTGGCATCGAGTTCTCATTCGAGTAGGCGCGAAGAAGTTAACGGAGAGGTATGTTAGTCACGGGTGCACTTCATACTTCGATTACTCGTTGTAAGGGGTTGACAAGTGGCGATTCTTGGTTTCACCTCACAGATGAGAGCGAAGATTGGGGCTCCCATCACTTTCTAAAACAAAAAAGTTTTTTTTTGTTTAAGCAACGTATTTATTGAGCTGCAGTTTTGTTGATCCAACTATTATGAGTACTATCAATGTCGAGCCACTTTACGCATACTTGATTCTCACGTCTCTTTAGAACTTTTTCTACAAGATAAACGTCAGGATATTCAACTTTCTGAAGTTCTTCTTTGTAGAAGCCACTGGCGATTGGCTGATCTTGATAGTCTTTGAGACGGTATGTTGTCGGCCGCGTTGCTTTAACTTGTTTAATCATGAATATCTCAGCAGACCAATCAGGCGCGTATCTTTTTTCAAATACTTGTTTCAACTTACTTACTCGTACTTTGTCACCCACCTTGAATTTTGCTTTTTTTCATACAACTTTCTGAACAAATCGTACGCGAAACTGAGATTCATTTGCAGCTGTAACATCTTTTGGTTTAGCACCAATCTTTCGATGTTTTGTATTGTTCTCAGATTTTATCAAATCAGGTAGAATATATCGATTCAACTATAGCAATCACGTAAGCTGAACTTCATCCACATTTTGTGTTTAAGAGTGCGATTAAAGCGTTCGCGAATGAATGCTTTGAGATTACTATACGTTGAGTATAAGTTAATCTTGTATTGTTGCATAAGATTTTTAAAATTAGTATTATAAAACTCTATACCTTCATCTGTTTGTAAATTTTTCGGTACTTGACCCTGTCGCAACATAGATTTCATCGCAGCCGAGACTTCTGCTCCAGTTTTTTGTTTCATAGAAACGGGCCATGCGTATTTGGAAAAAATATCTATTACTGTAAGTATGTATCTGTAGCTTTTATTCTCTCGAGAATAAGGTTGCATCTACACTAAATCAGCTTGCCACGTCTTATCTAAACCTCGCACATCAAACTGTCAACGTGGATAGTGACGTCGGGTTAGTTTGTAAAGTTCTTCTACAACTTTTTCGTGTTCCATGGTCACAGAGTTAATGATTGCCTAATTCTCGCAATTTAGCTTTTATACTCTGAATATTTGTTAGAATTTTAGCATCTTGCATTGATTTGAACCAAAATTTAAATAACTTGTGTAAATCTTCAATGCCTATAATATTTTTTTTATTTTCTCATCGTGCTCATCTTTTAACTTTTGCACTTCTGATTCTGATGCATCAAGACTATCTTTTAATCTAGCTGTAACCGTGTATATTCTTAGAACTTTGGATTCAAACATGCTTTGTAAAGTATTAAAATTGATTGCATCATTTGACTGCTGAGGCGTAGCAACATTACATAACCTTTCATTTTCTACATCATATTGTACATTTTTTGTGAGTTTATAGCCAATACCTCGAGGTTCTCGACTACCCTCGCTTCGTTTAAGATTACGTCCGAATACATCGACGCTCATTTTGATCATGCATTATACGTGACTGCACCTCAATATACATGAATATAGATATTTATATATATATATATATATATATATATATATATATTTTTATATATATATATATAAAGCCAGCTTCTCGTAACTCCTCGATGATGGAATGAATCTCATTGATATGGCTTGGATTTCCAGCTTCTCGTTCGGCTATGAGTAAACGCAATCGATCAACGAACTTACTTGGATCATCCCAATATATATAATCAAACTTGGTATTCTTTCACACGATTTTGTATCTAGGTAAAGATCTACCTTTTTTATCAGAAAATAGAGGGGCTATAATTTCACTGAATTTTTCACTTACTTTTGAACGAATGGGTTTATGGCGTCTTTGTATCGTTTCTTGTGAGCCTTCGTGATTTCGAGAATTTGACAATAATTTTTTAATTCTTTATAAGTTATTGAGCTTGGAACAGGATGTTTTTCAACGAGCAATTCTTGTAAACCTAAAGTCTTATGAAACTTTTGATTCTCTACTTAAATATAACTTTTCTCAAAATATATCGGTGAATTGCCGAGAAAAAATCGATCATCCTTTCTACGAACTTTATAAATTTCATCCATTTCATTATGATTATCTTTATAGTACCTATTCATTTCTGGTAAGGGTTCTGGCTTTAAAGTTTTGCACCTTTTTTTATCTTCGGTGGTGATTTCTATAAGTGGATCGATGATTGGCTTGAAAGTTTCTCCAACAATCCTTTTGATATTTTTTTTTCCAAATTTTAACAACTCATACTTGTGTTTAACTGCTTTACGCGCTTGAATGAGTTGCTGAAGTAAAACTTTGTTAAGCTTAAGGTCTCCCATGTTGTCGCTTTGACAATCAAACACTGATTGATGAATTGACGCCGAGTGTGCGTTATATTTACAGCAAAACAGTCGAAACCTTTTCGAAATCTACCAGAGTTCAGTGAACTATCTTTTGCGATCATTAGGAATCCATGCTTGTCATCTCTCCAACATTTAAAGCATAATTCTTTGAATAGTGAAAAAGTCATGTCCGTGTTAACATGATCATCATATAGATGTCGCAGATTAACATCATCTTGACGAAAAACTATCAAGAGATTGACTTTATCTCACACAAGATGTTTTGAGATGGAAAGTATTGCAAACCTTCTATTGGTGCTAAAAGCTCTTTTAGAAACTTGTATATTGCTTGATTAAGAGATTTAAAATAAACGTAAACATTTTCAAATCTTAGACCATTAGGATACGTTATAAGCACTTGTAAACTGTTAGTTTTACCACACTTAGATGGTCCACAAAATACAGCTCTTATACTATCTGGAAGTGAATTTGCATGTTTTTTCGATTTTTTGTCTCGTTTGACGATAGTATTAAAATTCAGTATCAGCAGCTTGAGAGATTATTCTTAGAATTCCATCTCAACAGATTCAAACTACAACTACTGAATTAAGTATAAATACATCGCTTATATACCCTGTGCATCAGTTACTCTGCGACCTTCGAAGTGTTATGATCGTACATCGTAGACGTGGTCGTGGTTTGCTTAGTAAAATAATCAATAATCTTCGAGTAGAACTTCATTTATCGGGATATCAGTACTGCGGACCGGGTACGAAATCAGCCAAACGTTCAGCTAGAGGTGATTAATGAATTAATCTTCTCGACAAAGCCTGTAAGTAGCGCGATATCTCTTTTTCACAAAATCGTGAAAATATAGAGGCTAGAAATATCGCTGATAAAGTTCTAGGAGGAAAAGTCTGGCAAAGACTATCATCAAAGGACGCTGGTATTGGTAAAAAAGCAGCTGCATTTGCTATTGTAAACACTATGGAAATAAATTCTAAACTTAGGATGGGGACAAAAAGAAGACTCCCATTATTACTCTCAACAAAATAATAAAGGCCGCTTCCAGATCTATGAAATCTAATCTGCTCGTGAAGCTATCTTTTCTGCTATAGAGGGTGCTTGAAGTGCTGTGAGAAAAGCTGATGGTAAGCATAAAATTCAAGTACCACGCAGACCATCAATTCTATCTAAGGTTGGAGGATTCTTACCATTCCTTATTCCTCTTTTTGCTGGTCTAGTTGCAAATGGTATTTAGCAGGAGGTGCCGCAGGAATAACTGAAGCAGTTAATGATTCCAAAGCTGCTCAGAAATAATTCAAGAAGAAACAAAGACATAATCATAGGATGGAAAAAATAGCTCTAGGTAAAGGTCTTTATTTGAAACCTTACAAGACAGGACTTGGTCTTCGTCTAAAATCTAGTTTAAAAAAAAAGATCCTCGAAGTAAGGATACCACAAAGAGCTTTGACTGACTTTGATCTCGTAAAGTATGCCAAGATATTGAAAATTCTGAATTTTCGAGGAGTATTCATGCGGAATAATTTACTATTAAGTGGCTCACATTACCATGAATCTGCAATCGTTAATCTTGATGATGTTGATGGTCTCGGCACACATTGGGTAGCTTATCGTAAGCAAGATTAAAGTATCATTTATTTCGCTTCTTTTGGAGACCTTCAGCCACCATTGGATTTAATGATTTATTTGCTAGTAGATGAAGTCAAATATAATTACGAGAGATATCAAGATTATGATACATTTAATTCCGATCATTTATGTTTGATGTTCTTGAGTAAAAAACTTACGAGAGAAAAGTAAAATTAATGTCTCTCCCATCATCCATTGAACAATCATGGAAGATTCATTGATGCTTAGCTTTTCTGGTACATCATCAGTGCTCGAAGCTCAGTATTTTCTACCTATCTACCTACCTATCGAACTTTCATCCGATGAGAATTACGTTTTTGGCTCAATTGGACTTTTGACCTTCACCATAATACCTAATATCGATTTTAGAAATAACGAGTTCTACGTTGGTAAGGAAGAAATTGTATCACCGACTAGAAGTTACGAAGTCAAAGATAAAAAAAAATTATCTTCGTGAAACATTAGCATTAAAAGGAATTTCAATCGATATAATACCAAATAATAGCACACACTTCGTTGCGTTATAACCTGCAGTCATCCCATTGATTTTCGACCACCAGATTTCATAGGTTCATTACTGGATTTTACTGAACATGTTCTTTCAGAAAAAATCACTCATGATTCTGATTTACTTGTAGTCATTTTAAAAGTTAACGCCATTCGAGTTGAGTGCAACATAACCTCTGGTGCCTATATAAACAATAAACGAGTGCATACCATACACGAGTTCTTTCCTGCAGTCCCACCAGGATATAAGATCATCGAAGTTTCATCTCCAGTCATTTATCTTCCTATCAGCACCAAGAGCATAGATCACATTCAAGTACGAATCGTCGATCAATACGGACACTTGATTAATTTTCGAGGAGAAATAATTACAATAAGATTACATCAACAAAGCATTATGGGTATTGTCCACAACACTAAAGTTGGTAGAGGGTACATAAGTAAGTCAAAATGCCGATCAGTCATCAGTTGTCTAACGACAAAGAATGCGTTAACACGACAAAACATTCAGTTTCTAAGATGTCTAGGGCTGAAGATCCGTGGTGGAAAGTAATGTGTATATTCTTCTGCTGTTTTCGAAAATATGAAAGAAATTTTGAGCATACAGTCGGGAGTAAAGTTTGATGAATCTGTCGAACATTATGAAGTACACGCTCATCAGCCTTATACTGCGACTTTATTCAATAATAGTAATGAGATTCGTATAACTATTCAACATCAAGACTTATGTCTTCTTCCATCGCGTAGTTCGCTCGATATGTGTGGTAGGCTCGTGAAAGCTGATGGAGCTGCTGCAGCTAATACAGTGCTAGTCAATAACGCCATCTGTCACATGTTTGAAGAAATTTGTTACGAAATCAATGCTGCAGAAATCGACAAATGTAAAACTGTTGGTTTAACTATACTCATAAAAGGATGGCTTTCTTTCTGTCCTAGTCAAGAATCAATTCTCGAGAATGCTGGATGGGTTGATGTTAAAGAAAATCAAAAAATAGATAATGGAGCGGGTTACTTTGAGTTATCTATTTTTCTGAGTGTGATTCTTGGTTTTGCTGAAGACTATCGTCAAATTGTAGTCAATTTCAAACATTAACTCATACCGACAAGATCGAAGAATGATTTCAATGCAGTAGTTTAGACGCATCATGAAAACAGATACTAAGATTTCAAGATAAATTTGCAAAGAATAGAATGGCTTATGCCTTACAAATGCTGATGGCTCACGTAATGTTATCAAATGCTCACAAACTTCAGCTACTCAATTACATTGGTAAAGAAAAATCTATTGCTATGAGTTTCCAGAGTTAGAATTTGTATGAGTATCCTCTATTTCCAACAACATCAAAACATGTTTGGACTGTCAGAACTTTCAATCAGTTGGAAAAGCCACGTTTCATCATATTAGGCTTTAAAACGAATCGAAAAGATCAAAAGACAACTAATGCGAGTCGTTTCGATCATTGCAACCTAAGTAATGTAAAGCTGTTTCTGAATTCTAAGTATTATCCGTATGGAAATCTAAATTTAAATTCACCAAAACAGTATACATAAAAAGTTATAAGCAAGCTTTTAATGTTATTTTAGGCTGATTCCATTTCAAATCGAACCGCCTGTATACACTTAAGTCACCAATCACTGCACCGATGGAGTATGTTATTCTACTCTGAAAATAAGGAAACACGTATTTTTTCTGGTGAAATATCAATATTGCATAAGATATGCACATTTAAAATTGCATACAAAAACTCAATGTTCAAACTGAAAAAGTTGACAATAATTTTAGAGGGCTATCATTTTATCAATTTTTAATGAATTTTGGTAAACTTATTTTGTTTTATTCTTTTTCGAGCCCTCTTCAATTCGGTGCAAAAAATTTTTTAAAAAATGCACTTTTTATGCACATGCATTTTTCTCAAAAAGGCCATCTTTTTTTGCTGAAATTTTTTGGGCTGATGAAGGACCAAATTACCTTTTTAATAGAACCTGTTTGATTCCGTATTTTTTTATTTGAACCAAAAAAACAATTCACAAATTTTATTGTTAAAAAATGCTTGTATGTAAGGATATCCCTACAATTTTTAATCTTTCTGTGAAATATAATTTCACAGCTATTACTGGGTTACCCAATGATGCACACTATTTAAAGTAGGTTCATACCTTCTGCACAATCCAGAAACCCTATTTTTCATGTATTCAGTGAATGTGCCATCAACGGTATAGTAGATATTTCTATAAAACGTAAATTTTTACACGGATAAAATTTCCGAAATATGTCGGTTAAAGTTATTAACCGACTTAGGGCCTTATATGACCCTGGTGCCTCGTGCACAGTAATGGGTGCTGTAGGTTTACAGATAGCCTTAACACTCAACAGACAACTCCTTCCTGCTGATTCAGGTCAGGCTCGAGTAGCTGATGGCAGGAAATTGCCATTAGCTGGATATGTTAAGCTACCATTTACAGTAGCTAGCATTACTAAGGATGTAAGGGTGAAATCAGATGGAGCGGAAAATAGGCGACGGAACGTCACAGAACCTCAATTCCGCATCTTTGTATTCCGCCAACGGAGTAAAGACGACGTAATAGACGACATCAATTTTTATTTTGTTTAAAAAAATTATTAGTGCTTCAATAACCTCACGTAATATTTTTAATTTGCTTTCCATAGCTGTACTTTTAATTTCAATCAAACTTTTAAATTCTATTTTGGTTAACTATTTGTTTAAACAATTTCAAAAAGTCTGTGACGCTTCTATTATCCCGTCAAATTTGTTTCCCTATATTCACATGGAGCGGAATAGAAGTTCTGTGACGTTGATTAGCAATTTTATAATTAAAAAATAATTATGTTAATTGAAATATTTGGTTATAATAACAAACTATATTTTATTTTTATAAAAAAAGAATCTCATTACAATAACAATAGGTGATTATTTCCAACTTTTTTAACATTTTTGTTGTTAATTTAAAATTCGCGGATACATTTGTATGCTATTTTTAACAATTTTTCAGCTACATTCCGCGCCATGTGAATATAGGGAAAAAATTTGACAGAAAACAAGGCGACGGAATGAATGTTTTGTGACGTTCCGTCGTCTATTTTCCGCTCCATCTGATTTCACCCTAAAGGTCGTCATTATGTCAGATCTAGATGAAGACTGTTACGTTGGAGTAAACTTCACACGTATGTTCAGAACAGTTCTAGATCCGGACACTGACAGGCTATACATAAAGGATGCTAACACTTATATTGAATTAGAAGTTGCTAGCATATCGATGAATTTTGAATACGTCAGTAATGGCATCTGTAGGCATTGCTGACATAACTGATCAGGAGCGATAGGAACTCGATCAGTTAATCGAAAAGAGCCTGACCAATAACTAAAAACTACCTGTTGGGTTAACAAATCTTGTGGAACATGAAATTAATGTAGGATCAGCAAGGTCTATTAAGCAAAAATTTTACCCAGTATCGGATAAAATATTGGAAGAAATGCACCGGCAAGTAAAAGAAATGCTTGAACAGGGCATAATAGAGCCGTCAACAAGCGGGTGGTTAAGTTCAGTGGTAATGGTGCGTAAGAGCAATGGATCTTATCGCTTTTGCGTAGATTATAGAAAAGTCAACGCAGTGTCTAAGCCTAATGCATATCCTTAACCGTATATGCAGGATATCTTAAGTCATTTAAAGAAGGCTAAATATATATCTACGCTGGACTTGAATAATGCTTACCACCAGATACCTCTGAAAAATCTGCATTTACAGTACCAGGATCTATTTCAATTCATAAGGATGCCTTAAGGCCTAGCCTACGCTGGCGTATCCTTGTAGCGATCAATTAATACTGTAATTGGACCAGATCTCGATCCTTATGCCTTCTCGTATCTTGACGACATAATAATCGTCACAGAGACGTTTAAAGAGCATAAGAAATATGTAGAACTTGTATTAAAGCGCATAAATGAGGCTGGTTTGACAATAAATAAACAGAAAAGTGTATTTTGTCAACCAGAAGTCAAATACATCGGCGTGTTAGTAAATAGAGATGGGGTTAAACCGGACCCGGATAAAATTGAGCCGGTTACTAACTATCCAGCACCTAAGAATCTGAAAAAACTCAGACGATTTCTAGGAATAGCTTCATGGTACCGTAAATTCATGAAAGATTTTGCTACGGTAGCGGAGCCTCTAGCACGTCTGATAAAAAAAGGTCAGAGGTATGATTGGCAAGAGGAGCAGCAACAAGTTTTCACGAGCTTAAAAGCAATGATAGCTACTGCTCCTGTGCTTCAAAGACACAATCGCGACGGAAACTATGTGATCCAAACGGATGCCAGTGACGCTGGATTAGGTGCAGTATTGATACAGATAGTCAACAATAATAAAAGAGTGTTAAAATTTGCAAGTCGAACGTTATCAACTGCTGAGAGAAATTACAGTGTCACTGAGAGTGAATGCCTAGCTGTGGTATGGGCCGTAAGAAAGTTTCGTCCATATATTGAAGGTTATCATTTCAAAATAATAACCGACCACTGCAGCTTAAGATGGTTGTGTTCAATGAAGAACCCCACTAGCAAACTTGCTAGATGGGCATTGGAACTTCAAGCTCATAGTTTCGAAGTTGAACGAAGAAAAGGCAGCCTCAATCTCGTGCCAGATGCATTATCACGTATGTACGAGGATGATGAGGCATCCGTACGATCAATAACTTGGTCACCAGGGACAGAAGATCCTTGGCAAGTCGTGGCTGAAGATATCACCGGTCTACTACCTAGAAGTGAAAGCGGATTTGAATACATTCTCATCTTTTAAGATCTAGTTACAAGATGGATAGAGTGTATTCCAATCCGACAAGCAAGCGCCAAAAACATAATCAGAGCGTTTAGAGACAGAGTTCTAAAACGATTTGCATCACCGCAAGTATTCCTTTCAGACAATGGGTCTAAATTTAAGAACAAGTTCGTAGATGAGTTTTCGATAAACGCGGGAGTGTATCATTCGACTACACCGCCGTTTCATCCTCAGGCAAACTCTGTGGAGAAGGTGAATAGAACAATAAAAACAATGATAGCGTCCTACATCCACGAAAAAACATAGTTCGTGGGATGAAAATTTGCCAGAGATCGTGTTTGCGCTGAATACGGCGACGCAAAGTTCCACAGGCATAAGTCCCGCGATGTTAAACTATGGCAGGCAGCCTAAGCTACCTGGCTCGGCTAAAAGACAACAAGAACTGGCTGTAGAAAAAGAAATGACTAATGGAGCTAGACAAGCGTGGAAAGAAAGAATGGAAAATCTACCACGTTTGTTTGAACATGCTGCTGACCGCGCTAAAGCCCAGCAAGCCAGCCAAGCTCGGTATTACGACGCGAAAAGAAGATCTTGTATTTTCAAAGTAGGAGATTTGATCTTGAAGAGGAATAAGGTCCTCTCTTCAGCAGCAACAGGAATTGCTGCAAAGTTATCACCAAAATACGCCGAACCATACGTAATTACCGAAGCTAAGGGCCTAAATGTTTACAACTTGTTGAATATTGACGGTGTGATCGATGAAAATATCCACTCTGAACATTTGAAGGAATATGTTCCCGGTAAACAACCCGAAGATGACGAAGAAGATCCGCAACCAACGATGGAGGAACGGGTGACGGGCGACACACCCAGCGTCAACGATGCGACTCCAGACGAGGAGCAAGCGAGCATGGGCACACCGTCAGTGCCACAGTGCTTGCGAGCGAAATTTAGCGAGAGTAAACATGCGAGAAGGAAAAGGGGTAGACCAAGGAAGGCTGTACATTTGGTGAAGAGACCAAATATAGGATTTAAGCCTTGAACCTTAGTTAATTCCACGAAAACCCCGACGCCTCGAAAACGCGGGCGACCGAAAGGTTCAGCCACTAAAGTGCCGACTGTCCTTTAAAATATTGATTCGCCGCAAAAAACACGAAGTAAAACCCAGAGATACTAGCTAGCACTGCATGTGACCCGTACCCCATTTGTTTGTTTCAGATGAACCAGACTTCGACCGTAACATTTTCAATGAAGGACATTTTGAGACTCGAGAACCTGTTCATGCAGGATGACTCGTCTGACTATGCTAAGCAGACGTGGTTAATTATTACTAACGCCTTTCGCGCCATGGAAACATTCATGGCAAGAGAGCAGGAGCTCGAAGAAGCAGAGGAGGCAGAACGCATGAATGGGCCTCAGCTAATCATCTAAGAGGTCAATGATATTGACGCCTTTAAGTCAAGTGGAATGGGTTGGAAGGATAGTCTAGAACCCCAAATAACACCGGGAAGCAACCCAATTCCCCTACCAACACCAGGCAAGCTTGATGATCAGCAAATCCCTGGACCATCGGCATCGCTACGGCTTGAACAAAGCCAGGCAGAAGAGGAACCGCAGCCAATATCTTATTTGCGAAGACCTGGCCAAAGTCAGAGCGCCGCCACTTCGCAACCACCATTAGAGTCAACGACCTCAACAACATCGGAGGAGTCGGTAGACGCGAAGTAGCAACTAGTGAGATCAGCCCTTATGCGTGCTCGCGAAGTAAAAGTGGCCGCAGAACGCGAACGTGACAATGCGTTCAAAATATTGGACAGCTTCCACATGCAACATTAGGACGCCACCACATTTTCATATGAATTCCGAGAATGTGTGGCGTTGTGGAAACAAGAGGTATCTCACATAACCGAGTGGAGGGCTGAAAGAACGGTGCACCGTAAACGCGAAGCCAAAGAAAAACAACAGGCTCAGAAGCTCCGGCGAGAGATTGAACGTGCTCGCCGGGAAAAAGAAGCCAAGGAGCGTGAAGCTCGAGAAGCGACAGCTCGCTTCGAAGATGTAAGGAAGCGAACTGGGGCATCAACTGATGTCCCGACGCGATCTCGAGCGACACATGATCCTCGGCCACGTCCATCAACATCAAGGGATAGGTCCAGGGCCCGGTCGAAGTAAAGATCGTCAGAGAATAACACCAGCACGACTACCGGGAATTCAAGACCATCGGAACCCCGGCAAAACCGGTTCTGCTACTGGTGTGGCGAACCGGCAGTCAGGGACCCGGCCAGGTGTCCAAACAAGGCGGCTCATGATAGGAGTAAGCGGCCTTGGAGAAAAACCCACAAGGGCCAGAAAAGAGACTAGCGTCAGCTAGGACCCTTGTGAGGCCTCTCGCCGGGCCCTGACTAAATGTATATATTGTACATAAAATTATATTTTTTTATTGTATAATAAATTAAGGTCCGTTATAGTCGTGCACTTAATTATTTTGTTATTCCTAGATCCTAATTACAGGTACAGAAGTTGCATCTCGAGGATATACAACGTCTGGGGAAGGGATGTAACAAGTATCGATACTGTACTCGTTAGGTATAATGCGCCAGCTGATAGGCGAGGGCAGCACACAGTGGACTAGGATAACCACGTATGAGGCGCCTTGTGCCGGCTTGCATGAAATCTATGTAAATAAGACGCGCGCAGGTAAGAACGATAGAAAGGTGGAAGAAGATAGCTCACTCTTTCTATCTCATTATTACTTTGACCGCCATTATAAGCCTTGATCGCTTTTTGCCGCGCTCGCTCTAATAAAAAGTTTATCCGCTCAAATCAAAAGAATTTGCAATTAGGTTACGCGTTAGATAGTGTTGTGTAAGTGTGTGCATTAGTGGTGTCAAATACTTGTGTGTGTAGACGGATCGCTGCACACAATATTTGACACGAAATCTTTATTTGATATTAGAGAAGCCAACTACACAACAACGCGGTGTATAGGATAGCTGTGCATAAGAGAGAGACAGCGAGCCGGCTTTTCCCTTTATCTTCTCTTTGTTTAAGATTGCGCGCGATCGCCAAATAGAATAAGGTACGTTAGTTGCAACCCCGTATGCATTTGCGTATAAAATTGAATTATATTTTTGCAGCGCTTTTAATAATTAAATTACTACTTTATTAGTTACGTTTTATAAGCTCGGCCTGAGCGTTAAATTTAATATTTTTTACCGTTGTTTTATTTTCTTACTCTCAATAAATTAAGTCATTTATTTTTCCACTTAAATAAAGTTTTATTGTTATTTATTTTTTATCTGGTGTAGTAAAGATTTACCACGCCCGAGTACCTTATCTTACATATCATACATTTGATTTATTTTATATAGGGATATATCTGGAACTTTTTAATTTTGAGAAATTGTCTTCACAACAATTGAAAAGTCTATAATACAAGTTTCTGGAGTGGCACACACTTCGATAAGGGCTTAAATTACTCGTTTCTGTGAGTAGAATATGTAATTAAATTTTGGTATCGATTGAACAATCGTTGTTCACGGTACATAATTTTATACGTCAAAAATGATACTTTTTTCATATTTTTCTACGTGTGTCTTGAGCTATAAAAAAAGTAACGTACTTTCAATCATTCTCAAATTTTTTGAGCATAATAAATATGGTAAAAAGAAGAGTTTAAGTCTACCCTGGTACATATGCCTCTCTTAAGGAAGCTGTTAGACTATTTTTAATGTTAGTGTAATTTCACCTAAAAATTACTTAATTTTTAGGTTTAAAATAAACTAGTTATTTATTTAATTGTATAAATTTATATATGAATTTCATTCTCTTGAAATATTTGACTTATTTATAAAAATTTAGTAATAAAGATAAAGATGTATGAATTCTAGTGGTAGAAAAGCTCCACCACTATTTGATTGAACGAAATCGCTCTCACTATTGGAAATTACTAAAGGATAAATTCAATACTTTGAAATGAAGAGTTTATTAAATAATCATATATTCTTACCTTGTAGTATTTTTTAAGAAGATTGGTGCTGGGTACTGGCAGACAAATGAATAGGCACGATATGTAAATATATAGATCTTCGAGGTTTCAATAATATTTTTTTAACAATTTAATACAATAGATTTTTATATGCGTATATGTTTTAATAATCGATATATGTATATGTAGTATTAGCAATTGCTTTTAAAATATAGAACTTACGGGCAGTTTAAACTTGTTACCAATAAGAAACCCGGGGTAATGTCCCGAATGTCATTTGTTTTATTTGGCTTTTATACTCACATTTGTTCATAAGATTTATTATCTTTGACATCAATTTTTATTTATAAATTTTCTTAAAGTTTAATAATATGTTATGTAATGATTTTTAGGATTTGTGTGGTAATTTCGAAATATACATTTTGATTCTTTTCTTATGATCTACTTAATTTCGCTTAGTTATGAAATAATGCGACTGTTCAATAACTGAGGAATTTTGATTTACCAATGGTAATAAAAAAAATACGTTTATGACGTAACACCTCGGTGCTCAGGAGATTGCATATCGGAAGGATAGGCAATCGTAAATAAAAGATGAGTCAATTATTGAACATTTACTACATTATGATCAAAATCTTAAAATTGATGAGGAACTGTATATTCAATCGATGTCAATGGATGTCAATCGATGGAGCAATGCTTATTATGCATTTTGACTCTTATTGAATGGTGTCGTTAACATGATGAATCTGGTTCATGTGGCCTTTGCACTGTTCTTGTTTTGTTAATTTTGTAAATCGCATTACACTTTCTTTTGTTTCTTAAAAAATGATTTAATTCAACAATATGCTTACTAAGTTAAATTAGCTGATTGATCAATAACTGCATATTTCAGAATAACAAATTTTGAAATAGAAGATACGTCGTGACGTAACATATTTTTTGGCAGAACAGCTATACATGCACTGACTGAAGTGAAAGACAAAAAAAAATAAACAGGTTTGGCAGTCGTGGGGAATGGCCGACAGAAGTTAATACTTCTTTTGGTTTAGTGACAGTCTGCTTCTCATGAAATCAACAATTTTCCGTTACGCTTTGCTATACGTACAACAAATAATCAACTCATGAAGTAGAATAATGGTGGTTCTGGGTAAAGAGAAGGCCCCTTAAATACATTTGCGACTTACTAAGCTACTTAGAAGCATGCAAGGAATTCTTTAAATATTAAGCATATAATGATCATAAATATAAAAACAATCAATTTATTAAAATTTTTTTATGATTTGATAAAAAAACTTTATTAAAAATATATATGTTTACCCAATACAAATTTGTAACTCATGAAGTAGATGAGTACGAGTTCTAAGTTAAGAGGAGGCTTCCTAAATATATTTGGAACTTATTTAGCGAAAGTTATGCAAAATAATTTATTTTTGAAATTCATAAAGCTATATCGTATCACGTTATAAAAAAATGGAAAATAAAGATTTACGTAACTAACAAAAATCTTTACTATCATAAATAAATATGGTAAATCGATTATTACTAATGACAATTACGAATCTTTATAATATTGTCAAATAAATAAATCATAGGTTAAATACATAAAGAACTCTTAACTATTTCATAAAGTACAATGAGTATCATATATCATACATATACTACAAGGGTCAATTACTTAAAATAAGTAACAAATTTTTAAGTCGGCAAATAAACTATTAATCAATAATCAAAATTATGACGTTAAAAAATAGGCATCTTTTATTGATTTCAACAAATTTATTATTTTTATTATATTAGTACATCATAATATATTGTAAATATAAAAAGCTCAATTTAATCAATATAAAAAAAAGTAATGGAAATTGAAATGGTTAAACATTTAACTAAATATTTTAAATAATCATAGTATATATAAAAACTTATAGCAGTATTTGATAATCATTATATTCAATACAGGAATTGCATATTATAATAATCTTTTTTATGCAAATTTAAAATTTAACTCAATAATAGTCATAAATATAATAAATATTTTTTTTCATACTGTTCTAAAAATATTAAAAAAATGTACAGTTCGTATGTGAATTATAATTGCAGCTCTAAACTATAGTTTAGTCGACGTTTTCCTTGAAACTTTGAATCGAGCACTAAATATAAATCATTCAAAGATTAATAATTTTACTGTGAGCGTGTTAAAATATTAGAATTTAACTTTTCAGTACATCTACTAGCAATTTCAATTAATCAATGACGGAATATATGCGTGAGACTATTCTAAACTTTAGTTCCAAGCAGCGTGATGACATGGCTTTTATTTATAAACTTATTTGCGATTTGCCTACGTTCCTCTACTAACAACAAACCTGTCTACCATCAGAAATTCACAGGAAAAAATTTAGATGAAAAGTGTTAAATCAAACAGTATTATCTCACACAAAAAAATCAAATAAAGTAAATTTAAGTGACTAAAATTTTATTCTATTTTCATTGTATATTTTTCAACAATTACTAAAAAATTCAAACAGAAATGAAGAGAATTTAAAAAAATTAAAAATTCAACTGTGATGATTTTTTTTGTTCCGATGCTTTTTAATAAAGCTATAAACAATTAGAACATCAAAAGTGAAAATTTTACTAACGATTCCCATACAGCATGAAAAGACTTTGAAAGGATTTTGAAAGGATTCATGAAAGGACTACAATCTTTCAGAAATATTTCACTGAAAGGATTCTGAAATAATTCTATGTCCGAGGTATTATTCTTTTAAAAATAATATAAAAAAATATTTCATAAAGAATTCACAAGACATTTCCAAATCCTTTCAATGAAAGAATTCTGTAAGGATCCATGAATTCTTTTGGTAATAATTCGTAAATCTTTTCATACATCTTCCATTGAAAGGATTCTGTAAGAATGATATGAAATATTTTTAAAATATTTCATTGTATTATTTCTAAAAGGAATATACCCCGGACATAGAATCATTACAGAATCCTTTCAATAAAAGAATTCTGTAAGGATCCATGAATTCTTTTAGTAATAATGCATTAATCTTTTCATATATCTTTAGTTGAGAGACGTGTAAAGTTGTAGAAACTTTATTCTTTCCCGTATTATTTAAGAATCAATTTAGAATTAATACATACACACACACACACACACACTATTTATATATATATATATATATATATATATATATATATATATATATATATATAACGGATATGATGATATAATTATTTATAGGATTACGAATAGTTTCACAGCGGTTAAAATCGAAGTTATCATAACACAGACATCGCACGCATAACAATTTATAGTTTCCATTTTAGATTCTTATTTTCCTTATATATGAAACGGGAAGCACTCTTACCGCTTGCGAGAGTAAAAGATACCGCCATCAAGCGAATAAATTATAAGCTAATCCCGAAAATATGTCCAAATGATTCTGTTATATTTCACGTTTTCTTTCAAAAAGTCCTTTCAAAGTCCATTCAGTAAGGATTCGTGTAATAACTTTTATTCTCGTCATGATAAGTTCTTTCATGAATTATTTCAAAAAGATTTCCAAATTATTTCATGTATGATTTCTTAAGACTTTACCAAAATATTGCATAAATTATTACATGAATGCTTTTTGAAAGAATCTCGAAGTGATTCGGTGAAAGAATACCTTAGATCATTCCGAAAATCTTTCTGAATTATTTTATGACTGGAACCTTCGAAAGAGTTCTGAGTTCTTTCTTGTTTCCTTTCAAGAAGTCTTTTCAAAGTCCTTCAGTGAGGATTTATGTAATAACTTTTATTCTCATCTTAAGTTATTTCATGAAATATTCCAAAAAGATTTCAAAATTTTTTCATGGAAGATTTCGTGCGACATTACCAAAACATTGCATGAATTATTACATGAATGCTTTTTGAAAGAATCTTGAAATGATTTAGTGAAAGAATACCTTAGATCATCCGAAAAATCTTTCTAAATTATTTTCTAAATTTAATCGTTGGAAGATTTCAGAGTTGTTTCTTGTTTCCTTTCAAGTAGTCTTTTCAAAGTCCTTTCAGTAAGGATTCATGTAATAACTTTTATTCTCGTCATAAGTTATATCATGAAATATTTTAAAAAGATTTCCAAATTATTTCATGTATGATCTCTTAAGATTTTACCAAAATATTGCGTAAATTATTTCATGAAAACTTTTTGAATGAATCTTGAAATGATTCGGTGAAAAAATACCTTGGATCATTCCGAAAATCTTTCTAAATCATTTTACGACTGGATCCTTCGAAAGATTTCTGAGTTCTTTCTTGTTTTCTTTCAAGAAGTCTTTTCAAAGTACTTTCAGTAAGGATTCATGTAATAACTTTTTCGTCGCGATAAGTTCTTTCATGAATTATTTCAAAAAGATTTTAAAATTATTTCATGTAAGGATTCGTTAGATTTTACGAAAATCTTACATGAAATTATTACGTTGAAGCTTTTTGAAAGAATATTGAAATTATTCGGTGAAAGAATAACTTAGATTATTCCGAAAATCTTTCTGAATTATTTTACGACTGCAAACTTCGAAAGAGTTCTGAGTTCGTTCTTTTTTTCTTTCAAGAAGTTCTTTCAAAGTACTTTCAGCAAGGATCCATGTAATAACTTTTATCGTCATGACAAGTTCTTTCATGAATTATTTCAAAAAGATTTCAAAATTATTTCATGTATGATTTCTTGAGACTTTACCAAAATATTGCATGAATTATTTCATGAAAGTTTTTTGAATGAATCTTGAAATGATTCGGTGAAAGAATACCTTAGATCATTCCGAAAATCTTTCTAAATTATTTTATGACTTGAATCGTTGGAAGATTTTTGAGTTCTTTCTTGTTTCCTTTTAAGAAGTCCTCTCAAAGTCCTTTCAGTAAGGATTCGTGTAATATTTCATGTCTTAACTTTCGTTTCTTTTTTGGTATTATTTTTGTAAAGACTTTGTAATCTTCCTGTGTATTGTTTCATAAATTCTTTTCAAAAGAATATAGTTGTCTTTTTAAATTCTTTTTAAATGCTTTCAACGTATTATTACTTGTAATATTTCATGAAATTATTTCAAAATTCTTTCATGCTGTGTGGGTTACGTTTGACATATTATTATATATATTATCATTTTCCTAGAAATAAATTTTAGTTTTTTGAAGAAATTTGAAAAAAAAATATTAGAATTCTTTAAATAATTTTGATTTGAATTTGATTGTTTACATGCTTAACAATACATACGATCACTTGTAACTTGATTGAAAAGTCTCGTAACAGAAAAACTCTCTGTAATGAATATTAGATTTTTCAAAATCATTTCGGTTTCCGTTTGAATTTTTTCTTAATCATTATTTAAAAAAAAATTAAAAAGTTAGTATTTTGTATCTAATTTAATTTATTTTTATGATATTTGTTATGCGACCATCAGAGACAATACTGTTTAAAGCAGCGCTATATATATACAGGGTGATCGGATAACATCGCTACATATTGGTATCGTTGGATTTAACGTGACGAGCTGAGTCCAAATTCACCTCTAAAAAATTTTTATCTTAATTACAGTAGCCAAGATAATCAATTAAAAGTGACCAATGAGCGATCGTTTTTAGAATTCAAAATGAGCAATGTTGCCACGTCGTGAAGGCTTCGAAAAGAATTCAACAAGTGTTTGGATTCGTAAACATATCGTCTTTTTTTTTATTGTGTCATTCGAGACCTAACCCATCTTTTTAAATGATTGGTTACGAATCTATACTGCTAATGTTTACGATCGAAGTACATAATGTTGTACGACATATGGCAACGTTAGTCTTATCATGATTATATTATTTGTTGTTCTATTTAATAAAATAATTATTCTAAATAAAATTCAGTGAAATAATGATTGATCATTAATTGATAATTTATAAGTCAAGAATGATTATTTTTGAATTTTAAAAAGAAATTCTGATTGCAAAGTGTATAGCAAGAATGATAATAAATTATAAAAATATTTGAAAGCAAAATATTTGAATATAATATTTAATGTTTTTAAATATTTGTGAAAATTGATATTAGTATTGATATAAATATTAATGTAATATTCTATTTTCTAACAATAAATGTAATCAATGAATGTAGTTATACTATACCCATGATTATAGTATATTATAAGTACTATTATAGCTTACACAGCATGAAACTACGTAATGCAAGGTTTTAGTGGAAGTTTGAAACTTTGCAGCTATTTTTCAGTGTAAGATTTCAGCAATATTTTGTCCGCGACAAAATTTCTTTCAGAAATGTTTCATGAAAGTTAAATAGTTATGACAAAATAGTCTTTCTAAGAGAATTATTTATAATTTAATAATCATAAAAGTATTAATCGTATTAGCATTCATGAAGATCCAATAATCATTTCTTTTGAATCTAGATTCGGTCGAATCTTCTGTTGGGTGACCGTGCAAAAATAGTGGCTTAATTTTTACTATTTTAATTATAAATTTCTTGAGATAATGATTTAAGGGTTTTGGGGGTCAAGGAATGGAATGATGAGGTCGTTTTTATCATAAAATTGATATTTTGATAATAAAAACTCTATTTTTTGAGATATCGAACACATCTTGATTTTCATTTAAAATTTTGTAAGCTGACTAAATTTATATTCCAATTGACGATTATATGACCTTTATTTATTAAATAATCTCTTTTAAATTGTATGATTTATGAAGTATTTTAAATTAATTATTGAAAATTAATATTTCATTAAATGTTTTAAATATTATTGATTTTCTGCACAAAGGAACGGAATAGAACGTGTAAAGTTACGCAGCAACTTCGCAGCGATCGACGTCACACATTCAACTGGATTGCTCAAGATGCGGGTTATGTTTCTGCTATTGTTTACAAATGCGAATACCTAGTTTTTAATCATAGATGGCAATATAAGCTTAATTAGAACTATTATTGTAAGATGTTTTTAATTAACAGTCAATATTAAATATAGATAAAATGTAAACGCAATATTAAAAATAAAATTAATTAATTCATCATATGATATATTAAATTTCATGTAGATATTTTGTTGTATATTTATTGATTAAATATAAGGTTTTGCGTGATTTTAAAAAACATAAGTGCTTTAAAACAATTTTCCGTATTAATTTACATGTAATTTTAGTTTATTTCAACACAGTTTTTATAATAAACAATACCGCTCAAAAATTTGATTATAAATAAATGTCTGGAATAAATGATCATATCTTGGAAAAAGTGTTGTAGAAAATAAAATATTTTCAAGTTCTCTTCAAGAACTTATGTATAGAATTATTTTCAAAGTTTTTTATCGTATAAAAATAGTAACTTGGAAATTAACCCTTTTTTAATTTTATATTTGCTCAGATAATTTTTCGAATATGATATAAAAAATATCTAAAAACAATAAAGTACCCTAGAAGAGCTTTCTAAAATGAAATAACATTTTTCTAAATGAATAAATATTTTGTAGAATGAGTTTCCGTACAGTTATGAAGCTTTAAAGTTGGGGATTTTTAATGTTTTATACAGAAAATTGGCCAATTAAACGATCCCAAACCTTGAAGCTTTTTAACTTCCCAGAAACTTAGCATTTTATGTTTATAAAATGCTAATGTAAGCTTTTTTACAGTACTTTATTTTTTTTAGATTTTTTTACATCACATTCGAAAAATTGTCTGAGCTAATCTAAAATTAAAAATGTCTGAAAATAATATTTATTTTTACGCTAAATTTTTTATACGATAAAAAAATTTGGAATCAATTTTATACATCGATTTTTAAAGCTCTTAAATTGTACTTTAAAATCTTTTTTTTGGAATTCTTTTACAACAATGTTTTCAGCAATACGATCATTTTTTCAAGACTCTTTCTTTTACCCGGTAGTATCGAATTTTTGAGCGGTAAGGTAAATGTCTTAATAGATGGCTACCTTAAAAATGGTACCTTTTGAGTTTTACCATTCTTGAGGAGGCCATATATTAGGACATTTTCTACAGTATGTAAATAAATAATTTACTGATTTTTACATAATGTAATGTGTTTCATTAAAAACACTTGCGATTATTAAAATTACGGAAAATATTTTAAATGTATTTTGTGTATAAAATTGAAGCAGAAATATATATTTTTTATTCACACTCAGGGCGTGAAATTCAATTTTTTATGTCTATTACTAGGGGCTGTAATAGCTCTATTTTACCCAAGGGCAAAAAAGTAGTTTTCTCACGAGTATGATTGATTTCTTCCCTATTTCCTATAAGAAATTTACTTTTTCTTATGGCACATAAACATTTGGCATGCGAAGAATGAATTTCGCGAACGTCAAATAAATGTAATAATTCTAAGTGCGGGTATTCAATTCTATAAACAACTCAAATAAATTACTCGACTCTACAAGCTCGTGTCTCAAATTGATCGAGTTACTCGAAAAAAATATGAATTACTTGAATTGCTCATAAAAATATGAGCTACTCGGAGTACTCGGAAGAATCGAATTACTCAAAGGAATATACAATACACTAATAACTCAAGTTACTCGAAAATATAGGTGCTTTTTTATTAATATTTTCTGTAAAAACTAGTTTATCTTTTATTTATTTATTTGGGGCGGGGGCTTCCCCTTTCTCCCCGACTCCGGCAGGTTCTTTGCCACATTTTTTTTATCATTTTATCATATATTAATGCCGTTACTTTACGTATTATTGACGAATGAATACTCAATGTGGCTGAATATGACGCCCGTCGTGTATGAGACAGTAATATATTAACCACGGAAGTGAAGGTGTTTTTCACCTCGTCTTTGTTGTCGCGTCTCGAACATAAATCACCTATTTTACTCACTTCGTTAACAATGTAATATTCTCCTTTTTCCTTAACATCGACATTTCTTTTGACTCGGAAAGAATTTTGCTAATATAAGTTTTATAAGATTGTACAGTTTTACAATTCAATTATAATTATTACTACGTAACTATATGACTGTAATAACATATAATCATCACAACAGTTTTACATTTATATTAGTTATTACTACGTAACTATAGTAATGATTATAATCACATATAAACATCGCTAAAGTTTAACAATGAATTACAGTTATTACTACGTGACTATAGTTATGACTATAATTACATGTAATAATCACTACAATTTAACAATCAATTATAGTTATTACCAATTAATTATTATGTGGTATAACTATAGTAATAACTACAATCACTTATAATCATCAATACCGCTTCACAATCAATTATAGTGATTACTACGTAACTATAGCTACGACTATAATCACGTATAATCATCACTACATTTTTATAATAAATCATAGTTATTACTACGTAACCATAGCAATGACCATAATCACCTATAATCATCACTACACCTTTGATATTAATAGAAGTTATTACCACAAAACTATAGTAATAACTATAATTACCTATAATGATCACTACACTTTGATAATAAATTATTGTTATCACTACTTGAGTAAAGTAATGATTATAATCACCTATAATCATTACTGAAGCTGTAAAATCAATTATAGTAATTACTAAGTAACTATAGTAATGACTACAATTACCTATCATCATAACTAGAGTTTCATAATTAATTATAGTTATTACCACAGAACTATAATAATGACTATAATCACCGATAATCATCACTACATTATTATAATCAATAATAATTACTAGCACAAAACTATAGTAATGACTATAATCACCTATAGTCAGCACTACAGTTTTACAATCGATTATAGTTATTACTACATAAGTATAGTTATAACTATGGTCACCTATAATCATTACTACAACTTTATAATTAATTATTGTTATTACGACGTAAATATAGTAATGATTATAATTACCTATGATCATTACTACAGTTTTATAATCAATCAAAGTTATTACTTCGTAACTATAGTAATGACTATAATCACCTATCTTCATCACTACAGTTGTATAGCCAATTATAGTTATAACTACGTACGTAAAGTTATGACTATAGTCACCTATAGTCATCACTATAGTTTTATAATCAAATATAGTTATCACTACGTAACTATAGTTATAACTATAATTACCTATAATCATCACTTCAGTGTTATGATCGATTGTAGTTATTACCACAAAAATTAGTAATAATTATATTCACCTGTAATCATTACTATAGTTTTATAATCAAATATAGTTATTACTTCGTAAGTATAGTAATAATTATAATCACTTATAATCATCACTACAGTTTCAAAATCAAACATGGTTATTACTACAGTGCAGATTTCAAATTAATTATAGTTATTACTGCGTAAGTATAGTAATGACTAAAATCACCTGTAATTATTAATCCAATTTTATAATCAATTATCGTTATTATTACGTAACTATCGTAATGACTATAATAACCTATAATCATCACTTCGGTATTATAATCAATTGTAGTTATTACCACAAAAATCAGTAATAATTATATTCACCTGAAATCATTACTTTATTTTTATAATCAAATATAGTTATTACTACGTGAGTATAGTAATGCCTATAATCACCTATAATCATCACTACAATTTCATTATCAATTATAGTTCTTACCAAAACACTATAGTAATGACTCTAATCACCTGCTACCATCATTACAGACTTAAAATTAAATATAGTTATTACTACGTAACTATAGCGATAACTATAATTACCTTTATTCATTACTACTGCTTTATAATTATTCATAGTTATTACCAAAAAACTATAGTAATAACTATAATTACCTATAATGATCACTATAGTTTTACAATCGATTATAGTTATTACAACGTAAGTATAGTTATGACTATGGTCGCCTATAATCATTACGACAGCTTTATAATTAATTATTATTATCACTACGTAAATATAGTAATAATTATAATCACCTATAATCATTCCTACAGTATTATAATCGATTATAGTTATTACTACGTAACTATAATAATGACTATAATCACGTATCATCACAACAGTATTATAATCAATCTCAGTTATTACCACGTAACTATAGTTATGACTATAATTACCTTTCGCCATTACTATATTTGTATAATCAATTATCGTCATAACAACAAAAGTATAGTCATGACTATAGTCACCTATAGTCATCACTATAGTTTTATAATCAAATATAGTTATCACTACGCGACTGTAGTTATGACTCTGATAACATATAATCATCAATATAGTTTTAAAATCAATCATAGATATGACTACACTACAGTTTTGAAATCGATTATAGTTATTAGTGCGTATCCATAGTAATGACTATAATCACCTGTAATCATCACTCCAGTTTTATAATCAATTATTGTTTTTACAAAGTAACTATAATAAGACTCTAATCACTAAAATCATCACTACATTTTTAAAATCAATTCTTGTTATTACCACGTAACTTTTGTAATAACTATAATCACTTGTAATCGTCACTACAGTTTTATGATATATTGTAGTTATTACCACAAGACTATAGTAATGACTATAATCACCTTTAAACATCACTTCACTTTTATAATCAATTATAGTTATTACCACAAAAATATAGTTATGATTATAATCACCTGTAATTATTACTATCGTTTTATAGTTAAAAATAGTTATGACTACATAAGTATAATTATGACTATATTAATCTATATTCATCACTATAATTTTATAATCAAATATAGTTATCACTACGTAACCGTATAGTTATAATAATTTATAGTTATGACTATAATAACCTATAATCATCAATAAAGTTTCATAATTAATCATAGATATTACTATACTACAGTTATAAAATCAATTATAGTCATTACTGCGTAACTATAGAAATGACTATGATCACCTGCAATCATTACTCTAGTTTTATAATCAATTATTATTATTACTAAGTAACTATAGTAATGACTATAATCACTAAAATCATCACTACTTTTTTAAAACCAATCATAGTTTTTACTACGTAACTTTCGTAATGACAATAATCACCTATAATCATCACTACAGTTTTATAATATATTGTTGTTATTACCATAAGACTATAGTAATGACTATAATCACATATAATCATCACTACGCTTTTATGATCAATTATAGTTATACCACAATCATACTATAATCATCAATATAGTTTAAGGATCAATCATAGATATTACTACACTACAGTTATGAAATCAATTATAGTTATTACTGCGGAACTATAGTAATGACTATGATCACCTGCATTCATTACTCCAGTTTTATGATCAATTATTATTATTACTAAGTAACTATAGTAATAGCTATAATCACTAAAATCATCACTACATTTTTAATATCAATTATGATTATAGGTGATTATCGTCATAACTATAGCTACGTAGTTATAACTATGATTGATTATAAAACTGTAGTAATGACTATACGTAATTATAGTCATTACCATAGTTACGTAGTATTAACTATAATTGATTATAAAACTGTAGTAATGATTAAAGGTGATTATAATCATTACTATACTTACTTAGTTATAACTATAATTGATTATAGATCTATAGTAATGATTATAGGTGATTATAATCATTACTATATTTTTGTGGTAATGACTATAATATATTATAAAACTGTAGTGATGATTATAGGTTATTATAGGTTATTATAATCATTACGAAAGTTACGTAGCAATAACAATAATTAATTTAAAAATGTAGTGATGATTATACGTAATTATAGTCATTACCATAGTTACGTGGTAATAACTATAACTTATTATAAAACTGTAGTAATGATTATAGGTAATTATAATCATTACTATACTTACTTACTAATAACTATAATTGATTATAAAACTATAGTAATGATTATAGGTGATTATAATCATTACTATATTTTTGTGTTAATAACTATAATATATTACAAAACTGTAGTGATGATTAAAGGTTATTATAATCATTACGAAAGTTACGTAGCAATAACTATAATTAATTTTAAAAATGTAGTGATGATTATGTGTGATTATAGTCATTACTATAATTACGTAGTAATAACAATAATTGAATTTAAAACGAGTAATGATTATAAGTGATTATAGTCATAGCTACATTCACGTAGTGATAACTATATTCGTTTATAAAACTATAGTGATGACAAAAGGTGACTATAGTCACAACTATACTTACGTTGTTATAACTATAATTGATTATAAAGCTGTTGTGATAATTATAGGTGATTATAGTCATTACTATAGTTACGTAGTAATAACTATAATTTATTATACAACTGTAGTGATGATTAAAGGTGATTATAGTCATTATTACAGTTACGAAGTAATAACTATAATTAATTATAAAACTGTAGTAATTATTATAGGTGATAATAACCATTACTATACTTACGTAGTGATAACAATAATTAATTGAAAACCTGCAGTAATAATTATAGATACCTATTGTCATAACTATACTAATGTAGTAATAACAATAATCAATTATGAAGCTGTAGTAATAATTATAGGTAGCTATAATCATAACTATAGTTATGTAGTAATAACAATAAATTATTATAAAGCTGTAGTAATGATTATAGGTAGCCATAGTCATAACTATACTTACGTAGTAACAACAATAATTAATTATAAAGCTGTAGTAATGATGATAGGTAGCTATAGTCATAACTATACTTACGTAGTTATAACTAATATTAATTACAAAGCTGTAGTAATGATTATAGGTAGCTATATTCATAACTATACTTACGTAGTAATAGCAATAATTAATTATAAAGCTGTAGTAATGATGATAGGTAGCTATAGTCATAACTATACTTACGTAGTTATAACTATAACCGATTGTAAAACTGAAGTGCTGATAATAGGTGATTACAGTCATTACTATAGTTACGCAGTAATAACTAAAATTGAATGTAAGACTGTAGTGATGATTGTTGGTCAATATAGTCTTGACTACATAATATATATAAATATTATATCTTAACTATATAATATATATATATATATATATATATATATATATATATATATATATAGGTATATGTATATATAAATCATAAACTATTCACAAGAAACTAGAAACCACGAACCATAAATCAAACGCCATATACCATGAATCATAAACAATGAACTATTAACAATAGAACAGAAACTAGAAACCATTGACAATATCCTATAAACCGTGAAAAATAGCCTATAAACAATAAAATATAATCGATAAATCATTAACAATAAACCATAAACTATTGAGCCATAGACCATAAATCATCAATTATTCAACGTAAATCATAAACCATAAATCATAGACCCTGAACCATGGACCATAAACTATGAATCATAAACCATAAACAATAGACCCTGAACCATGGACCATAAACCATGAATCATAATCCATAAACAATATACTTCAAACCGTAGATCATAAACCATGAACCATAAACCATAGACTATATACCACGAACCATAAACCATAAACCATGATCCGATCTCTACAAACCATAAACCGTATACAGTAAACAATAAAATATAAACCATAAATCATAAAATATGAACCATGAACAATAAACAATAAACAATGAATCATAAACCATAAACAATAAACTATAAACCGTAAACTATTAAGAGAATCTTGGTATGGTAAGCCTCGTGTGCATTTTAAGTAAAGTTTTTTTTTTGTAAGATAAAGGATATTCCTTGGCATAATTGAGCACTGCTAGTATATACCAGAGATTCGGAGAATTCGAGGAGTACATTGGAGATAGAAAAAATTGTAACAACAGCCAGCAGTCCCATGGTCGCTGGTGGTGACCGAAACCAAATTTTGAAAATCCCAGAGAGCGAGAGAAATAGAGAACGAGACCGGTAGAGACCTAATGCTGAATAGGGGTCAAGTTTCTTTTTTTTTTCATCAACGGTGGGTGGACTACGGTCCGAATACAATAAGTTTATTTGTAACTAACGGCTCTCGCCGAATTAGTAAATTCATTGTAAAGAGTTTTTTATTAGTGACTGTGGTGCGCGAACCTTTTAGAAATAATATTCGGAGTTCAAACAAAAATATTCGTAACTAAAACGAAAGAAAAATAAAGTGTACAGCATTAAAGGATTCCGAAAATGTTTCAGTGAAAGGTTGATGCAAGGTTGCAGTAACCTTTTATAAACCTGCCGAAAGCTTACACGAAAAGTTTCTATGCGAGATTATAGCAAGGTTACGGTATAAGCTTACACAAATCATTTGTGAATGTTTTTAAAAAACCCTTTTAGAAAAGTTCATACAAGGTTGCAGAAACATTACATCAAAACCTTAATAAACGTATTTATAAAACCTTTCATGAACGGTTCCTGTGAGGTTGCAGCAATCTTTCATCGAAAGCTGAGCAAGACTTTCAAGAAACCTTTCATAAAAGGTTTATGCAAGGTATCAGAAACCTTATATCAAAAACCATTACGAAAGTTTTAAAGACACCTAACATGAAAAGTTTTTGCAAGGTTTCAAAAACCTTACATCATAACCTTCACTTAAGTTTTTAAGAAACCTTTTAGAAAAGGTTCCTGCAAAGTTGCCGAAATCTTTCGTCGAAAGCTGAGCAAGACTTGCAAGAAACCTTTCATGAAAAGTACCAGCAAAGTTTAATAAACCTTACATTAAAAACTTTGCAAAAGTTTTTAAGAAACCTTTTATGAATAGTTCCTGCAAGGTTGCAGCAATCTTTCATCGAAAGCTGAGCAAGACTCGCAAGAAACCTTTTATGAAAGGGAACTGCAAAGTTTCAGATATCTTACATTAAAACCTTGGCAAAAGTTTTTAAGAAACCTTTCCAGAATGGTTCCTGCTAAATTACAGAAATTTTCCATTGGAAGCTAAGCAAGACTTTCATGAAACCTTTCATGAAAAGTTTCTTCAAGATTACAGAAACTTTATCTTAAAACTTATGAAAATATTTTTAAGAAATCTTTTATAAAAGATTTCTGTAAAGTTATCAGCAAGATTTCAGTATACGTCGTTAAAGTAGAAATTTTTATATGTCACTAAAAGTAATCACTTTTAGTGACAACCTACCATCAAGAAATTGAAATGGTTTAATCCATAATTTTGTATACACAAATGTTTTTTTGCTAGCAATCATTTTTATACAATAAATGTTAATTTAATCAGAAATATATCAGCGTATAATTATTACTCTTATACGAAAGCATATAAATTATTTTTATATTAAAAATTGAAGATTCATTTCATCGAATAATTAAATTGTTAATTTATAAGTTGACTAATAAAATATTGTTTTCATAATAAATTATTTTATTATATGAAAAAACTTTTTCCTTAATACAAAGTAAATTTTATTACCGATTTTTATTTATTATTTATTTTTTTTTATGAATACATTTTATGTAAATTATTTGTTTTATATAAATTAATTAACATAAGTTTAACATATTTACAATTATGTTTAGGGCAATGAACTATTAATATATGAAAGTATTGCAGAACGTATAAAGCGTAGCGTAGCGTAATAGGTAGCGTTGATGCCTCGTAGGTCATGGGTTCGCGCCCTAGTCAGATCAAAATTTGTTCATACGTTTTCATGCGTTGTAAAATTATTTTTTAGTTAAATGAAAAATAAAGTAGAACAATATAATAGTGTAATTCAAAGAAATTATCTACAAGGTTTAAGTAAACGTTTCAGGGAGGTTACAAAAGATCTTGCAGAAATATTTTATTGAAATCTTTTGGAAAAGATTCTAAAAACATTACAGGATCTTCCATTAAAAGGCTTTTGAAAGGTTGCAAGAAATTTTTTTACAAGCTTACGAGAAATACTCTGTCAACTTACTGCAAAACCTTTTGAATACCTTTCATAAAACATGTCTGAAGAAAATTTCGTCTCGGATAAAAAAACATTGCTGGAATCTTTCACTGTAAGGTTGATGCGAGGTTTTAGTGAGAGTTTCACTGAAACCTAGTAGCAACCTTTCATGCTGTGTGGATCATGGAATGTTTGTGAAATCTTTAAAAAAACATTTTCGAAACATTTCAGTATAAGGTTTTAGCAATATTTTTCGAAAAGTTACTGAAAGCTTACAATAAAAGTCTCTTAAACTTTTCAGAAAATACTTTTGAACTTTTCTTGAAACCTTTTGCATGGAAATCTGCACAGACATAACGTTAATGGAACCTTTCACTGTAAGATTGTTGAAAGGTTTTGGAGAACGTTTTTGAAAGTTTTTGTTGAATGCTTGTGAAATATTTTAAAAGAAACTTATAGAAATCTTGCAGTGAAAGGTTTTGGCAATGTTTTTTCGAAAGTTTACTAGAAACTCACAAGGAAAGTTTCTTAAAGTTTTCAGAAAATGCTTTTGGAGACCTTTTGTTGAAACCATTTTCAAGGAAATACGCGTGGACATAAAAACGTTAATGGAACCTTTCACTGAAAGGTTGCTACAAAGTTGGAAACTTTCAGTGAAACCTTGCAGAGAACTTGCAGCAACTTTTCATGCCGTGTAGGGCTAAGCTAAATGACAGTGAGTGTAGAATGTGTGAGCATTAGCGACGACCTTCCCTGTCACAAGGAATCAAACACAAAGTAACTTGTAATTAGATTTTTTTTATTAAAGCTGTAAAGTTTTATTTTGTAATTCAAAATTTTCTTAGACATGAATTGATTCGCTGTGAAGTGGAAGGAACGTGGTGCAAGTGAGTGAGCGAGAGAGAATAGCAAAGCGAAACAGGCTTAACGGCCAATATGAAATTTAAATTAAATAAGATAAAAGTTATTTTTTTTTGTAAATTAAATTAAATTTTTTTTTTTCAATTCTCATAAAAATTTTTTTTTCGTGTAAAAATTTTGAATTATATAAATTAAAATTGTTTTTCTTTCTAAATAAAAACTTATTTTATTTGAATGGAATAGTTCGCGATTAGGTAAAACACATAAATTGAGTACTATTTGTTGTATTATAAGAATATAAATAAATCTGTGAAGAGTAAATTTAAATTAACTATTGACGTGTGCTGAGAAAATTTCTTTTGCGTGATTTCCCCGCCTATTTAAGCTCGATGAAATTTTACCAGTGATCGCACATTCTCCGTTTCAAAGCAGCCTGAGACTCATGATCGCCACGAGCCGGCTGGTGATTTCTCTGGCGCATGATAATAAAATAAATTATTTTCAGCAAACCGAAGTTTGCATTTGAAGACGGGCGAGTAGAATATATACTTAGACCAAAATTTAAATTATATCCTTTTATTTCACTTAATATATCCAATAAAATATCAAAAAACAGTGTATAAAATATAAAATGAAATATAAAATATAAAATATAATATAAAAACTAAAAAATTTAATTGAAACGTGGACAGTTCTCAAAATGTCCTCCATCCATCTCAATACAACATTGAGCTCTGTCTATTATGGATGTTGTGGCTTCTCTAATTTTTTCAGCATGAAAACTATTTGAAAATTCTATTATCCTGAATCGCAATTCTTCAACACTTTCTGGTGCTCCGCCATGATACACCTTTTCTTTCAATGCCCCCAATAAAAAAAATCAAGGCAGTTTAGATCAGGTGATCGTGCTGGCCAAGAACATGGCCCATTTCGCCCGATCCAACGCACAGGAAAAACCTGGTCTAGGTGTCTCCGAACACCTAAAGCATTATGTGCTGGTGCCCCATCGTGCATAAAAATAATCTCTTCCTGACGATCTCTGGGCATTATTTCGTCAAGAAGATCAGGGAGCTGATCTTCTAAGAACTCTTAATAGTTCGCTCCGTTGAGAGCATCGGGCAGCTCTACGGGACCTACAATTTGATTTCCGATGATCCCAGCCCAAATGTTAATGCTAAATCTATGCTGAAAACGATCTGTGAACATACAAAAAGCATATATGAAATCGATTACAATTAATAAAAATATATGTACTTCAACATGCACAACTTTAAGAAAATAATGATGGAACCTATATTAAATTTAAGAATTACCTTCACGAGCGAGGTATGGGTTTTCGTGAGTCCAGTAATGCTCATTATGAGCATTGAACATTCCTGTGCGGCCGAAACTGGACTCGTCCGTCCACAAAATATTATTTAGAAATTCAGGATTTCCTTCATGCGCCTCAATCAAATGATTACAAAATAAACGGCGGTTCTCACGATCCCGTGCATTTCCTGAAATAAAGCAACAATATTATAAGAAATCGCATTTAAATAAATTAACGAATCTCTTACTTAAGATATATTTATTGAAAATAACTAGTTTTTCGCCAAATTAGTAAAAATTAGTAAAAATTAGTAAAATTAGTAAAAATAGTAAAAATCATTAAAATTTGAATTCTGACAGTAAAAAATAAAAGTTTGTTAAAGAGTCAATCGATTTCGATAAAACAAAATGGAAAGAATACATATTTAATTATGCTTTAAAATAAGATTTTGTTTTAAGAAAACCCGCCGTTCCAACCTCGCGTAAGTAGCATAGCTACAATAATACTTACTTAATTCATGGACACGCCTAAACTTCCATGGATGTTGCCCATCATCCTTCATAATATTCTGGCAGGCCCAATGAGAGGCCCCTGTAGCTTCTGCTGCTTTTCGTCGGGTCCTCTTCAAAATGCTCGACGACGACCTCGTGATGGTCATATCGGCGCCGTTCTCGCCCTCCTGCCTCATTTCTTACCATTACAGAACCAGTGTCCCTTTAGATTATTAATGTGTTGTAAATTATTAATCTTATGTAATTTTTTATAATCATAAATTTTTTACAACCCACAGTGTGAAATTCGTTCAAAAATTTGTATTCCTGATATTCCCTATCGTCAGAAGAAAACTATCTTTGAAAAACTAATTTTATTAGTAAAGTTTTAATTTTAGGGCAGTCTGAAAATTAAAAATAAAATTTATTTTTCCATTTTTCTTCTATTTTACGTAATTTATTCTACAGGTTTGTTCCAAAAATTGTATACTAATTATTCACAACTGCCGAACGAAGAAAAACTTTTGAGAACTAATTTTCTTATCGTGATTTTCATTTCAGAGCATTTAAAAAATTTAGAAAAAAATTTTCATTTTCTGTTTTTCTATATTTCACGTAAATTACTTGATATATTTTTACAAAAATCGTATGCACTTTATTTGCTATGTGAGAAAATAAAAAAGCTTTTGAAAACTCATTTTCTTAGTGTAGTTACGATTTTAAAGTATTTTAAAGATTTTTAACAAATTTTTCATTTTACATTTTCCTAATATTTTTCGTGAATTGCTCAATGGGTTTGCTCTAAAATTGGTATTCAAGTTATCATCTTTTTACATTGTAGTCATATTTTTAAAAATTAAATTAAATTACTCAAATTCAATAAGCTCTACAAGAAAGCATTCCGCCAGAATTGATGGCAGTATTTTTTTTTTTAAATGGCTTACCTCAGCTATTGTTGTTCATAAAAATTAAAAGACTGGCTCAGCAGTTTATTTGAATTCTATTAAAATTAACGTTAATTTTTTGTTCAAACGCTTATGAAAAAAAATATTATAAATATAACCAGTTGGAAATTATAAAAAATTGCTAATTAATATCTAATTGAACAATAAAAAAGTTTTAGATGAATCGTATTACCGAAACGATTGAAAAAACGCTGCGGTTTGATGGTATCATGTTAATACCTACGCTAATTTCCTTTTTAAACGCTTATAAAAAATAATTTAAAAAAATGTAACCAACAGAAAATGAATAGAATTTGTTTGTTAATATTTAATTAATAAATAAATAGAGTTTAGGCCAAATTGTACTATCGGAACGAATTAAAAATCTGTGGTCTGATAGCATTCTGTAAAATATACTCAAATTTCTTTTCCAAGCACTTAGAAAAAATAAAATTATGAATATAACCAACTGGAAAATTATGGAAATTGTTCATTAATATCTTATTAATTAATAAAAAGAGTTTAAGGTGAATCGTATCACCGGAACGATTTTAAAATCGCTGCGGTTTCATAGCATGTTATAACGTACATGAATTTCGTTTTTAAACGCTTAATAAAAATTATTTTATGAATATAACTTACTAGTCCGGGAGCGGGCAATGCCGGCGTTTGCAATTTATAGGCGAGGGTCCGAAAAAGGTGATTCTTATAGAAAAAAATCCGTAGATTACGAATATACCCTTAGTTTTTTCATCCGAGTGGTACCATATTGTTTAAAATACATTTTTTTAAGCGAAATACTAAAATAATAATTTTTTAATCTCGGACCAATTTTTTCTTAAAATATAGCTCAAAACAACAAAAAAATCTTTTATAAGTCATCTACAAAAAATTCATAATTTAGATTTTATTAGCATTTAAAAGTTGAAAATTTACGATTTTAATCAACTTTAAGGTTAAATTGTAGGATGAATAAGTAACTTATAGCTATAATTCGAAGACGTACTTATTCTGCAACTCTTAATTCATCAATTCTATCGTAGAGAATTTCTAAAATATACAAAAAAATAAAGAGTAGCAATAAATAAAAAGGTCGTGTTTAAGAGTTTCATTAACGTGTTATTGCAATGGTTCCATTCTACAGGCGCGTTGCTATGCGGAAATCAAAACCGCGCGCTTGACTAAAATGCAACTTTAATGTAAATATTCTTATTTACTTAATAATATCTTTTTTGGTGATATATTTTTAAGTTTATACATACATGTGTGTAAAAAATTTTTTAATGAAAGTTTTTTTGATAATCATACACTTTAGGAAAAAATTAAATACTTTTTGTTGAAAATCGTGTTCAATGTACCTGTATATCCGTAAATTAAAATATATTGATTTTTAGCTTATTTAGAGGGTAGATTTGCTTTCGAAAGATTTAATTTTTAGTTCTTTTCAAAGAAAATAAATGAAATATTGTGAAATAGCGATAAATTTCTTAAATTTCTTAAAGCAAATCTACTCTCTAAATAAGCTAAAAGTCGATATATTTTAATTTACGGATATTCAGGTACATTGACAAAGTATTTAATTTTTTTCAAAAGTGTATGATTATAAAAAAAAATTTCATTAAAAAATTTTTTACCAAAATAATTTTTTACACACATGTATGTATAAACTTAGAAATATATCACCAAAAAAGATATTATTAAGTAAATAAGAATGTTCACATTAAAGTTGCATTATATTCAAGCGCGCGGTTTCGATTTCCGCATAGCAACGCGCCTGTAGAATGGAACCATTGCAATAACACGTTAATGAAACTCTTAAACACGACCTTTTTATTTATTGCTACTCTTTATTTTTTTGTATATTTTAGAAATTCTCTACGATAGAATTGATGAATTAAGAGTTGCAGAATAAGTACGTCTTCGAATTATAGCTATAAGTTACTTATTCATCCTACAATTTAACCTTAAAGTTGATTAAAATCGTAAATTTTCAACTTTTAAATGCTAATAAAATCTAAATTATGAATTTTTTGTAGATGACTTATAAAAGATTTTTTTCTTGTTTTGAGCTATATTTTAAGAAAAAATTGGTCCGAGATCAAAAAATTATTATTTTGGTATTTTGCTTAAAAAAATGTATTTTAAACAATATGGTACCACTCGGATGAAAAAACTAAGGGTATATTCGTAACCTATGAATTTTTTCCTATAAAGATCACCTTTTTTGGACCCTCGCCTATGAATTGCATACGCTGTTTATTGTCCGCTCCCGGACTATACTCGAAATTGATCAAAATGGTTTATTAATATCTCCTTAAGGGGATGTAAAACGGACACTACACCTGTACTCATGAATATGACCTATCTTTTCATTTTATTGCAAAACTTGAAAAAAAGAAATGCTTTAGCTTGTACTAATTGCCACGAAGATTATTCAGTTAAATTTTCAAATAAATTCATTCATTAGTTTCTCGGAATTTTGGGTTTCAGTATGATATGTTAGAATTTTTAGATTTTGTACAATAAACCCGATGTAAGGAAAAACTAATGAATGAATTCATTCGAAAATTTAACTAAATAATATTCGTAGTAAATACTACAAGTTAATTCATTTCTTTTCTTAAAATTTTGCAATGAAATAAGAAGATTATCATTATTTAAGAGAACAGGTGTAGTATCCGTTTTACATCTCCTTAACCCTTACAGTCACAGGAGTCGATATATCGGCTACCTGATTTTCTTTTTTTTTACCTCAATATTTTTGCAATATCATGCTTGATTCTTAGATTTTTTGTATTTTTAGATACATATAGCCTTACTATTTATAATGCTGATAATATTTTATAAATTTATAACTATTAATTATTATTACAAACAAATACATACAAAAAAAAGTGAATTGAATTGCATGACTGAAAGGGTTAAACAATGAAAAAGGTTTATGCCCAATCGTATTACCAAAAGAATTTAAAGACTGCTGTGATTTGATAGCATAATGTTAAAATATCCACGAATTTCGTTTTTATACACTTACAAAAAATAATTTTATAAATATAACCAACTGGAAATTAATGGAAATTGTTTATTAATATCTAATTAAACAATAAATAAAGTTTTGGCTGAATCGTATTACCGCAGCGATTTTAAAATCGTTCTGGTAATACGATTTTGCCGAAACTTTATTTTTGTATAATTAGATATTAGATATTAATGAACAATTTCCATTGATTTCCAATTGGTTATATTTATAAAGTTATTCTTTATAAGTGTTTAAAAACGAAATACGTGTATGTTTTAACATTAATAACAATTATTTTTATAATTAATATTTCCAGATATTATAGAAAATTCAAATAACCTTAATCGCTCGAATGCTCTTTCAACTGTAGCTGGTGTTGGATGCTGCTCATTCGGAAAGGTTTCCGCATATATCTCCGCAGCTCGACGAGAAACATAATTGGCTTGGCCATAAATTGCAACCATATATGCATACTCTCTGTTAGTATAAATAGGGTGTGCCATTGTCACTATAATCACTATATTTATCGCGAAAATGAAATAACTTATGCAATCACGTCAATGTACGCGGATAACAATATTTGATTATAAAAGTAAATTTCATGGAGTAAAATAATCGAACAATAGAAAAGCGGAATAGATCGTATAAGAGGTTAAGCGTCAATTTCACAGCAAACCACATATGATATTTAAATGAACTGTTCGTAAGCGGACTATGTTAAAGTTATAGTTAATTATGTTTTATTGTAAATTATAAAAATATTGATTTAATTATGCGCAATGATGATAAAAATTGCATTAAAGATCTTAAGACGACTACGGAAGTTCGGTTCGATTTCATTTTGTAGTTTACAAATTACTCTTTCAGTTTCTAAAATTTTTTGAATTTTTGAATTTTCCACCATTTATTATAATCCGTAGAATGGTGGAAAATTAAAAAATCTGAAAAATTTTACATATTGAAAGAGTAATTTGTAAACTTGAAAATAAAACCTAACCTAAAATCCGAAGTCGCCTTAAATCTGTAAGTTATGCCTTTTTTAATCCAACATTATCGATGTTTGTTAACTTGTTTGTAGCTTTCATAAGATATTTTCGGGAAATTTGAAATAATGAAAATGTTGCCTGATTCAAGTTAGGCCTTTCTTGTATGTTCTGTATCATTTAAACATACGTAGATAAGTTTTTATTGTTCTATATTTTATAAACATATAAAGGATATATCTCCTAGATACATTTTCAATCATAATTTCAAAAATGGCCTAACTCCAGTTAGATCCTTATTCCACGCGACCCAACATATATGTTTCCATAAACATTCTGTTGGATGGATTGTGTAATAATGATGTGTATTATTTATAAAATATTTCATTGTATTATTTCAAAAAGGAATATACCCCAGACATAGCATTATTGCCCACATAGCATGAAAGATTGCTACAAGGTTGCTGCAAGGTTTCATGAAAGTTTTGAAACCTTGCAGCTACCTTTCATGAAAGATTGCAGCAACCTTTATATGTCCGCGCTAGAACCTGGTTGAAATATTTCTAAAAACCTTGCTGCAACTTTGCAGGGAATTTTGCAGAAACATTTCGAAAAACCTCGCTGAAACTTTGCAGGAAATCTCGCATAAACCTTGCAGGAAACCTTGCAGCAATCTTGCAGGAAACATTGCAGAAAAGCTTTGTGAAACCCCACTGAAGCCTTTCGGGAAAAGCTGCAGCAACCTTTATATGTCTGTGCTAGAACGTGGTTGAAATATTTCTAAGAACCTTGCTCGTAAAATGTAACTGAAACTTTCAGAAAACTTGCTAGAACCTTTCCTAAAATATTTCCGCAAGCTTTTTTGAGAGGCCGTTATACAGTTCTATCTCATCTAATCTAAATGTTTATTATTATTAAATAATTGAACATTTTTATACAGATATAAGACTACAGCTCAATAGAGCAGAAAACAAGCAAATGATTCTATGCTATGAAAAAACTGGTATGACAGTGTTTGGGAGTGGCCGACAGAAGTGAAACTTCTTTACGATAATTATAGAACTTATGAAAGTTCATTTAATCTCTATAACTATTTTTCGTTACTTTTAAATCATTTTGAATTTAGATTATCCAAAGAATTAATTTGTTTTAATTATAAATTTTCATTTAATATTTATCTTACAAAAATACAATAATAATTTAATTTTTATAAGTAATTATCAAAACTATTATAATTTGTAGTCCCCACGATTGCTTGCGCGTGCATATATATATATACCTATAGATGTATATATATATATATATATATATATATATATGCATTAAAGTATAGAACAGTGTAGGAAAGAGAGGGACTCACCATCAAACATATATGCATGAATAAAGTAAGGAAGAAAAAGATGGAAAACGCAAGCCGCTGTTGTTTTCTTTAATCATTAAGATATTTACTGTATAATAGTATTAGTTATATACGTAACTTGGGAGTACGAAGGATGAATACAACCACTTTAGTCACGCCTGGATTCAGAATCCTTCGTACTCCCAAGTTACGTAGCTAAGTTTATGTCGTTGGTAGGCCGTAAGAGGAACTATAAAAATGATTTTTTAAAATTAATGATATATGTTTTATTAAAAAGAAGTAAATAATGTCATTATTTACTTATTTATTTTACTTATTAACTGTTTAACTTTAAAAATGTGTTTAAATAAAAAATTCTGTAAAGTTGAGATTGTATATGAATTTTTATGAGCATTGACATATCTAACTACATTCTTTTGTTTTCACTAACCTACGAATCGATGTCACTCACGTCATATACGGCCATGCTGAGCGATATCTCGATCTGTCAATACTCCCTTAGGGAGTATGGATCTGTCAATATTCCCTAAGGGAGTATTGACAGAGAGAATATCGTCGAGATATTAGCATGAACGTATGCAATGCCTATACAAATTTAGCGTGGTCTATAGGCATTCCACCGAATACGGCCTACGGCGACATAAACATGTATATGTATACTATATCTGCGCGTTTGAAATCAAGTCAGTTCCTCCCCTCCCTAACGTTTTACTTTATATGTACCTTACCTAGAATTACCGTCAAAGCGCGAGCGTGCCTTATATATATATATATATACACTTCCGTTGCATTAAGCGGGACGAGATCGATTCACTCCCGTAGAATTTTTTCACATGTCTCTTGTGGAAGCTGCATAACGTCGGTAAAGAAGTTTCACTTTAATAAAATCAAAGTCTTATTACTTTTGGAGTGAAGTCTAAGGAGAAAAAACATTATTACTGGTCAACCGTTTTTAAACTACGCTCAAAAGATAATAAATAGGTAATATTTTTTCATAGAATAGAATCGTTTGCTTCTTTTTGCTCTATTGGGCTGTGGTCTAACTTTTGTATCAAAATAATTAATTTATTAATAATTAAAAAAATTTTAATTAGACAAGGACGGAACTATACGCCCGCCCCTTAAGATGTTTTACGAAACCTTGCGGAAACCTTGCTGAATTCTTTTATTAAACTTTTTTCACAATATTTCATAAAATGTTTTTTAAATGTTACTTAACATAAAAGGTTTCTCGCAATATTTTGTAAAAAGTTTCTGAAACCTTGCAAAAACCTTGCTGGATTCTTTAATCGAAGCTTTCTCGCAACATTTCACAAATTGTTTCTTAAATATAGGGTAGTGACACCAGTTGCTACGAGTGATCCAATAATGACGAACTCGTATTATATATTAAAATAAAAAATTTATTTTATCATATGCAGATCTCTAATAAATAAGTTCAATAAATTTAATATATTACTTATTATATTCATCCTACAAATAGCCTAATATTTAAATTATAAAATAAATAATCCGATTTAAAAATTATCTCCATCGTAAAATGATCGATTAGCGTATAAAAATTTCATTTTTGCATATTTTTGTTATTTTGAAAATCATATTTTCATTTATATTTTATTAAGAAATTTAATATAAACGATACCTAAAAAAGGCCTCCACGTGCCGATTTTGAAAATACCTTCAAGTTTGAATAATAATAATTTTTAAAAACCTAATTAAGAAAGTAATAACTGCTACACTTGTTCGCTTCTAAACCCAGTTCTTACGAATCCTGAACGAAGTAATTTAACCAAAGAGATTGCGTATATATTAGTGCTACCGGTGAAATTATTGAAACAACAAGCGCTGTACATACTTAAGTATTTAAATACTCTTAAGAGGAGGTCACGTATCTCTGTCCTTTTCTAATCGAAGCATTGAGTTTTTTACAAAAACTAATAACTTTAGCAAAAAATGAAGAGAAAGCCGCATCTTGTATCACAAAAAGCAATATTTTCTTTGATGAGAAAGAATTAATTTTATTGCTTTGTTTTCAAGAAAACCTTGAAAAACTTAAATCATAGAGGTTAAGTTGAACAATTTGGTTTTTCAAGGTTTTCTTGAGAATGAAGCAATAAAATTAATTTTTTCTTATCAAAGAAAATATTGCTTTTTTTGATACAAGATGCGGCTTTCTCTTCATTTTTTGCTAAAGTTATTAGTTTTTGTAAAAAAATAATTTCTTTGATTAGAAAAGGACAGAGGTACGTGACCTCCTATTAAATGAGATATTAATTGAATTAAAATGAAGAGAAAAAGGCAGGGTAAATTAAATACAAACATAAAATTTTGTTAAAGTTAAAAAAGTGAGATTATAGTATCGTCTGACCAACGTTATTCATTGATAATAAATAAGTGCCTAAATATTGTTTTTTAAACTAGAAATACATTGATTTTAAAAAGACAACAATTAATTTTAAAGATACTGAAATCTAAAAAAGAAAAAATATACATTTATCGTTCACACGTGAAACTATGGAATAGGTTACACGAGGATGCTCTGTGACAGCGTCAAGTAAATTTGTGATGAACTGAAAAAGACGACTCCGTTTATAAACAACAGACCTGAAAGATAATGGTTTCAGTCATTCTTAAATCTTCATTTACAAATAAGTAAAAGATTACCTGAAATCTAAATAGAGTCGTAAATAATAGTACTGTTATTGAAACATAACCTCAAAACTGTCAGTTAAATGGTCGTAATGTTTGGGTTGTAATAACTGGTGTGTTCGTAATAAACTGGATCGTATAAATTGGATTGAGTTCATAACAATAGGTTAAAAAAAATATTATTTTAAATTTAATATTATTTGAATAATTTACTATTTTAGTATACTTTTTTGTTATACGATTTTTAATTATGTTATGAATAATACGTTTCAAACATATTCTGATTAAAAATTGTACTTATATATAAGATTCAAGCGATTAAACTGAGAAAGTCTACCGAGACTCGTGATAACTGGTGTCACAACCTTGCTGCAACTTTACATAAAAGGTTTTTCGCAATATTTTGCGAAATGTTTATGAAACCTTGCAGAAACCTTGTTGAAACTTTTCGTAGAAAGTTTCCGCAAGTTTTTTTATAATGTTACATGAAACCTTGTAGAAACCTTGCTGCAACCTTTTATGAAAGATTTCTCGCATTATTTTGGTAAACGTTTCATGGAACCTTGCAGTAACCTTGCCGCAACCTTTCATGAAAGGTTTCTCGCAATATTTTGGTAAATGTTTCATGAAACCTTGCAGAAACTTTGCTGCAACTTTTCATGAAAGGTTTCTCGCAATATTTTGGTAAATCTTTCATGAAACCTTGTAGCAAGGTTGCAGCAATATTGCACTGAATTATTTCGTGAAACCTTTTCGCAATGTTAAGACAAGATTGCTACCACCTTGTGACAACATTTCAGTGCAATATTTCAGTGAAAGTTTTACTGCAATATTTCATGCTGTGTGGGTGCATAAACCTTTCAGTGAAAGGATTTTAAAAGGAGTCGTGAATTTTTTTGATAATGATACATGAATATTTTTATAAATCTTCTGTTGAAAGGATTCTGTAATAATTATATGAACGATGAAAAAAAATCTTTTAATGAAAGGTTTCAGCAAAAATTTCTTGAATCCTTTTGAAACATTAAAATGAAAGATTTAAACAAGGTTCGTTTGCAAGCTTTTCAAAATGTTTTCTAAAACCTTGCAGAAACTTTACAGATGATGTATTTGATTTTTACAATTTTATTTTTTTATTTAATATTTTGTTTAACTATCAAATAATTTTACGAAAAAACGCTTAATATTATAACGCATAAAAACGCATGAAAAAATTTTCGACCTGTCTGGGACGCGAACCCATGATCCCTAGAACACGAAGCAAAAATAATTAATAGGCTGATATATTTCTGTCTAAATTGGCATTTCTTGTATAAAAATGATATCTAACAAGAAAAGAATTATGCATACAAAATTATGGATCACTCAATTTTATTTTCTTGATAATTCATTAATTGTTTAGAGTGATGTAAAACCGGACACTACATCTATACTAAGAATTATTTATCATCTTCTTGTTTAATTACGAAGTTCCAAAAAACGAGATACATCAGCTTGTATTATGTATGATGGTAATTGTTTAGTTGAATTTTCAAATAAATCAGTTTATTAATTACAAAAAATATCGAGTTTCAATATTTGAGGGTATAAAAATAATGTTAAAAAACTTGAAATTTTTTATAAATAATGAATGATTTTAATTTAAAATTAAATTAAATAATAATGACGGAATTTACTGAAAACTAATAATTTTTTTTCCTAAAATTTTGCAATTGAATAAAAAAATAGTTAACATTTCTTAAATATCCAAAAATAGTAAACCTTGCCAAAATCTAATCTTTTCTTGTAAGTATCTAGTAACCTTTCAAAAAACATTGCCAAAACCTTTCACTGTAAGATTTCCATAAGTTTCTTTTGAAATATTTCACAAGCATTCCACAAAAACTTTCAAAAACGTTCTCCAAAACCTTTCAACAACCTTACAGTGAGAGGTTCCATTAACGTTTTTATGTCTGCGTAGATTTCATTGCGAAAGGTTTCAAGAAAGGTTCAAAAGTATTTTCTGAAAAGTTTAAGAAACTTTTATTGTAAGCTTTCAGTAACTTTTCGAAAAATATTGCTAAAACCTTATACTGAAATGTTTCAAAAAGGTATTTTTAAAAATTTCACATACATTCCATGATCCACACAGCATGAAAGGTTGCTATTACACTGTCAAAAATGTCATGAAATTTGATGTGGCAAAGTAAAATAATTTAATAAACTGCAGTAATTATGCTGTAAAATACATGAAATTTACTGAAATTTGCATCAAAATTAATGATTTTTGCAGTAATTATGCTGCAAAATACATGAATTTTAATGTAAATGTACATGATATTCATTTAATGTACTGGCTTGAAATTTGCTTCCATTACAGGTAATGAAAGCAACTGACATTTTTTTTAACAGTGTAGGTTTAGTGAAACTCTCACTAAAACCTCGCATCAACCTTAAAGTGAAAGATTCCAGCAATGTTTTTTTATCCGAGACAAAATTTTCTTTAGACATGTTTTATGAAAGGTATTCAAAAGGTTTTGTAGTAAGTTGACAGAGCATTTCTCGTAAGCTTGTAAAAAAATTTCTTGTAACCTTTCAAAAGCATTTTAATGGAAGATCCTGTAATGTTTTTAGAATCTTTTCCAAAAGATTTCAATAAAATATTCTGCAAGATCTTTTGTAACCTCCCTGAAACGTTTACTTAAACCTTGCAGATAATTTCTTTGAATTGCACTATTATATTGTACTACTTTATTTTTCATATAACTTACAAATAATTTTACAACGCATGAAAACGTATGAAAAAATTTTGATCTGACTAGGGCGCGAACCCATGACCTACGAGGCATCAACGCTACCTATTACGCTACGCTACGCTTTATACGTTCTGCAATACTTTCATATATTAATAGTTCATTGCCCTAAACATAATTGTAAATATGTTAAACTTATGTTAATTAATTTATATAAAACAAATAATTTACATGAAATGTATTCATAAAAAAAAATAAATAATAAATAAAAATCGGTAATAAAATTTACTTTGTATTAAGGAAAAAGTTTTTTCATATAATAAAATAATTTATTATGAAAACAATATTTTATTAGTCAACTTATAAATTAACAATTTAATTATTCGATGAAATGAATCTTCAATTTTTAATATAAAAATAATTTATATGCTTTCGTATAAGAGTAATAATTATACGCTGATATATTTCTGATTAAATTAACATTTATTGTATAAAAATGATTGCTAGCAAAAAAACATTTGTGTATACAAAATTATGGATTAAACCATTTAAATTTCTTGATGGTAGGTTGTCACTAAAAGTGATTACTTTTAGTGACATATAAAAATTTCTACTTTAACGACGTATACTGAAATCTTGCTGATAACTTTACAGAAATCTTTTATAAAAGATTTCTTAAAAATATTTTCATAAGTTTTAAGATAAAGTCTCTGTAATCTTGAAGAAACTTTTCATGAAAGGTTTCATGAAAGTCTTGCTTAGCTTCCAATGGAAAATTTCTGTAATTTAGCAGGAACCATTCTGGAAAGGTTTCTTAAAAACTTTTGCTAAGGTTTTAATGTAAGATATCTGAAACTTTGCAGGTCCCTTTCATAAAAGGTTTCTTGCGAGTCCTGCTCAGCTTTCGATGAAAGATTGCTGCAACCTTGCAGGAACTATTCATAAAAGGTTTCTTAAAAACTTTTGCAAAGTTTTTAATGTAAGGTTTATTAAACTTTGCAGGTACCTTTCATGAAAGGTTTCTTGCAAGTCTTGCTCAGCTTTCGATGAAAGATTTCGGCAACTTTGCAGGAACCTTTTCTAAAAGGTTTCTTAAAAACTTAAGTGAAGGTTTCGATGTAATGTTTTTGAAACCTTGCAAAAACTTTTCATGTTAGGTTTCGTGAGAGTCTGGTTCAGCTTTCAATAGAAGATTTTTGCAATTTTACTGGAACATTTCATGTAAGGTGTCTTTAAAACTTTTGTAATGGTATTTGATATAAGGTTTCTGATACCTTACATAAACCTTTCATGAAAGGTTTCTTGAAAGTCTTGCTCAGCTTTCGATGAAAGATTGCTGCAACCTTACAGGAACCGTTCATGAAAGGTTTTATAAATACGTTTATTAAGGTTTTGATGTAATGTTTCTGCAACCTTGTATGAACTTTTCTAAAAGGGTTTTTTAAAAACATTCACAAATGTTTTGTGTAAGCTTATACCGTAACCTTGCTATAATCTTGCATAGAAACTTTTCGTGTAAGCTTTCGGCAGGTTTATAAAAGGTTACTGCAACCTTGCATCAACCTTTCACTGAAACATTTTCGGAATCCTTTAATGCTGTACACTTTATTTTTCTTTCGTTTTAGTTACGAATATTTTTGTTTGAACTTCGAATATTATTTATAAAAGGTTCGCGCACCACAGTCACTAATAAAAAACTCTTTACAATGAATTTACTAATTCGGCAAGAGCCGTTAGTTACAAATAAATTAATTGTATTCGGACCGTAGTCCACTCACCGTTGATGAAAAAAAAAGAAACTTGACCCCTATTCAGCATTAGGTCTCTACCGGTCTCGTTCTCTATTTCTCTCGCTCTCTGGGATTTTCAAAATTTGGTTTCGGTCACCACCAGCGACCATGGGACTGCTGGCTGTTGTTACAATTTTTTCTATCTCCAATGTACTCCTCGAATTCTCTGAATCTCTGGTATATACTAGCAGTGCTCATTTTTGCCAAGGAATATCCTTTATCTTACAAAAAGAAACTTTACTTAAAATGCACACGAGGCTTACCATATCAAGATTTTCTGAATAGTTTATGGTTTATAGTTTATTGTTTATGGTTTATGATTTATTGTTTATTGTTTATTGTTCATGGTTCATATTTTATGATTTATGGTTTATATTTTATTGTTTACTGTATACGGTTTATGGTTTGTAGTGATCGGATCATGGTTTATGGTTTATGGTTCGTGGTATATAGTCTATGGTTTATGGTTCATGGTTCATGATCTACGGTTCGAGGTCTATTGTTTATGGTTTATGATTCATCATGGTATATGGTCCATGGTTCAGGGTCTATGATTTATGGTTTATGATTTACGTTGAATAATTTATGATTTATGTTCTATGGCTCAATAGTTTATGGTTTATTGTTAATGGTTTATCGATTATATTTTATTGTTTATAGGCTATTTTTTACGGTTTATAGGATATTGTCTATGGTTTCTAGTTTTTGTTTTATTGTTAATAGTTTATTGTTTATGATTCATGGTATATAACGTTTAATTTATGGTTCGTGGTTTCTAGTTTTTCGTTAAAAGTTTATGATTAATACCCTGGTAGCACAACTTATTCAATCATTGTGCAATTCTGCTGCAATTTCTCTCCCTGTCAGCCAAACTACAGCAGATCTTATCTACCATACTTCCCATTTCAACTGTATTTCTGCGCTAAGATGATTGCATCAGGCTCTAAGCATCATAAATTACGATAGACTTGAGCAAGCTTTAGTGCACTTACAAGAGGATTTCCAATTGCACAAGAACTCTCTGCAGAATTGCGACAAAATTGCATTCAAGCTCGTACGTTGGACACTGAGCAACAGAATTAGATTGTCTTGTGCAATTAAGCGTGCTGAATCTGAATGATTTGCTCACGAGCTCGGGCGTCAGAATTGCAGCAGCCTTGTGCATGCTATCTGCAGCAGATTAATTGCAGCATAATTGCGTTAGACTTACAGCAGCTCTAGTGCACTCAGAAAAGGCTTACTGAGTGCACTTGGGTTTTCAGCAGTATTGCGATAAAATTCTGCTGTAAGAATCCGTGCATTACACGAGACTCTTAGGGTGCACTTTATCTGCTGTAAGTATGGCGCACATCTGCTGCAAAATATCTGCCGCACGGGACCTTCCCAAATATATTGCAATTCTGCTGTAGGAATCCGTGCATTACATGAGGTTCCAAAGTTGCACTTTATCTGCTGTAAGTATGGTGCACATCTGCTGCAAAGTGTCTGCTGCACGTGACTTTCACAACTATGATGCAAGTCTGCTGCGAAGATCTGTGCAGTACATGAGACTCTTAGGGTGCACTTTATCTGTTGTAAGTATGATGCAAATCTGCTGCAAGTATCTGATACCATGCTCTGACTGCAGAACTCTTGTTGATTTGGAAAGCATGTTATATAAGATCTGCGCACTGATACTTGCGTCAGATTGTGCTACCAGGGATTTAGTTTATATCAGTGTAGTAAGTTCCAATTATATCGACATAGGTTTTTTAAATCTTAGCCTTGCTCTGTTTGATACTGAAGATTTTGCTAATAAAACAGTTCTTTTATTCTCTACTTTTGATAACATAATTATATGACGATATGCAGAATATAGGAATCCTCCTGACCATATTGAATTGCCTTATAAAAGACCAACCATTTATTGGCGGATTCTCGCAGTTGGATTAGCTTTTATTGTAGTTTTTCAGGTAATTATTTGGATTAATAATAAATTATTTACATACTACTTTAGTTTATGTAATATACCTGATATTTCAATGCATATTTTTTAAATTGATAATTACTGAAGATAAAAATATCAAGCAAAACAATATTTTAAATAATAATAATGGAATTAAATTTTTTTTTGTATTTTAGAATATTGTAGAATTACTAACAATGGCTGTGCAGTGGAACCTATCAAGCATATTAGAAAATGAAGTGACCAAATAAAACGCGAAGCTTTCTAAACAGAAGAATTAATAATCAAACTAGAAGCAGAAAGGGCAAGAAATAATATTAATTACAGATAATCCGATGTCATACATCAATAATGATAATCTCAGAAGAAGAAATACTTACACAAATTATATTGACTGTGTTAATTTGTAATTTTTATGATTAATCGGCATTATTCCACTTAAATATTTATAATTAATTTTTATAAATTTATGAAAAATTGTATGAACTTTTTAAAATATTAATGTAGTTTTCAGATTTTTATTTGATTCTTTTATAAATAAGTAAATAAGCATTATGCTGATAGCTTTTTAAAATATCCTTTAATTTTGAGTACGATTGAAATATATTTTAAATGCTGGATATTAGTAAATTAATGATCTGAAAATAGATATAGGATATGCAGTGTATTATATAAATGCTTGATCTTTAAATTTATCAAAAATTGATGTATTTTGATGGTGTGTATGTTTTTTAATAACAAATTAAATATTTAATATAGCGGTGTGAAATTCAAATGAATAAAGTTTTATTTAATTACGCATGAATTTTTAATTATTTAAAAGAATAAACTGAATGGAAACAACTTATTTTATTGTTTTTAGTAAAAAAAAAATATCTCAAATTCAAAATAAATGTGAGCAAACAAAGTTCAAGTACAATGTATTGCTTTCAATGATTTCAATTAAAAGTATTATAATAATACAATTTGAAAATAATATAAAGTAAAAATTAAAATTTTTATTTCTTAGATTTTACCATAATTATTTTTAAAAAAGTGTCTTAAAAACGAATAAAACGTTTGAAACTTTGGCGGGATATTTGTAATATAGAGAAATCCTGATTATCTCAGTTTTTATAGGTTATAAATAAAAAATGTTAATATTCCAAGTAGTAAAATTTATTATCTTAATACAATTATTATACAATTCATTATTTTATTAAAATTATACAATTTATTATGTGGGATCAGAAATAAAGATTTCTGATCTCACATAATAATAAATATTCATTTGGTCTTATAGGCTAAAAAATTTGCATTTTCTCAAATTCTGTGAGGGTGCGAATGAGAATTTTGAGAACAAACCAAGACGAAGATCTGTATATTGTTTTCTAATGAAAATCAAACACATTCGTGCCAGAGTAGAGGTTTCTGATCCCATGTTTTATGTATACATTGTAATATTTACTTTGTACAACTCTTCATCAAACTGAGATAATTATGCAACTTTTTACATTGCATTTTTCCTCATAAAAATTAAGTGTAAAAAGTTTTGTAACCTTTGTCAAACAATGTTCTGAGAATATATTGTATTAAAGCATGTTCTAAGATGACTGCAGCTCTAGTTAAAAAGTATCCTCTTCCACCAAATACTTCTGTACCACGCTCTCTATCTTTACCATCAATCATATGTATAAGATCTACATGTGAATAATTTTTTCTTTGTGCACAATCTCTAAAAGTTCTCTCATGCTGTCAATAGAAATAATGTTATTATTATAAATTAATGATTTAATAATTATAAATAATCAAGAACCAAAAATATTTTCGTGATGAAATAACATTATAACATTTTTAATAATTTAAAAATAGTGCTAAAACTAGCATTTCTTTGCAAAAATAACGTGCGCTCAGCTTGAATCCTCTTTAATTTACGATCGCTAAATCCAGCATGAAATAAGAATATTAGCGTGAGCTAAATCTAGCAATAACTAGCCATATTAGCCGGTGCTAAATATAACATCTTATGAAATTAGCGACCGCTAAATCCAGCGGGCGCTAAAGCTAGATTCTGCTAAAATTAGCGTGTGCTAAATCTAGCATGTAATGGAAAAATTAGCGTGTGCTGAATATAGCGTGTGCTAAAAGAAGCGGACGCTAAAACCAGCGTAGGCTTGCAATGTTAGCGTCCGCAAAAACGAGAGTCTGCTAGAACTAGCGTGCGCTAAATCTAGCACACATTAGCAAAATTAGCGAGAGCTAAATGTAGCGTGAAATGGAAATATTATCGTGTGCTCAATATAGCGTATGCAAAAATAAGCGCACGCTCAGACTGGCGTAAGCTTGCAATGTTAGCGTGTGCTGAAACTAGCATTTATTTGCGAAAATAACGTGCGCTAAGCTTGAGTCCGCTTTAATTCACGATTGCTGAATCCAGCATGAAATAAGAATATTAGCGTGCGCTAAATCTAGCAATAACTAGCAATATTAGCCGGTGCTAAATATAGCATCTTCTGAAATGAGCGTCTGCTGAAATTAGCGTTCGCTAAATCCAGCGGATGCTAAGGCTGGATTCTGCTAAAATTAGCGTGTGCTAAATCTAGCATGTAATGGAAAAATTAGCGTGTGCTGAATATAGCGTATGCTAAAAGAAGCGCACGCTAAAACCAGCGTAGGCTTGCAATGTTAGCGTCCGCAAAAACGAGAGTCTGCTAGAACTAGCGTGCGCTAAATCTAGCACACATTAGCAAAATTAGCGTAAGCTAAATGTAGCGTGAAATGGAAATATTATCGTGTGCTCAATATAGCGTATGCAAAAATAAGCGCACGCTCAGACTAGCGTAAGCTTGCAATGTTAGCGTGTGCTAAAACTAGCATTTATTTGCGAAAATAATGTGCGCTAAGCTTGAGTCCGCTTTAATTCACGATCGCTGAATCCAGCATAAAATAAGAATATTAGCGTGCGCTAAATCTAGCAATAACTAGCAATATTAGCCGGTGTTAAATATAGCATCTTCTGAAATTAGCGTCTGCTGAAATTAGCGTTTGCTAAATCCAGTGGGCGCTAAGGCTGGATTCTGCTATTGGATCGTAAAACTGTACAATCTTAAACAACTTATATTTGCAAAATTTTTTCCGTGTCAAAAGAAATGTCGATGTTAAGAAGGGGCCGAACTATCTGTCTTTGTCTAATAGCGTTTTTCATCATTTATGTAAACACTATCCGGTAAAACAAGAAAAAAATAGCAGCACCTGCTAGATATTAGTATAATAAGTAAATTTTGTAATAACAACCAAATTTTTTCACTGCGTAGTTTTTGAATAATTAGAGACCTACCAAAAAAAGATAGGTTATATTCTAGATTGCTAGTAGGTCTCTAATTAGTCAAAAACTATGCGGTAAAAAATTTGGTTGTTATTACAAAATTTTCTAATTATACTTATATCTAGCGGGGGCTGCTATTTTTTTCTTGTTATACCGGATAGTGTTTACATAAATGATGAAAAACGCTATTAGACAAAGACAGATAGTTCGGCCCCTTCTTAAGGAATAAGGAGAATATTACATTATTAACCAAGAGAGTAAAATAGGTGATTTATGTCTAAGACGTGACAATAAAGACGAGGTGAAAAACACCTTCACTTCCGTGGTTAATATATTACTGTCTCATACACGACGGGCGTCATATTCAGCCGCATTGGGTATACATTCGTTAATAATACGTAAAGTAACAGCATTAATATATGATAAAATAAAAATAAAAATGTGGCAAAGAACCTGTCGGAAACGGGGGGCGGTCCCCGCTCCAAAAAAATAAATAAAAGATAAACTAGTTTCTACAGAAAATATTATTAAAAAAAGCACCTATATTTTCGAGTAATTTCAGTTATTAGAGTAATGATTATTTCTTTGAGTAATTCGATTCTTCCGAGCACTCCGAGTAGCTCATATTTTTATGAGCAATTTAAGTAATTCATATTTTTTTCGAGTAACTCGATCAATTTGAGACACGAACTCGTAGAGTCAAGTTATTTATTTCAGTTGTTCATACGATCGGATACTCGCACTTATAATTATTAAATTTATTTTACGTTCGCGAAATTCATTCTCTACATGCCAAATGTTCATGTGCCATAAGAAAAAGTAAATTTCTTACAGGACATAGAAAAAAAATCAATCATACCCGTGAGAAAACTACTTTTTTGCCCTTGGGTAAAATAGAGCTATTTTAGCCCCTAAGAATAGACATCAAAAATTGAATTTCACGCCCTGAGTGTAAATAAAAAATATATATTTCTGCTTCAATTTTATACACAAAATACATTTCAAACATTTTCCGTAATTTTAATAATCGCAAGTGTTTTTAATGAAACATATTACATTATGTAAATATCAATAAATTATTTATTTACATACTGTAGAAAATGTCCTAATACATGGCCTCCTCAAGAATGGTAAAACTCAAAAGATACGATTTTCAAGGTAGCCATCTATTAAGACATTTACCTTACCGCTCAAAAATTCGATACTACCGGGTAAAAAAAAGAGTCTTGAAAAAATGATCGTATTGCTGAAAACAATGTTGTAAAAGAATTCTAAAAAAAGGTTAAACACTTTTAATTGATTATCTTGGCTACTGTAATTAAGATAAAAATTTTTTAGAAGTGAATTTGGACTCAGCTCGTCATGCTGAATCCAACGATACCAATATGTATCGATGTTATCCGATCACCCTGTATATATATATATATATAGCGCTGCTTTAAACAGTATTGTCTCTGATAGTCGCTCAGCAAGTATCATAAAAATAAATGAAATTAGATACAAAATACTAACTTTTAAATATATATATATATATATATATATATATATATATATATATATATATATATATATTTATCTAGCGCTCACACATACATAACACATACATAATATAAACATACAGGAAGATTTTAATAATTAACGCATTAGAAATAAAATTATTAAGTGGCCGTTAAAGATGTATCTGCGTACGAGTGAGTGCTTTAAACATACTGAACGCTTATTTGGTAACTTGATACCCAAACAGCATATACACAACGATTTGTACGCTAATGCTTCGATGTGTCTTCTCTCTCCCAATCTATACTTAGTTTGTCTAGTGCATATTCGCTTGCTATACTCTCTCTCTCTTTCTCTCTCCTTCTCTCTCTCTCTCTCTCTCTCTCTCTCTCTCTCTCTCTTTCTCTATTTCTGTCTGCGTCCTGCTCATTAGACGTGTGTGGCATTGCTCCGCTTCCTTTTACTATTGAGGCACAAAAAAAACTCGAGTTATTGAAAACAAAGTATAGTACCACTTTGGGAGTTTCTGCAACTACATTTTGGTGCATTGAGCTGGTTCCTGTTTCCAGCCAAAGTATATTATATCCTAGTGCAAAGTTTTGGATTATTTTTTGCACGTTGCGGCCATTGTTGGGATTTCTTTTTCGTTGTTTTAAGGCTGCTTATAGTATCTGCACGCACAACTACTAATAGTATCTTGGATCTCAGACCTTTTCTATAGTTGTGCGGCGCGTGGAGAATACATGCGCCCACGTGTGTAAGTTTCTTTCCTTTGGAGTAACCTGGACTTTTTTCTTGTACTTAACTTTACTATATTTTTTATTGTGTCTGTATCTGATCCATTGTGGAGCTGAACAAGCTGTGGTGTGATTTCGCCAACTGATAAGCTGTTCATTGTAGAGTGATACATACCAGTACTTCACAGAGCTCTCGCTTGTCGTCTGCTGCTGTACGAGAAAATTTGTGACACAGGGCCATTTTGTCTACCGTGCAGTGCACATTAATTTTAGTGTGCACTCGCAACGGTACGTATCTATTTAATTTAGCTAAAAATTCTGCTTATTATCTACTTGCTCCAGGGTCTCTAATTTTTGTATTTCATGTGGATCATTTATTTGAGTGTGCCCTATTCACTGCCTCCTAGTCATCAATTTAAGACTTCAAGAACGATTACTATATTGTAATGCTATGAGTGTCGCGTTTTCTTTTTATTTACTAATAGTTTTGCGTTCTATATATTGTAATTTTTCTTTGAGCATTATTTTTTTTTTGGTGATGTACTTAGCTTTCATTTAATTTTTTATTTACTTTGCGGAAACGATTTTTATTTAATGTAAGTTTCTAATTTTTCTAATTATTTAGGAGAACTTTAAATTGATATGAGAGAGTAGAGCTGCGCATGCGCGTTTTATCTATATAGAGTGTTAAACTTTTTTTTTTGTTTTTAATTTTCTTAATTAATCATAATAGTGTAATCTTTTATTTAATTTATGCTCTATATTTTTAATGTGTTTAAATACTTATTTAGATGTGAAGAAAGTGTTATAAGTGTAGCAGTTAGCTATAAGTGTTATAGTGGCGATTGTTGTCTCGACTCTTTTCGACCCTTGGCGCATCAGCAGAATATTGTTGTAAGCAACCCAACTAACAAGGAGAGCACCCCACCTCCGGGAAACGGATTCGCCTGAAACTGCAGAATATGATTTTTTGATGAAAAAAAATAAACCCGTGTTTTTTCTTTTTGTCGAATAGGCCCCCTAGACAAGGATATAGACATTTTTTTTTAAATATGATGAATAAGAGCCTTTATAAGAACTTAGATAACCAAAGAACTAAGACTCTTACAAAAAAATGCATGAAAAATAAAATGGAGCACGAATTAAATGCTTTAATTTAAGCTCTGTTGCATTAAAAAATCTTCAGTGGTTCAAAAGTTACAGGTGATTAAAATATGTTAATGAAATAACGTGAAAAATTGATCATATTTTATATGCTAAAAATATTAAGTAAATACGTGGTAATATTCAATTAAGAATAACTTTTGAACAACAGAAGCTTTTTTAATGCAACAAAGCTTAAATTAAAGCATTCAATTCGTGCTTCATTTTATTTCTCATGCATTTTTTTGTAAGAGTCTTGGTTCTTTGGTTATTTAAGTTCTTACAGAGGCTCTTATTCACCATATTTTTGAAAAAATGTCCATATCCTTGTCTAGGGAGCCTATTCGACGAAAAGAAAAAACACGGGTTCATTTTTTTTCATAAAAAAATCATATCCTGCAGTTTCAGGCGAATCCGTTTCGCGGAGGTGGGGTGCTCTCCTTGTAAGTCTAGTACTGGTGGTAGAGCTCGCGCTAATTCTTTTGACTGCTCGAGAGATTTGAATAATATTGCTGATACTAGTATTGATTCGTGCGGTGCTACGATTGCTACTGTAGATAATAGTACTTTAAGTGATAGTATGATGAGTCTGCTTACTGGTTGGGAAGGTTTTACGTCTGCTCAGCAATTTGCCACGCTCTTTCAGGCGATAAATAATAGCTTCAAGGACCTTCATCAGCACGTAAATGAGCGGTTTGATGAGCTTTTATCGCAGATTAAGGATTAAGACGCAGCGTTAAATCGTCAGGATATGCGCATTGAAGAATTAGAGAGGGATAGATTGGAGTTGCGCAATGAGTTTGACCAGCTTAAGGATCTGTATGCTCATGGTTCATCAAGTGCTGAGATGAAGGTCACTGGTATTCCTATATTATGTACAGCCTTTTTGCTGGTGCTGACTTATGCCATCCTTAGACAGCTGTAGTTGGGTGCTGTTTGTGGCATGTGCTTTCCGTGAGATTATCCCAGGCAAAAAATGAAACTCAGGTTACTAGTTTACCGGCTGAAACTCCAAATCCTACTTTTTCATTTATTGTTGAATTTAAATCGGCTGGGATTCGTGACTATGTACTGAAAGTAAAACGTGAGTATGCTGAAATGAAATTCTCGGATTTAGTGAAGGGCGTCGAGAGTTCAAATCTTGTGAATCTTTTCGAGATGTTGCCGACGATTGTGCATAATTTGCTGATGGCTGCAAAAGCTAAAGCTAAAGAAGCAAAGTATAAGTATGTTTGGGTTCGAGAAGGGCGTATCTACGCTCGTAGGGATGACAAGGCTGAGCGTATTATTATTGTTACTGAATCTGATCAACAAAAGATTTTGTGACTCAGTTCCCCGCATGGCTTCAGATCTCAGCCCACGGTGCTACATGGTGTTCGGATAGCCCATATAAATGCTAATTCTATTAAAGATCATTCAAGTGAGATTGGGAATTTACTACAGCGTAAGTCTATAGATGTTTTATCAATCTCAGAATCCTGGCTAACTTCCAAGGTTCATGATTTTAATTTCCATATTGCTGGCTTTAACTTGGTGTGCAACGATAGAGGTCTGAAATCTTTGACTGGTAAACGCGACTTCATGCAGGGTGGTGGTGTGGCCTGTTATTTACGGAGCGGTTTTAAATGGGACGTTCTTGCGGTACCTCAGATTGATAACATCAATGATACCGAGTATCTGCTTCTGGAAATACATCTGGATGACTATCAACGTATATTGTTTGCTTCAATCCATCGACGTCCCAAGGGTCATGTCCTTACTGAGTTTTTTGAAGTGTTTCATAGGTTTAGTCAGCTATACTCGAACGTTATTCTGGCTAGTGATCTTAATTCAGACTTGCTTACCGATAACTTTTATGGAAGTCATCTGCGGAACCTCATTTATGAGAACTCCTTATTTCTGGTACTCTTTGAAGCAACTCATCACAGGGAGGGTAGTGCTACGTGGCTTTGGATAAAGTTGAGGCATCTGAGAAATCAGATACACCTTTTATAAATGGCCATGATTTTCTACTGATGGATTATGCCCAGAATTTTGTCTCGAAGAAACCGATTGATTTGTGTTCTAGAAGTTTTCGAAACTTTGATGCTGTAGTTTTTTCGCATGACCTGCAGTTGAGGTTGGGTTCTGGATCTGAATCGGAGGGGAACCCGGATGTTGATACTGTACTGAACCATTTTGTTTGGGCCGCCATGGCTGCATTGGATGATCATGGACTATTTGTCTCAAAAGTATTGTGTAGGACTCCTGTAACATGGTTTACGACTGATTTGCGTGAAAAGTGTAGACAACGTGATCGAATATATAAGAGAGCGAAGCGGACTCGGAATTTATAATTATTAGCGGAATATCGTTTACTGCGTAAGTCACTTAAGATTTAATTATAGTCTGCTAAAAGCCAGTATATTAAGCAGTCTCTTACTAGTGCTAAGGGTGGACCTGCTATTTGGAATCTAATAAATAAGTTTGGCTTGGTGAGGGATAAGCTTCAGTCGCTACTGGGTCTTTTCTCTGCGGGTGAACTAATGAAGTATTATTCGGATGTAATTTGTGTGCATCCAGCGTGCTCTGATGATGAACTTGTTAGAATTCTTGGTTTGCCGCTGAAAGATGATCGAGAAAGTTTTGCGTTTGACTGTGTTAACCAGGAGGAGGTACATCAAGCTTTTTTGGTTTGCTTTCCAAAGGCAAGGAGTTCATATTTTAAGGATGTCTTGCCTGTTGTTGTCCCGTTTTTCACAAGGTAGTTTAACTTGTCCATCAAGTCATGTGTCTATCCTGCTCTATGGAAAAGATCTGTTGTGGTCCCACTCTATAAGGTTGCTTCACCATCGTCACCGTCGGAGACTAGGTCTGTGGCAAACCTGCCGCACTTTGCGAAGGTGTTTAACACTCTTATGGCTCAACAACTTACTAGATTTTTGGAAAATAATAACCTGTTTTCGGGTTAGCAGTCAGGTTTCAGAAGTGGCTACAGTACCCAAACTGCGTTGTTAAAGGTTTCAGATCATATCCGTAGAGGTATCGATCGGGGTTTAGTAACTCTTATGCTTCTCTTTGATAACAAAAGAGCTTTTGATTCTATCAACCATGAGCTGCTTCCATCTAAGTTTAGAGAGTTGAATTTCACAGATGAGGCTATTAAATGGCTACACTCGTACTTGACTGGTCGCTCTGAGGCCGTTGTGGGTCTGGATTATGAATATTCTGAGTTTATGTCTAGCACCTCAGGAGTGCCCCAGGGTCCTACACCGGATCCTATAATATTCCTTGTGTTTATTAACTCTGTGGTTAATGTGTTACGTCATTGTAAGGAATCTTGTATGTTGTTTGCGGACGATCTTCAGATATCTATATACAGTGTAAGCCTCGTGATTTGGAATCGGCGGTGGCAAGGTTGAATGAAGATGCTTCATTGATTGTAGATTGGTCGCGTGAAAATGGGCTGATGCTCAATATTGCAAAAACAAAATGTATGGTGTTTGCGTCAATCCAGAATCATATGCGTATAGTTAAGGATGAACTGCCTCCGGTGATGGTTGATGGATCTATCGTCCCATTTGTGACATCCTGTAGGAATCTTGGTGTCATATTTTCGGAGGATCTGACTTGGAACGCACATGTATCTTTGATCTGCTCTCGGGTCCATGGTGTCCTGTATCGCTTACGCTACAGGGGTCGTAGTCTTACTCTGGAAATTAAGTCGTCACTAGTTAATGCACTGATTATTCCACATTTTGATTATGCGTGTTTGGTATTGGTAGATTTGTCACGCTATTTGGCTGTTAAATTACAGCGATTGTGCAATACTGTTGTGCGGTTTATATTTGGTTTGAGGAGGGATTCTGCACTCCAGCCGTTCTATCTGCGATTGGGATGGCTGAATCTGGATGCTCGAAGAAATTATTTAATGGGTGTACTTCTGTATGGTCTATTTACTTTGCAGAAACCAGGCTATCTGCATGACTTCTTCCCAAGAGTCACGGTGGACTATCGCAGATCTCATAGAGTTCGGTTATCGAGCTTTATTTTGCCTTTAACTTCAACCCAGACGTATGAAAAATCATTTACTTTGCAAGCCATGAAATACTGGGACTCGATACCTGTGACTATCCGCCTGAGACCATTGGTCTCTGCTTTTAAATCGTCCTTGTATGATTATTTGTTAAATAGCGTTATATAAAATTTGATTTGTTTAATTATTTATATACATATTTATTAAATGGGTAGCTAAGATTGCGTGCATGCGTAAAGCAAAATAAATTAAATGTGTGATAATTGGCGTATAATTCTGCCGTCCAAAGTAAGAAAACCTTAACTCCAATGGGATTCCAATGTAGTTAACCACTTTTACACTTTGGACGGCAGAATTGTATTAGTTTAGTTTTTAAAAATGCGCTTTACTGTAAGTTTGCTTTAATTTGTTGCCGAAGTATTGTAAAATTTTGTTATCATTTATATTGTTTTGTAATTACTATTTATTTATTGTATTAAATTGTTTTTTTTTGCCATAAGGTCAAATTCAGACCTTGGCATAATAAAATTATATCAATCGATCAATCTCTTATTCAGGCTGCTTAGTATAGTATAGTGTTCCTTTTCTCTCTTATTCTTATAACTTTGTTGTGTATGCGCGCACAGATAGGGTCACACGCACACAACACATATTGAAATGTAACGAGTCGGCAGCTTGGATTTTTATGCCCAGCAAATTTTCGAGGCGCGCCAAAACAAGTATTAACTTCAAAAAGTCAAACGTCGTAAGGCTACACTTAAAACTAAAAATAATAAGCGCAAAAATAAAAAAAAAGTAATTATCTATAATTATTTTTTTAACGCATCTTAACAGTGAGAGGCAAGGGGAACTCACTCTAAAAAAGCACCCCGAAAGAAACAGAATCCTTCTTGAGAAAAATGCATGTGCATAAAAGGTGTATTTTTTATTAAAATTCATATATCTCAGTTATTTTTTAATTTTTTTTTTAATTTCTTGCACTGAATTGAAGGGGGCTCAAAACTCAACTCAACTTTTCCAGTTTGAACATTTAGTTTTTGTATGCAATTTTCAAATGTGCATATCTTATGCAATTTTAATATTTTAGCAAAAAAAAATACTTTAAAAATTATTGTATTAACATAACTTTAGTGCGGACAAGTAATTACATTTACCTAAATAATAAATTCAAAAATATATCAATAAAATATAAAAAGCAAAAATCAATTCCAACAACTCCGATATCCCGTTAAGCATTGATTAAGCTGAATGTGGATATGTTCTTTGCTTCAAACTGAAAGTTATATTATATAATTGCAATATTTAAATAACTCATTGAATTACATGCTTAAAACTAGACAAATACAAGAAAGTAAATATTAAAGAAAAAATCCGTAGTGTAATCGTAAGCTTAAACAAAATCGACTTATTTTCCTCCTTCTATCTTTGTAAGTAGCAGTATTCTCGAAATCGTTAGCTTATAAAGAGGGTAAGGGCTACCGCATGATGGTATATAATGATACGTATTCATCTGTAATACCCTTGGTTATGAAATTATCAATTCAATAACTCGTACAACGTATACCACTTAATCGCAAATCGATAAAATTTTAATCCACAGACTACCAGTCTGTTAACTTTGAGTCTATATGTTCCAAACTTCAAAATGATAAATTCAATTAGCATCTAAAACCCTACATCTAAAGCCCACATACTTTGAACCCATAAATCATTAATTACAAAAACGCAAACTCATGCTGAGTCTAAATCTGACATCAAAATTGCTTTATCACGTCAGGTTTTTGAAATATTTTAACTTTAAGGTGCAAAAACGCTGTTTTACCCATTTTTCAAATATTACAGCCCTGCAAACATTGATAAAGATATTTGTGATGTATTGAGGTCAAAGTTAAGTTTTTAGTATTATAAATAATTTATTTATTAACTAGCACTGATTCAAAGAGTTTTTGATGACAAGTTATCGAACATTGATTTTAATAATAGAAATTAATATTTCTAAAAATAAAATTTATTTATAAAAAATCGACAAACCTAAAAATTTTAAAAATTAAATTAAAATTTTGAGAGTTGAATGAATTTTATAATTATATAACCTTAAATGCCTTAAATTTATTAATTTTAAGTATTTTTGATTCATTGTTATTTATTAAAAGCAGGCTGGATCCGCTTTCCTTGTCTGATTATGTCTTTTGTTATACTCAAGTATTAATCGGTGTATCTGCAAATTGAAGTTTGAGCGCAATAGATATTATTATTATGAATATTTATGCACAAGAACAAAAAATTCTACCGCTTTGATTTTAAGAAAAGTAACGAACGCAAAAATATTATAAACATAACCTTTCACTTCAGCGTTCCTTCCTTTACTCAAGTATTAATCGGTGTATCTGTAAATTGAAGTTTGAGCGCAATAGATATTATTATTATGAATATTTATGCACATGAACAAAAAATTCTACCGCTTTGATTTTGAGAAAACTAACGAACGCAAAAATATTATAAACATAACCTTTCACTTCAGCGTTCCTTCCTTTTCTCAAGATCAACGCGGTAGAATTTTTTATTCTTGTGCATAAATATTCATAATAATAATATCTATTGCGCTTAACCTTTAGTTTGCAGATACACCAATTAATACTTGAGTAAATAACAAAAAACTCAATTAGACAAGGACAGCGAATCTGGCCTGCTCTTAATGATTTAATAATTATTGATATTCTGTTAAAGAGTTATGGAATAGAGTGTTTTAAATAAAGTTGTAACTTCGCACCGTGCTACATCTGTCATTTCAGTTACTGGGTCGATAAAAATGTTATGTTTATGCTATTGTTTATGAATATAAATGCCTAAGTTTAATAATAGATCTGAAAATAATTTATAAATACATTTATTTTTATAGTCTTAATAGAATAAAAAATAAATAATTTATGATTTTTATAAATCCATATCACATATCTATGCAGGTATTTAAAATAATGCCTTCATTTTTTGTCAAGGATATATACCCTTACAAAAAAATCTCCAGGTCATCTGGAGATGCGTGTAGAGTCTGGCTGTAGGTCATCTGTGGGTTGTTTGCGAAAACGTCTCAAGAAATTTCCTTGTTCCCCTGTAGAACTTTTGGTAACCTAAAGGTTCATCACAAGGTTTTTTGGATTTTCTTATTATTATAATTTTGAAAATTGGAATAGTTTAAAATAAATAAAATTTTCGAGACGAGATTTGAACACAGAACCCTTTGCTCTGACTTGTTCAAATTCGGTTATAACTAAGAGGTATAAATAATCGAAAACATTTTATCGTGCTTTTTTTTTATCACGTTTCTGTAATAAAATAATAGCTTGGATGCCAGTAAGAAAGACGAGAGAGCTAAAGGTTCTAGATTTAAATCTTATCTGAGAAATATTTTTTTTATTTTCATTTATTTCTTTAATTTTTTTAATTATTTTTACATTTAAACCTTGTGGAAAACTTGCAAAAGATCTAAAACTCTACAGAAAAATGAGAAAATTTCTACAAATATTTCTGCAAAGAAGCTACGAATAATCTGCAAACATTTCGACAAACAACCTGCAAGTTTGTTTCGTAATGCTCTGTAATAATTATAAGTTATTGTGATATTTAATACTTTTTATTACTATGAAACTGTGATTCTTCATTATATTTGAATGTGATTATTACTTCATTATTATAATTTTTTAACAGGCATTTCACTAGGCTTTCATTTTCTGTATATTGATCTTAGCTGAAGTTATGAATTGTGAAAAGTAATTTTAGCTAGAGAGAAGAATAGTACCCACTGGTCTTGGCTAAGACTAAGAATGGTATGCTTTAGACCTGGCTAAGGTTAAAAAAAACGCTTTAGTATTAGTAAAAAATAGAAATTTTACTAGCTATGCGAATATGTATCCATTAGTATAAGTTAGTATTGACTAAAGTCATAAAACGCATTTGTAGTTCCAGCCAATGCCAGACATAGCATACACTGTTCTTGGCTAAAGCCAAGGATAATATTATCTAAAATTAGCTAAAATTAGAAACCGTTTGAATTAGTCATAAACTTAGTTACAAATGACAAAAGTTGATTTAATCTGGTGCGAATGCAAAAAAAAAGATTCATGCAAAAAAAGTCGGTGTATGATTGACCTCAATGAGGCAAGCAAAGGCTGAGTTTAGCCTAATATACAGTACCATTCAATAATTCGATAGCACTATGTAAAAAAAATGTGGAAAAAATGATCATATCTTCGAAAAAGTGATTTGGAAAAATTCCAAAAAAAAAAGATTTCAAAGTACTCCTCAAGAGCTTTAAAAATCGATGCATAAAATTATTTTTAAAATTATTTAGCGTGTTTTTTTAAAAACTTAAAAATAAACATTATTTTCTATTTCTTAAATTTTAGATTAGTTCAGAACTTTCCGAGTATGCTATGAATAAATCTCAAAAAAATATAATTTTAAGTACTCTGAAGGAGCTTCGATATGCATTTTTTTAAATTTTCAACAATAATTTCCCAGAAAGTGATAAGGCTTTAAATTTTGAGGATTTGCAAAAAAATGGCCAATTTCCACGATGGTAACTTAACACTATTCACGATGATAACTTCGTTGTGATAATGATAATAATATAATTAATTCATGATTGAAAATTAAATAATATAGTAGTGATTAAAAAAAATAGCACTAAAATTATAGTTTTGTATCTATAGTTAAAAGGGGATAAGACAGAGTTTTTGGTCAAAATTTTTGTTTTTGGGTTTTAATAATTTTCTTATAGGAAATTTTATGTAGAATAACCTCCCATTTGTTGTTTTTAAAAATTCAAATTATTTCAAAAGTTATAAAAAAATGTAATAAAAAAATTTTCTGAGTTCACGTAAAATCTCATATGAGATCTCATGTGCAAAAAAATTAATTTTTCCCGATACCCGATCTCACGTGAGATCTCATGTGCAAAAAAAATTTTTTTTCCCGATACCCGATCTCACATGAGATCTCATGTGGGGTCTCGTGTGAAAAAAAATAAAATTTTTTCCTATACTTATAGTTGTAATCAATGTCAACAAATCTAAAATCTAAATTTTGGTCTATAATTCAATTTATTTATATATATTAATAAAATTACGATTAAATGATTTTACACTACATCTACAAAACAATCGTTATCTAAAGCATGCTATTATGGATTATGGTTTCAAACTATATTCGAGCGTAATTATACTTGGCGATTACATAATAATAGAAACAAATTTTTTACGAAGATTTAGACGTTATTTACAAGTAATAGTTAAGATACTAGTCACTACAATTATGCATATCGTCTTTTACACTCGAGAAGTCCATCACTTTTCAGTGAGGTCTGGAGCGATGCCGTTCGTATACAAAGGTTTGTTCAGAATTCGTGTATTTACGAATGGAGATACTTATTTCATATCGCAGACGAAATCATGTATACAAGGCTCGGGATCAGTTCACTGATTAATGACAGTTTTTCTAATCAATAGGTAGTGTCGTTCTATGACGCACGCTGCATCTGGTTTAGTTTTACGGCTTAACACGTCTTACCAATTGTTACACAATTTGCATGTCGCCGCAAAAACAGTTGCAGCTTTATTTATGTCTTAAAACATTATGACAAACTACCTTCAATGAACTGACAGTGACTTAGTACTCACTGTTGAAAATAATGACATCTTTCCAGTACGTCTTTGAAAGATGACTTTGAAGACGTCTTTGAAGACGTCTTTGGTCGTGTCTTAGATTGGAACAAAATAAGACGTTATTTTTTTAATGTTCAGAAAATATAGTAACCAAATTACGTCTTTTTTATGAGTAAAATAATTTCAAAGACGTATTTTTCCAATAAATACTCATAGTAAAAGACGTAAATTTTCGAAAAAAATTTTTTTTTAAACGAATGACGTTTTCCTTGTTGAAAATAATGACGTCCTTCTAAGACGTCTTTGAAGACGTCTTTGGTCATGTCTTAGATTGGAACAAAAAAAGACGTCATTTTTCCAATGTTTAGAAAAGTTATTCAACAAATCACGTCTTTTTATCATTTCAAAGACGTATTTTTTTTAATAAAAATGACGTCTTTTCTTACGAATTTTTATTTAAAAAATATGTCTTTTCTTACGAATTTTTATTCAAAAAATACGTCTTTTCTTACGAATTTTTATTTAAAAAATACATCTTTGAAATTCTAAAAAGACGTATTTTTATTTTAAAAAATACGTCTTTGGAAATGAATAAAGACGTTATTTGTTAAATAGCTTTTCTAAACATTGGTAACATGACGTCTTTTTTGTTCCAATTTCAGACACAACCAAAGACGTCTTTCAAAGACGTCATTTTCTCCGAATTTATGAAAAAATAATTTCATTTTTCATGAATTATGTCATTGAAAAATGACTTTACATGATAATCATTTTTCATTTAAAGGAAAAAACAAAAACAAGGTTAACCTCGTAGTTTCAATTCTTCGAAAAACGAAGAGCATTTGCGATTGAATTGAGAGTGTTCTGGCCTTATATATCTGCGTCTTTGAAATTTGTATAAGGGATCGCAAAACTTGAAAATCGCCACCTAGTGAGTTAAAATTAAATTGACGCAATCAACAATCAATTCGACTGTAAGTCACTGGGTGGCGATTTTCAAGTTTTGCGATCCCTTATACAAATTTCAAAGACGCAGATATATAAGACCAGAACGCTCTCAGTTCAATCGCAAATGCTCTTCGTTTTTCGAAGAGTTGAAACTACGAGGTTAACCTCGTTTTTGTTTTTTCCTTTAAATGAAAAATGATTATCATGTAAAGTCATTTTTCAATGACATAATTCATGAAAAATAACGTTTTTTTTTCATGAATTCAGAGAAAATGACGTCTTTGAAAGACGTCTTTGGTTGTGTCTGAAATTGGAACAAAAAAGACGTCATGTTTCCAATGTTTAGAAAAGCTATTTAACAAATAACGTCTTTTTACATTTTCAAAGACGTATTTTTTAAATAAAAATTCGTAAGAAAAGACGTCATTTTTATTAAAAAAAATACGTCTTTGAAATAATAAGAAGACGTCATTTGTTGAATAACTTTCCTAAACATTGGAAAAATGACGTCTTTTTTGGTTCCAATCTAAGACACGACCAAAGACGTCTTCAAAGGCGTCTTTCAAAGATGTCTTTCAAAGACGTCTTTGAAAGACGTCATTATTTTCAACCTAAAAGACGTCATTCGTTTAAAAAAAAAAATTATTTTTGAAAATTTACGTCTTTTACTATGACCATTTATTGGAAAAATACGTCTTTAAAATTATTTTACTTATAAAAAAGATGTAATTTGATTACTATATTTCCGGAACATTGAAAAAATGACGTCTTATTTTGTTCCAATCTAAGACATGACCAAAGACGTCTTCAAAAACGTCTTTAAAGACGTCTTCAAAGACATCTTTCAAAGACGTACAGGTAAGACGTCATTATTTTCAACAGGGCTTAATATCTTTTTTTTATCATACTGATAAATTACTTTTACATATCATTTACAATAGCGTCTTACAGATTTAAATAATATAGGTTTTTCTAACTCAAGAATTATTGATTTTACTTTTATTTTAAAGTATAATCGCAATCTTATTGCTTGTTTTCCTAATTTAGTCGTAAGTCTACCGTAATCTGAAAAATTTTTTAAATTTTGCTCAAATATAATTTCAGACCATAATAAATAATCTTATTCATACAGACTATTCACATAGTTTTCATAATAAGAATTATATTTGCATGCAATTTAAGTTCAAACATTAAAAGTAAGATTATAAATTTATCTTATTATTATGCTATTTGGCAAGAGCAAATCGGAGCAGATTTGATACCGACCGAGAATTGAACATCCGTTGTTTAATTTTCTCCTACTAAACGTAATGGAATGAATTAAAATTTTAAATACATTTACCAAATTTATTTCTCTATTGCACTCACCAAAATGATTGAAGAAAATTTTGAAAATTAAAAAATTTTATACTACAACTGTTTATTAAACTGTAAGTACGGTTACTTACTTTTTGCTTGAAATATGATGAATATTATGAAAAAAAATCTATTATACAATCATGTATGTATGAAAAATTGCGCTCAATAAAATTTTTTTTTGAAAACAGTATCATTATTTCATTTATGATTCAATAACATTTTTACTTCTCGGTCGGTAACCACATTTGCTCCAGCTTACTCTTGAAGATGAAATTTAGACCTTTTTTACCTATCGAAAGTAGCTAAATAAGTAATTTCGTTTGATTTTGATAAAAACATATATCAAAATTTTTTCACTTGTAAATATCTATTTATGTTAACAAATGAGAAGCGAAAGCGCGTAAATTTGTCCAAATTCAAAGAATAAGCCGAAAAAAATAAATAAAAACAAATTATCTTTTTTAGCTATTTTCGATCGGTAAAGTTAGTCGAAAGCTGATCCGAAGTGGAAAGTGACGCCATGAAATACAATGCAAATTAAATGAAGTGGCAAAAATAAGGAATACTAACCCGGGGCAAGATGCATTGACAGTGGTGATTTTTAACGAAGTGAAATCCGTTATTATCAAAGTCCTCACAATTGTCTGACACAAAAGGCACAAGAGTATCTTTTTTTCGACTCTTCTTATACATCGGCTTTGTTCCAAACGCTTCTCGGGGTTGCGCACGCCGTATTCACAAAATTTATCACGCGTTAAATAGCTCTAAAGAATCTTTCTGATTGGTCAATACAGCTTATCTATAAAGAAACCCCCAGTATGTGCAGTAGATTTTCGGACACAGCAATATACTAAGCATTACTAATTCACAATTTTAAAAAGCGTGTTTAACACAGCCATTTGTATGCGAACGGAATTTCCTAAGCAAGACAATGAAAATTCTGTGAACGTATATATATAACACATTAATAATACATGGGTTTTGTTCCAAATGCTCGCGATATATATATATATATATATATATATATATATATATATATATATATATATATACATATATCGTAGGTTTTAGGGACCCACTAATTCAATACTAAATATGAATTAATTAAGTCCTAATTAACTTATGTATATAGTATATAGAGTATCTTTGATGAATATTTTCTCCTAAAAACTCGAACTCAACTTATGAGGTAATGAGGACCGTTTAAGAGTTCCGGGACCTTTACATGAGAGTATAAAAACCTTCTTAAGAGAATGGGGACCATCGCCTTTGAGAGTGTAGGGAACTTCTTTTCTTGTGAGAATGGGGACCATCACCTTTGAGAGTATGAGGACCACGGTCGTACATACAGGTCACGGAACTGCGCTGGTGGGGGTGAGTTCTTTAATATCCAAACGTTTAGCTTGAAAATTGACCACTTTGTGGTGCGCTACAATCGGATGAAGTAGGCTTTGCGATTGCGCAGTACGTAATTCCTCTTCTCTTTTCAAATCGACACTTAGCTGCTTGAGATTTTAATTATAAATTAATTGTAACATATAATTTGATTAACAGTAAATTTAGATAGTTAGAAATAAATATTTGAAATAAAAATAAATGTAAATTTTATGCACTTAAATATTTATTTGCTCATAAAATAAGTAAATAAAATTTAGAAAATAATATTAATAAAAAAATGTTTAAAAATTGAAAATTTGTTAATTATTTAAATATGAATTTTATTTTGTAATGATAAATAATTTGATTTTACATAAAAAAAAGAAAATAAGATATAAAAATTAAAAAAAATTCTTTTTAAAAAAATTTTGATATCCTTATACGATTAATAACCAAGAAAAAAGATGATCGGCGTATAAATATATAAAGGGTATATTGCTATAATGAAAGTACAATATTTATTTAAAAAATCTATAAAAATTTATTAAACTTTATCTAATTTTGACATTTTTCATTTAACAACAGATTGTTTTTTTACTTTAGCATTTCCTTGATAAGTAAAGTGACGCATTCTAAGTCGAACGTAATAATAAATTGCGTAGGACAGAATATCAGGTCCATGATCTTTGCACGGAAAGGTAAAACTATAATTTTGAATGACATCATCAATTTTCAGATAAAAAACGTCTGTTTGATGGGCATGCCGAGAAAAACATTGCTCAGTGTAAAAAATGAGATAAAAAAAGTGGGTATTGGCATAAATTAATCCACACTTACATTTTATGTCCACTAACTTTCCAATACTTGTTCGAGTGTCATTAATTATTCCTTTTTGACAAATTGTACAATTTTGAAAATCTTCTTTTTTCATAATTTGCTTACATAAATAACCTACGATGTAATCAAATAATTAATAAAATATTTATTTGTAATGATAAATTATATGAATTTAAAATACTTACATAATATTAAAGTAGCACTTCCTACGGCGCATTTTGCAGTCAACATTCTACATTACAACAAAACAATTATGAGCATGTACTTTCCAGTTATGTTCTACGGTTTCATTTTAACAATTACCCATCATGGCTTTATAATATTGTCGCAGATTGTTTTTAAACAAGTAACAGTGGTTGATGGATATATATATTCATAGATATTAATGATCGAAATGGTCACTTATCTTATAAATAAATAATATTTATAGTTTTATGTATACAATAATTTGAAAGTCTTATTTACAATTGTATTATAATATATTACTGCAATATTGTCTCATTTTTTCATACAGTTATTGATTTATTTTAATATCTTATAGATAGTAAGATGGACTCAGATGAATAGCTTTAACACATATATTATGAATGAATTTCAGGGATTAATGTTAGGATGTCCATAATTTGTTATCATGAGATTATTTTTATTACTTTAACGTGTAGATTCAAGTTTTAATTTACAGTAGCATGGTATTACTTACTTATCTATTTATACATTTAAAATATAAATGAAATATTAATTAAAAGCTTATTATTATTTCTGAAATCTATAAATTTATAAAAGAGCAACTATTATTCTTAAATAATAAAAAAAATTTGATACGTAATTATAAAAAACTATTATCGCAATAGCAAATAAATTACTATTTAAGTAAACATATTGCTTTTATTCTTACAGATTATTTGTTATGTATTATTTCAATTCACTATGAAATTATTATGATTAGCATCTATAATTTTATTACTCCTTACGTTTCTTATTGAAACAATCAAGTTTCTGTATTTTATTTTAAATTTAAAATTTATAAGTTTATTATTTTTAGTAATACTTGCGTCAAATGTAATGAATTATTATAAATGATTTTAAAAATATATTTATGACGAGAAATGAATATTGATAAGTACAAAAGTATTTTTTATGTTGATTGAAGTAATAAAAAAAAAAATATTTCAGTGACATTTACAAATATTATTGAAAAATTTGCAAAAATAAAATTAATCTGTTTTGCAATGTTGTACATTAGATCTTCTTACTTTAAAAATATTTTAATTAATTTCTCTTTCATTTTTCAATACATTAAATAACCCTTTTGAAATAGAAAAATCATAAAAATAAATGTTATGTCGTAAAATATGAAACATTTTCTGGGAACTGTGGTGCACGACACATTCTACAAGTAAAGATTAAGAGTGGTTCGTGAAATTGGGTTAGTAGTGCTAATGTCTACTTATGTTAATCACAAAATAAAGATTGTACAAAGCAAATTAATAACATTAGGAACCTGTAACGTAATAAATAATGCATTCGAGCACAGAAAACTGAGAATAATCGTGTTCGATTAATTTATCTACCTCATAATCACTGTAATTTATCATCGCATCCAATTTTTCCTTTAAAGTATTTAAAGAAACTTCTGATGCAGACGTTGATTTTTTGTAAATTTCCTTTATATCTGTTACAGTTATCATAGGCGTTACATTTTTTTCCATAACTGTACAGTTCCCGAACTTTGGAGGTTTTATTAAACTATAAATTGACAACATTCTGTATAATAATAAAAAAGTTGGGCATGTAGGATGCTCATTACTACCAGCAGCTCCACGGATTGTGCCAAAGAATTTCTGTAATTTAATGAAATTTATGAAGCAAGTAATAAAATATCATTTTGGTACATATTAAATACTTTCAATTATTTAATGAAATTTATGATGCAAGTAATAAAATATCATTTTGGTACTTATTAAATACTTTCAATTATCAAAATGTATACTTAACAAGTACAAAAGAAAAATTACCTCTAAATTATCTTGGTTAACTTTTCCCGTCAATAAGTATTTAAAGTTATAATTGTTGATTAAATAATTACATAAATCTAAAGTAGATTGCATAGTGACCCTCAAACCATGTGCAGTTTCTTTCGTCAAAAATTCTTCTTCGGAAATAATACCGTGTATATATGTATCTTCTTCCCATTTATTTAATTTTTCAAGTGCATCTTCCAAAATCTGTAATAATTTTATTTAAAATAAAAACGTTATGAAAACTTATAACAAAAAATATAATTTTTTTCACATTTATATCCAGTATAATGTGAAGAACAATATTATAAGACTTACAGTATACTCTTTATATTGATTGTTTTTTTTTAAATAAATATAAATATTGTTTTATGCATACACAGGCCGATGGAAGTATCATTTATGTTTTTTATCTCAGTGTACATTTATATTGATTAAATTAATAATCATAAATAATAAAATAAATACCTTATAATCAGGAGATATAGGTGTCAGACCTTGGTTAGGCTGTTTTCGGTTTAGCGCATCAAATAAATCGTTCATCCAAAGACAAAAATCTGACGTCACTTTACAATCATTGAAAACGTCAAAGTTATGATTTTGGTAAAATAATAAGCCATCTGATACAGATTTACTGAAAATCTGTGTATGAAACGATACAATATTATTTTCAACGAGCCAATACAATAATTTTTTTTATTCCAAAAGAAACAAAATAGAAAAGCAGAAAGTTAATAATATTTTGTATTTAAATTAAAAAATTTACCTGTGTAGCAAGTTTAACTCTCATTTTAGCGGTATTATCTGGTTCAATATGCCTTCTGGAAATTTTAGGACACACCCTTGCATTCCCAGGTACAGAAATGTCAACGTAGTAAAGACGTTTCAAATAGTCCCACATTATATAACCATCTTCTTCTGTAATCTGGAAATAAAAATGAAAACTTTACTAAGTAATAGTAATATTTTTATGCCGAAAATGTTTTGAAAATCTTATCTTATATTATATTAAAGTGAAACCACTTTTTTCTCCGTTTCTCCGGTTCTCCGGTTCTCCGCATTTTTTGAATGTGTCTTTCTTGGGCCTTATATTTTCTTGGGCCTTATTTTGTTTGGGTCTTATATTTTATTGAGCCTTATATTTTCTTGGGCCTTATAATTTTTTGGACTCAATATATTTTTGGGCCCAATATTTGTTGGGTCTCAATATTTTGTGGGCCTTATTTTTTTTGGGTCTTATATTTTATTGAGCCTTATATTTTCTTGGGCCTTATATTTTTTTGGGCCTCATATTTTATTGAGCCTTATAATTTTTTAGACTCAATATTTTTTTGGGCCCAATATTTTTTCGGCCTCTATATTTTTTGGGCCTTATATTTTACTGAGCCTAATAGTTTCTTGGGTCTTCTATTTTTTGGGCCTTATAATTTTTTGGACTTAATATTTTTTTGGGCCCAATATTTTTTTGGTCTCTATATTTTTTGGGACTTATAATTTTTTCGAACTAATATTTTTTTGGGCCAAATATTTTTTCGGTCTCTATATTTTTTGGGCCTTATATTTTCTTGGGCCTAACACTTTCTTTGGCCTTATATTTTATTAAGAAGGGGCCGAACTAGCTGTCTTTGTCTAATAGCGTTTTTCATCATTTATGTAAACACTATCCGGTATAACAAGAAAAAAATAGCAGCCCCCGCTAGATATTAGTATAATTAGTAAATTTTGTAATGACAACCAAATTTTTTACCGCATAGTTTTTGACTAATTAGAGACCTACTGGCAATCTAGATTATAACCTATCTTTTTTTGGTAGGTCTCTAATTATTCAAAAACTACGCAGTGAAAAAATTTGTTTGTTATTACAAAATTTACTTATTATACTAATATCTAGCGGGGGCTGCTATTTTTTTCTTGTTATACCGGATAGTGTTTAAATAAATGATGAAAAACGCTATTAGACAAAGACATATAGTTCGGCCCCTTCTTAAGCCTTATATTTTCTTGGGCCTTATATTTTTTTGGACCTCATATTTTATTGAGCCTTATAATTTTTTGGACTCAATATTTTTTTGGGCCTAATATTTTTTTGGTCTCTATATTTTTTGGGCCTTATATTTTACTGAGCCTAATACTTTCTTGGGTCTTCTATTTTTTTTAGCCTTATAATTTTTTGGACTTAATATTTTTTTGGGCCCAATATTTTTTCGGTCTATATTTTTTGGGCCTTATATTTTATTGAGCCTTATACTTTCTTGGGCCTTATATTTTTTTGGGCCTTATAATTTTTTGGACTTAATATTTTTTTGGACCCAATATTTTTTTGGGCCTAATATTTTTTTGGTCTCTATATTTTTTGGGCCTTATATTTTACTGAGCCTAATACTTTCTTGGGTCTTCTATTTTTTTTAGCCTTATAATTTTTTGGACTTAATATTTTTTTGGGCCCAATATTTTTTCGGTCTCTATATTTTTTGGGCCTTATATTTTATTGAGCCTTATATTTTCTTGGGCTTTATATCTTTTTGGGCCTTATAATTTTTTGGACTTAATATTTTTTTGGACCCAATATTTTTTTGGTCTCTATATTTTTTGGGACTTAAAATTTTTTCGACCTAATATTTTTTTGGGCCAAATATTTTTTCGGTCTCTATATTTTTTGGGCCTTATATTTTCTTAGGCCTAACACTTTCTTTGGCCTTATATTTTTTGGGCCTTATATTTTCTTGGGCCTTATATTTTCTTGAGCCTTATATTTTCTTGGGCTTTATATCTTTTTGGGCCTTATAATTTTTTGGACTTAATATTTTTTTGGACCCAATATTTTTTTGGTCTCTATATTTTTTGGGACTTAAAATTTTTTCGACCTAATATTTTTTTGGGCCAAATATTTTTTCGGTCTCTATATTTTTTGGGCCTTATATTTTCTTAGGCCTAACACTTTCTTTGGCCTTATATTTTTTGGGCCTTATATTTTCTTGGGCCTTATATTTTCTTGAGCCTTATATTTTCTTGGGCCTTATATTTTCTTGAGCCTTATATTTTCTTGGGCTTTATATCTTTTTGATTCCTACATTTTTTTGGTCAATATGTTTTCTAACGTAGCTTTTCATCCAAGCCTGTATACTTTTACATTGGATTCTTCAGTGGAGCGTATTTTTATAATGTTTTATACAGGCTCCGCTCCAGACGCTATAATATTTTTTTTTTATTCCAAATGCAATGTTTTAACGTTTCATTCTTACACTAGACATTGCAAATCTAATAGCGCATCTCCATATGCAGCCGATTCAACAGCGCATCCCAATATGCAGCTGATTCAACAGCGCATCCTAATATGCAGCCGATTAAACGGCGCATCACCATATGCAGCCGATTCTATAGCGCATCCCTATTTGCAGCCGATTCAACAGCGCATTCCCTATTGTAGTCGATTTAATAGCGTATCCTCGTATGCAGCCGATTCAACAGCACGTTTCCTTATGTAGCCAATTTAACAGCGCGTCCTTTATACAGCTGATTCAACATCATATTAAACTATTTTAAAAGCGTCAGTTGATATTTATTTTTATTAAATATCATATATTTTATTATATTTCGAGTGCAACTAATAACACAATCTAAAACATGAATATTAAATACATATTGACATATTCTTCATAATATCTCTTTATAAACAATGTTTTTTGTATATATTGTATTCTGATCATTTTTATTTTCTCCGTTGACAATAGCGTAGTCACCTAAAAATAATTTTAAATTGTTTTTAAATTTCGTCCATGAAAGAGCAACATATAATTGCCTATGACTGGAAACTGGTGACGGCAAATAAACACCAACTTTTTCATAAGATTGTCCTTGTGATTTATTAATAGTCATTGCAAATCCTAATCTAATAGGAAACTGTTTTCGTTGCATATTGAATAACATTTCTCCTGTAGATAGAGATAAATTTATTCTTGGAATGAAAACTTATTTACCTCTGTTTTGATCAGTGGCTAATTCCGCTTGAATGGAATATTTAAGCATTTTTTTACTATCAACCTTGTTCCATTACAAAGTCTCTCATTGACATTTGAATTTTTTAAAAGTATAATGATAGCCCCTACTTTTAAATGTAATTTATGTGATGGAAGTCCATTAGGAGTTAACTTATTTAAAAATTCTGTAGGTAACATAATATCTAAATTTTCTTCGTTATCATCTTCAGCAGTATCAATACTCAAATATTCAACATGGTTTCCTTCTATTAAATTCAAAACATTATTATTGATTTCAGTTACATCATTATTTTTAGGAGCCAAAATAACTTTTTTCGTTATATTCGTATTGTCTATTTTTATTGTTTTTCCGAATATTTTTTCGACAAGATTTTCTTTAATGATAAAATTATCTGGTATAGCAGTTACTTCATTATCATCTTCAAAAACATCGTGGCGTTTTCCTTCTCCGATGTCTAATAACCATTGTTTAAAATTATTATCATTATCCGAAACTCGAAGATTTTCATTTAACTTCATTCGCTTAAAATTTTGCCATAATAAACTAAATTTAACTGAATTTTCAATAATGTTTATACGGCTATCATGTCGTACGATTGGTAATGTTTACCTGAAATCTCCTGATATAATTACAGTTTTACCACCGAAGGGTTGGTTTACATTGTATAAATTTTGAATGAGACGATCAACCGCTTCGAAAGCAAATTTTGAAGTCATGGATATTTCATCCCAAATAATTATTTGTGTTTCCTTTAATTGTTTGCTTTCTGCAGAATTAGGCTTAACATTACAAGTTGTACAATCTGTTATATTTAACGGTAGTTTAAATGTTGTATGCACGGTACTTCCATCGACTAATGAATTCGCTGCTATACCTGTCAAAGCTACACATAAATAATGTATGGTATGATATTTAAAATAAGTCATTAAAACGTTAAGTAAATAACTTTTTCCACTTCCACCCGGTCCATCTATAAAAATATATTTTTCTTTACTTTGGTTGTTTAAACTTTTTAGTGTAGAGTCGAATATTTGCCTTTGTATATTATTTAAAGAATTTATTTTTATTTCTAATTCATTAAGAATATAATTATTATGATTTAAAATTGTTTGATTATTATCTTCTTCTATAAATGTGCTTATGTTAGGTAAATTAAAATCGTTTAAGAGCAGGCCGGATTCGCTGTCCTTGTCTAATTGGCATTTTTGTTATTTACTCAAGTTTTGATCTGTGTATCTTTAAATTAAAGGTCCAGCGCAATAGATATTATTATGAACATCTATGCACAAGAAAAAAAATATCTACCGGTTTGTTTTTGAGAAAAGTAAGTAACGCGAAAATATTATAAACATAAACTTTTACTTTGGCGTTACTTACTTTTCTCAAAAACAAACCGGTAGATATTTTTTTTCTTGTGCATAGATGTTCATAATAATAATATCTATTGCGCTGGACCTTTAATTTAAAGATACACAGATCAAAACTTGAGTAAATAACAAAAATGCCAATTAGACAAGGACAGCGAATCCGGCCTGCTCTTAAACGATTTTAATTTACCTAACATAAGCACATTTATAGAAGAAGATAATAATGAAACAATTTTAAATCATAATAATTATATTCTTAATGAATTAGAAATAAAAATAAATTCTTTAAATAATATACAAAGGCAAATATAAACATAAACTTTTACTTTGGCGTTACTTACTTTTCTCAAAAACAAACCGGTAGATATTTTTTTTCTTGTGCATAGATGTTCATAATAATAATATCTATTGCGCTCGACCTTTAATTTGAAGATACACTGATTAAAACGTGAGTAAATAACAAACAACTCAATTGTTACTCGGTCGGTACCAGGTTCTACTCCGGCCTACCGTTAATGAAAAGCCATTGACTTTTAAATTATTTTTAATAACATTCAATGCAAGATTTTTACCTACATTTTTTTCGTTTTTAGGGTGGTAAAATTTATCTTTATATTTTTCATATGAATCTCGTGCACTTATAGGATTATGAAAAACGGAAATAAAAGCAAATAATTCACAAAGAGCATAAGGGAATTCTGTTGAAGATGCTTCTTCCAAGCATTAATCTTTATCTTTATTAATTAATTGTTTTGCCTTAGCTGTCTCATAAAACGAATTGTACATTACATCATCAACAGTACGCAAAGCTTCAAAAGACGTGGCTCCTTCAACATGTAATAGTAATAACCTAATAAAATAACGTTCTCTATCTTTCTGACTTACTAAGTACATTCTACTGAGTATTGGTTTTTTTTTCTTTTATTCCACTTTTTCAGTTTTTCATCAAATGTATAAAAATTTGGTATTTCTGAATATAAGTAATTTCGTGCTTCGAAATCTTCTCTATTCGAAATCTTCTTTATTTGATCATTTCTTCTTTTCCTTCTTTAAAAAATACGTTTTGTTGATTCTCTTCATGAACGCTTAGACGTTTTGTAGTATGTGGAATAACATGTAAAGGATATTCTAATAATTTGTGCATTGCTTTAGGTGGACATAAATATCGTGTATTAATGTATTGTTTGATTTCGTCATATTCATATTCAACATTTTCACTATTGTCATTTTCAAAAGTATCTTAATTTTCTGATCTAAAATCAACATTTACTTGATGTATTTCAATGTATGCACAATCATGACCTTCATAACAGTATTTGAAGAAATATTTAATGCATTGTACAGTGGAACAAACTTCTACGTTTATGTGTGCATTAAATTTCAATAATAAGTAAGGATTATAAGGAACAACGTATCCATTATCTGCAATTCTTTCTGTAAATTTATTTTTAAAAATAATTTCGACGCCATCATTGTTGCGTTTGTATAGTGGATAACTATTTGATTTAAATTTTGTTGTATTATTAAATTTTTTGGAAAATTTTTCGTACATTGTTTCGTATTTTTATCCATACACGGACAATTTATATTTTGCATACCACAGGGACCGTGTATCATAAATTGTTTAACAATACTATATAATTTCGGATAAATATCTCTATTTGGGATTTCTGCACTTATTATTTTATCAACTTCTTCGGGAATGTCAAATTTATCATTTTTATCCAAGAATAACAACATATGCATATGTGGTAATCCTCGTTTTTGAAATTCAATCACATAACGATATGCAGTACATTTTCCTAATATTCCCTTTTTTATTACTAAATTTTTGAATTCTTCTACTTTTTGATAAAATACTTTTCTTATAATATTGCAATTGCATAAAATGCTTTTGTTATAATATATCTATTGCATTTTTATAAATTTCCAAGTTTTCAGTTATTTCTTTTCAATGTGGGTCACAGGTCATAGTAACAAAAAGGTCAGGTTTACCATGATAATTTACAAGTGTTATTGAATCAATGTAATTTTGTTTTAAAAATCGTGGACTTACTGTAAAATTTGTTAGTAATATTACCATTTTTCCAATTTTTGAATAATCTAATTCTTTTTTGTTATGTAAATAGTCCATAACACCTTTGTAACAATCACTTCTTAATACGTTTTGGTTTTTTCGTATGAAATATAATCTGGAGGTTTCAACTTTTACAAATGCATCAACAATAAACTGTTGAGATAATTTTCCTAAAATAAGAAATGGATTAGATTCATTTCTAACACTAAATCTATAATTATAAAATTGCAAATGTTTAATATTAGATTTTCTAAATTTTTTTTTTATATTTGACATCCATCCAAAACCACCATTAGGGTGAATGAGCGAATATGTCATAGGATCTGTGTGTTTGCTAATTTTGAGTATACTAATTGGTTTATCAGACTTAGGGTAAATGACAATATCACGTTCAATACGAGGCATATCGTCTTCTCCAACGTATTCTATTGCTACATCATTACAGGTAGGTAGATTATATCTATTTTCTATCGAAATTATTATTGCGGACAATAGGCATAGTAACAGTTTTCAGAAGACAATTGATTTTTGCACATCGTTGTAGTTCTTCTTCTCCCGCTTAATGCATCATTTTATAGGCTTTAGCATGAGGGTTAATATCTCTCATTAAGTTATCTGAATGTTTTATTAATGTTAAGTTTGTATTAAACTTATGTCGTTCAATCGTTGCCATTTCATTATCTAAAATATATTATTGTCCATATTTATGTGCTTCATCTTTATTAGGATGTAACGCATATACATTATGATAAATTTGTCCACATATTCTAATAACTTGTTGTCCTTAACTCGGCAATGTATCAAAATTGGGATCGAAACTTGCGAATACTAAAGCATTATTGTACAACCTAACATTTCGTCGAAAATCAATACTTTCTTCCGTAAATTCAGTTGCTCAAAACATTAATTGTTTTGGGTAAGGTGGATTTCCTAACAATTCTATTTTACCTTTATGACAACAATTGGAGAAATCGTTACTTTTAGTATGTTAAAAAGCAAAATGTTACGCATCACAATAAACACATGTATTCGTCATGGAACCAATGTAATTTTCAGATATGAGATTTTCATCGGAATATATATTTGCCATACAACCAATCAGTTTTAAATTAATTTTTTCAGTTAATATTTTTTCATTTAATTTCTTTAATTTTTTTCTACTTTGCCCTTTATTGTTTTATCAATAACTTCGTTTAATACAATATTATGATTGTTATTATGATTATTATTATTCTAATTTTCATTGTAATTATTATCTTCAATTTTTAATCGTTTTCACTTAACATGTTCTAATTTTTCTTCATATTTTTTTGGTTGTTTTTCTTTAATTTTTATATAAGCTTCTTCCTTACGTAAAGCCTCATTCGCACGTATTTGTTCAAATTTATCAGTACTCATTGTTTCCTTGAATTGCCATTTTGTTATGTTAGTATTTTCTAATTTCTGTTTATATTTATTTGGTTGTCCTTTTTTCATTTTCATATAAGCTTTTTTCTTACGTAAAGTTTCTTGAACACGTCTTAGTTCTAATTTATCATTACTTTTTTGTTTCTCGCATTTCCATAATAATGTCTTTTTCTGAAATTTTTTAATATTTATGTGATTCTTCTGTTACCATTTTCCTATTAACGAAATGTCGGAGCTGCATCACTTGAGTTTTGCTTTTTTTATTAGATCAGTATCTTTTTAAATTAATAAATTAAACAAATATAATGGCTTGTCCGTACTAAAGCTATATTACTACAATGATTTTTGTCAAAATAAAAAATCATTTAGACTTGTTATTTTTTTATGAGCTTGGATTGGAAATTAGATATCAAACTTGATAGACCTAACTTTAAAATACGATACATTGAAAGTTTTTATTATAACTTTATATGTCTAATATTTTGGTAGATTTCTTGAGTTGTCCGCACTGGAGTATTATCTTACAAATTTTTACTTTGTAGCAAAAAAATTGATTGAACGCATCGTTTATTCATAAGTTAGGATTGGAAATATTATTAGAAGGGGGCCGCTTCGTCAAGCTCTTAAGTTTTGTTACAAATAAAGTTCCTTTTTCATCTATCTCTTTTGATTCTTTTTTTTTCATTTAATTTAATCTCAACTGCCCCAATTTTACTATCGTTATAATTCAAGTGGATGTCATCGATTCCCATTATATAATTATCTGGTTTTTAAAAATTTCTATCTGAAATGTCATTGGCAATTTCCATCAAAATTGTTTCATGATTCAAATTCTTTTGTTTACGACACGTTTCCATGATCTTTTTTTGTTCTGGCAATAAATGCATTTGTGAGTTTTTTTCGTAATATTTCAAGCTCGATGAAATCTAAATTAAATGGTATTTAATTAAGACCTTGCTCATGACAAAAACTCCTTTTTATCATATTCGGTGGATTATCGTAATTAATTTTTGCATTATTATAATTTTGTAAAACTGGAAACATTTTTATTTTTTGCGTTTTAAAAATTCTTTATAAACGTAATCGCATTTGAGAAACATTATATCTTAAACAACATGAACCTAAATTATAAAGTACTGCAACAGCAAAAACCATTGCAAAAACGCTAAAATCATAATTATTCGTTCGTGATTGTACTGTTTCGAATACTGTGCTTAATTCTGATTTGTTTGGAAATAATCTGTTTATATAAATCGTATACTCATCTCGTAAATATATAAGATTCAAACTGTCTATATATATGAGTTACCTTATTATTATAATACACACGAATCCGGTGACTCTTTTCTAAATTTTCGGTAAATAATAACTGTATAAATTCTCCATCAATCAGTACTGAATGAACATATTGTGGTCTCTGAATTAGTGAAGTCAATTGCATGTCGAATGAGGTGCACTGGTTTGAAATGTTATTAAATTCTAATTCATGAATATCAGTTAACATGAAAGCAATTCTACTATACAATCCCTGTCTTTTAACAATCAATTTATCTTCCTCAGTCAAAACCATTATTGAAAAAGAAAATTCTCTCAAGAATCTTCATTCATTTTTAATGAACTTTTTCCAAAGATATTCACAAAAGAATTGCTTTTATATTAACTGATTTAATTTACTGCCTTTTTACTTTAAAAGCTGAAAAATTAAAGAAATTATGAAAAATGCTATGAATTAATTGTTATATAATAAATAAATAATAATGAAATTTGTAAAAATAATATTATGATAAAAAATGATTATTTTCGGCAATTATTTTATATATATATATATATATATATATATATATATATATATATATATATATATATATATATATATATGGGTCAATCCACGTCAAACGTATAATGGCTCTGTCCAAAATTGTAGATCACCAAAGAAATCATATATAAGCTCAAAATTTTCGTCTTACACTCTACTTTCTTTTGCAATGTGGTGATTTAAAAAAATCCAAAATGGCGGCGCCAATATGGCGGCTCAAACCTAGATATATAATAAAAAATTTTCAAAAATTGATTTTATTTTATTCAAATCAGATCCTACATATTTTTTTATATTAGAAATCAATTTAGCGTTCAATTTCACATAGGAATAATGTATTGCACTCGAGGTAAAAAAAATTTACAATGACATCGGAAGATCATATCGGGAAATAATAGTTATTTCTCAAATTACTCATTGATCAATGTTGATTACTGAGAAAATGGAGATACTGCTAGATAACTCGAGTTACTGAATTTAAATCTGACGTCTGCTTAACCCTACAAGATCTGTATGGAAGTCATTTAAAGGTCAAATCGCGAATATCTTATATTGTTTGATAACATTAGGACACCTTCAAGTTTTACGTGTCGCTGAATCCGAAACCGGGGTCTGTTAGAGTGTCAAACGACGTAATTACGTAAAAATTAATCAAATATTGACTAAAAGAAAATTTTTGTCCTCCAAAAAACCGCAGTTTGAAACGAATTTTTCTGTAATTACGTCGTTTGACACTCCAACAGGTCTCGGATTCGGATCCAGCATCACGTAAAACTTATAGGTGTCTTAATCTTATCAAATTTGACCTTCGAATGACCTTGATGGAGACTGGTAGAGTTAAGCGGATATCAGATTTGGATTCAGTGACTCGAGTTACCTATCAGTATCTTCATTTTCTTACTAATCAACGTTCATCAATGATTAATTTGAGAAGTAACTATTGTATCGCGATATGACCTTCAGATGATATTGTAAAATTTTTTCACCTTAAGTGCAATACTATACTCTCATGTAAAATTGAACGCTGAATTGATTTCTGATATAAAAGATATGTGGAATCAGATTTGAATGAATTAAAATTAATTTTTGAAAATTTTTTATGAAATTTCTAAGTTTGAGTCGCCATATTAAGGCCGCCATTTTGGATTTTTCGAAATCGCCACATTGCAAAAGAAAGTAAAGTATAAGACGAAAATTTTGAGCCCATGCACGACTTTTTTAGTGATCTACAATTTTGGACAGAGCCATGGTTTGACGTGGATTGACCCATATATATATATATATATATATATATATATATATATATATATATATATATATATGGGACATTTTACACCAACTGGAATATATTCTGTCTGTTACTCAAAATGTGTAAAAAAATATTCAAGGATTTAGATTTGAAGGATCAAGAGCCATAGATCCTTGAAATTTGGAAATTTTCAAAATTTTTGGAAAAGTACCAACTTTATGATTTTTTTTCTGAGAATCTTTATGTTTTAGAGAGAAATTCATGAGAATTCTTCTTATTCTAGATAAAGAGGAGAGTTAGCATTATTTTTTACAGAGCTAAATTTTGAAGTTTTCTATTGGTTCTTACATGTATTACATGGTAATTGAAATTACTCATTGTCTGCTACTTCAGAAATTGCTTTTCGAGGGCTTATTTCCTTCTATTTTTCATCAACTTCAAAATAAATTTTTGACTGTGTAAGAAAGAGCTACCAATAAGGAGTTATAACAGTTTGTAATATATATTTTCATGTCTAATTTATTTTCAATATAAAAATTAATCATACATGATAATATATATCTTAAACTGTTTTAACTCCTCATTGATGGCTCTGACTTACATGATCAAAAATTCATTTTAAAGTTCACGTTAAATAGAGAAAAATAAGCCCGCGAAAAGAAATTTCTGAAATGGGGAGCAATGAGTAATTTCAATTACCATGTAATACATATAAGAACCAATAGAAAACTTCAAAATTCAGGTCTGTAAGGAATCATGCTAACTCTGCTTTTCATTAACAACAAGAAGTATTCTCATGAATTTCTCTCTAAAATATTAGGATTTTCAGGAAAAAAAATTATCAAGTTGGGACTTTTCCAAAAATTTTGAAAAATTTCCAAATTTCAAGAATCTATGGCTTTTGATCCTTCCAATCTAAATCCTTGAAAATTTTTTTACACATTTTGAGTAACAGGCAAGATATATTCCCAGAGTTTCAGACATTTTTATTTTTCTGCTCTTCCAGTTGGTTTGAAATGTTTCATATATGTATATATATATATATATATATATATATATATATATATATATATATATATATATATATATATATATATTTATTCATTAAAGAAAGTTTGTTGTAAAAAAGTTTGTTGTAAAATCAAAATTATTTTGAATTATTTTTATTAATTGTATTCTTCAATTTATTTACAGTTGTTTATGGTTATTCGGAGTATCTACATTTAAATAATGTATAAATGATAATAAACAACCCACACAGCATGAAATATTTATGGAAGCTTCCTGGAACATTGGCCGCGAAGATTTGAAATATTTTAGGAATCTTTCATGGAATATTCCTGTAATATTCGTATGTCCTTGATTCTTCATACATTTAAATATTCCATGGAATATTGCTGGAAGATTCTAAGAATATTTCATTGGAAGATCTAGGACATCTCAGATCTTTTATTGAAATATTTCAGGAATCTTGCAGGAATATTTCATAAAATATTTCGTTGGAACATTCATTGAAAATTTCCGGAATATGAAAACGGTAGATTTAAAACATTTTATGAACCTTTCATGGAATATAAACGAAAGATCTAAAGAATCTTTCATGGAATATGCACGAAAGATTTAAAGAATTTTTCATGAAATATTCCATGAAATATTTCTGGAAGATTTTAGAAATCTATCGTAAAATATTCCGTGGGATATTTATGGAAGATTCGCAGAATATTGGCACAGAAGATTTGGAATATTTCAGGAATCTTCCGTGACATATTCCTGTAATATTCGTATGTCCTTGATTCTTCCTACATTGAAATAATCCATGGAATACTTTTGAGAGATTTGAAGAATATAAAAATGGAAGGTTTAAGTATTCTCTCATCTTTCATGAAATGTTCCTGGAAGATTTTTGGAAAATGTGAAATGCTGTAAGGGGATGGTATATATATTATATAATAACACATTACACTTATACATCAATACATATACGCATACATAAACATTTAGTTATAAATTCGCATATAAATATTCGCTTCGACTGTGCACATCAATGTGCTGATACCCTTTCGCTTTTATAGTAAGTGAGGTATCTTTCAACTGTTTGGGGATAAAACTCCCATTTAACAAACATCCCCTTATCGGCGTCACTGGAAACCTCCCGTAACGTTCCGCGCAAACTTCCAACACTTCATGGAATCATTCTAGAATCTTTTAAGCAATATTCTACTAGAAGATTACTGTAATCTTTGCGTAAAATATTTCGTGGAATATTTACGGAAGATTTATGTAATATTTCGCTGTACGATTTAAAAGTTTTTAGGAATCTTCTAGTGAAATGTTTTTGGAATCTTTCTGAAATCTTTAATGAAATATTCCACTAGAAGATTACTTAAATCTTTTTGTGGAATATTTCGTTGACTATTTATGCAAGATTTATGTTATATTCCACTGTACGATTTGAAACTTTTTTGGAATCTTCCAGTGAAATGTTTATGGAATCATTCTGAAATCTTTCATAAAATATTCCACTGGAAGGTTACTTGAATATTTCTGTAGAACATTTCGTGGAATATTTATGGAAGATTTATGTAATATTCCGCTGTACGATTTTAATGTTTATCGGAATCTTCCTGAAATCTTTCATGAAATATTTCATTGGAAGATTACTTCAATCTTCCTGTGAAATGCTTCGTGGAATATTTATAGAAGATTTATCTAATATTTCGCTGTACGATTTTAAAGTTTTTTGAAATCTTTCAGTGAAATGTTTATGGAATCTTTCTAAAATCTTTCATGAAATATTCCACTGGAAGATTACTTAAATCTTTTTGTGGAATATTTAGTTGGCCAGTTCTGAAAGATTCATGTAACTATCCGCTGTACGATTTTAAAGTTTATCGGAATTTTCCAGCGAAATGTTTATGGAATCTTTCTGGAATCTTTCATGAAATATTTTACTGGAATATTCATAAACATTACATGGAATATTTTATGCAATATTTCAGAAATCTTTCGTGAATATTACATGGAATATTTCGAAAAAGTTTCCGAACATTCCTTTGAAATATTCCTGAAATATTCCTGGAAGCTTTCAATGGAAGATTCTAGTGGAATATTCTGAAATATTCCGTGAAGACTTTCAATAATCTGCATGAAAGGTTCCATTGAAATATTCCAGTAGAATAATTCGAAATATTTCAGTGAAATCTTCCATACTATGTGAGAACCATTATTTATTTCTAGCCTAACGCTTTTTTATTGTTATTTACAGTTTTCAATATTTTCTTATAATCATTTGTTTATTCACAGCATTATTCTACTTTTGCAAAATAATTTTCATACAAGGTGATAAAATATTTTACTATAAGATAATATATATATATATATATATATATATATATATATATATATATATATATATATATTTATGTTTCATTTCACAAAAAAATTTCAACATCAAAACTAATTCTCTATTGTAAAGAATAAAAAATTAAATTGGTATAATTTTGAAATTTTGATATGGGTGTTACGTCACAAACGTATCGTTTTTATTAACATTGGTAAATCAAATTCCTCAGTTATTGAACAGTCGCATTATTTCATTATTAAGCGAAATTAAGTAGATCATCAGAAAAGAATCGAAACGTATGTTTCGAAATTTCAAAACGAATTTTACAAATCTCAAAAACATTACGAAACATATTATTAAAATTTAAGAAAATTTATAAATAAAAATTGATGTAAAAGACAATAAAATCTTATAAACAAAGATAAGTATAAAACCAAATTGAGATCATCGAAAGAACGGAATATTACCCCGGGTGTCTTATTGGTAATACGTTTACACTGCCCGCCAAGTTTTATATTTCAAAGCAATTGCTATTATTTAATATACATGTATCAATTATTAAAATATATACGCGCATAAAATCAATTATATCAAAAGTGTTAAAAATATCAATAAACCTCGAGGATCTATTACATATTGTGCCTATTCGTTTGTCTGCCCATACCTAGCACCAATCTACTGAGAAATACTACAAGGTAAGAATATATAATTATTCAATAAACTCTTTATTTCAAGAATTAAGTTTATCCTTTAATAATATTCAATCGTGAGAGCGATTTCGTTCAATTAAATATTGGTGGAGTTTTCCACCACTAGATTCATACATTTCTATCTTTATATTTTAAACATACATAATTTATATATATATATTTAATTCAATTAATTAATATAATTAAATAACATATACACATTTATTTTCACATTTTTATTTAGTCCTGGTGCAAGCCAGGATTTAACATTTTGGTTCCGGTACAAATTGTTTTAATTGAGAAATCGTATTGAAAATATTGAAGGATAATCAAAGAAAATTTATAATTCTTTACCTATATATATATATAAAGTGCATAAAAAGATATTCAAAGGGCTTATAATACAGTGTTCAAAAGTGTGTTAATTAACCGCCAAGTGCGTCAAATAAAATATTATATATTAAAGGCACAAATCAAATAAATATACATAAAATTAAACGCGAAGTGCATTATTAAAAGCGAATAGCGTCATTGAAAATAAAAATATTATACGCGAAGTGTATTATCGAATACGAATAGCGTCATCGAAAATAAAAATATTAAACGCGAAGTGTATTATCAAATACGAATAGTGTCATTAAAAATAAAATATTAAACGCGAAGTGTATTATCAAATACGAATAGTGTTATTAAAAATAAATTATTAAACACGAAGTGTATCATTAAATACGAATAGTGTAAAAAAAAAATAAAATTAATATATAATACGCATGGTGCGTAATTGAAATAATTTTTATATACGCGAAATTGCGCGATTTAAAATCATATAATACAATTTACATAAAAAAATTGTTAATAAAAATAAATGTAAAATCATTAAATCAATAAATAAATCTATATTTTAGCAAGAATAATTATAAAATCAAGTAAAAATTACAAATTCTTTTATAAACTGATTTTAAATAATATCATTTATTTAGTGCATTGAGAAATTACAACAGATATCAATAATTTTTGCATAATAATTTAATTTTAAAAGTGAAGTAAATTTCAAGTTCACGATTAATGAAAGAAATAAAAAGGAAAGTTGACTAAACAGTAAAAATTCAATATCATTTAAAACATATAAATTTTTATGAAAAGAATATAAAGTAAATTTAAAGATATCAAAATAAAGTAAACAAACGGCATAAACAGTTGTCATAAAAACATTACAAGTGTATTGAACTTTGAAAATACAAGCTCAGCAAAATTTCCTTTTTTTTACTGTACGCTCTCGTATAGGTATAACAGCAGTGAGTTAATATCAAATTTCAAAACATAGTTCGACAAAATTCTTTACTTTTATGTAAGAATAGTAGGTCAGTGTCAAAGAATTGTTAATAACGTATGTTTACAAACGGCATTTAAAAAAAAAAGAGAGAAACAGCAGTATTTATAATTTTTAAAACTTACAATTTTATGTACAAAATTTAATATTTTGAATAAATAAAATTTTTCATTGTTAAGTAAATAATGAAGATTTCAAATGAATAAAATAAATTTTGATCAGATAGCAAAATATATAAAAGAAGGAAAAACACAGTGGGTAATATCATACTCTAAATTACAATTATCTGAAATTTGTCAAAAATTTAATATACCTACTAAAAAAGACGAACATATTAATGTTATTCGTGAAAGAATTAGAAATCATATTAGACAAGCAGTTTTAGGAGAACATATTTACGAAAATATTAATCCGTTTCGCAAAAGCATTAAAATTACACGCTCTCCGACTAAAAATCTAGATCAAACAATTGAAAGTAATAATTTAAATAAAACCTTAGACGAAACAGTTGATAATAATACTTCAAATACAACCTTAGAAGAAACATCTGAAAATAATCTCTCAAATATAATTACGGACGTTCAATCAAATATTAATACAGATAATTCAAGTGAACAAAATACGCTATCAAATAAATATACAGGCACAATTCCAAAAACATTTCCACAAATTACTAAGACGAAACAGAGCCATAATAAAGAAGACAGTTTTACACAAAAATATACTTTAGCGACAAACGTGACGATTTTATCAGAAAATAATACATCACTTAACGACACTCAGGAATTTTCAGTTAAACAGACAGGACATCAAGAAATAAAAAGTATTGAAAACGAAAAAATATTACTTTAGCTGATAACACCAATATAACAGACAAAAACGTGACAATTTCATCAGAAAATAATACAACTATTGACGAAACAAATAACGACTTAGAGGAATTTTCTATTAAACAAGAGAGTTATTACGAAATAGAAGGTATTGGAAACCTGGAAAATATAAATTTTGATAATAATAATAGAAATAATAATATAATAAATAATAATAATATGCCTAACAATACAAACATGGCAAATACTTCAGGATATTCTTTGAAAGAGGTGTCAAGGTTAGTACCTGAGCTTACGGGTAAAAATATACCTTTGGAAAAGTACATAGATTCGTTAGAAATTGCAAAAGATATGCTGACTGCGGATGAACAAAAGAAATTTATGAATTATATAAGATTTAAAGTATCAGAAACGATCCGTACTGCTATAAAAGGTAGTAACATTGAAAGTATTGCAGATTTTATCAAAACAATAAAGAAACTATATCCTGAAATTGATAATTTACATTCATTATATGCACAATTGGAACAAATACAACAAGGAGAAAATGAATCAGTGGTTGAATATGTAGAGAGAATAACAAAGTTAACATTAAAAATTAAAGATAAAAAACAAAATGAAGCGGGTATAGCAGATGATGCTTATCAACGTTTTACAAATGATTTAGCTAAGGATACATTAAAATATTTTAAACAAGGATTAAAAAATGAAATCAGATTTGAATTAGGAGAGGTAGCAGATTATTCAAGTGCAACCATTAAAGCAATAGAAATTGAAAAACAACAGGAGAAACAGAAGGATATTAGGATAAAGACAAATTCGTCTAGACAGAAAATCATGTATAGTGAAATTTTTGAAGATAAACCTAAAAAAATTCAATGCTGTCAAATATGTAAAGACATAGATCATGAGGCATTATGTTGCAACAATGCAGGCTGCATATATTGCAAACAGCCAACTCATCCATCATTTAAATGCACAAATGCAAAAGATAAAATTATATTAATATGCAAGTTTTGTAATCAAGTAGGTCATTCAAGAAGCATGTGTAAATATTTAGAAGACAATGAATATTATTGCCAATATTGCCAGGAAAATAATCATCAAATAGGCCACTGTCCAATCATACAAAAATACGAATTATGCTTGAAATGCAATAAGAACAGACATAATACCAACTTGTGTAATCAAATTACAGAAAAAAGTAATACACCTACGCAAATATGCAATCTGTGTAACAGTGAACACAATACTATTGATTGTGAAAAATTTAAGATATTTTTAAATCAGGCTAAACCAGATAATCAAATACGATGTCAATTATGTGACAAATGGGGTCACTCAGGTAAAGAATGCAGAAATAATAACATCGGTCAAAATAATTTTAATCAGAATAAAATGTTCGTCGGAAATAACAGAAATAATAATTCATATGGACAACGAATTCAAATGAAATTTTGTAAATATTGCAAAAATAGAGGGCATAATATAGAGGAATGTAGAAGAATACAATACAAAAAACCTCAAAACGCAAATCAAAATTTACAATGCCCATATTGTAAAAAATTAGGACATTCAATCGATTAATGCTTTATATTAAAGAATATAGAAAGTAAGTTGAGTAAATTTTGCACATTTTGCAAAAGCATGAATCACACAGAGGAAGAATGTCAAGCTAAATTGAACACATCAGCTCATATACAGGGAAACGCATAAACTCGACTTGGAAAGAGCGTACAAGACAAGTTTCGCAACAAAAGTCGCTCAAGAATTATATTGATATTCAATTTTTTGCAAGAACACACGAAATTGATTATGACTTCGGAGTATGTGATGAGTTTAATGAAAATGAAACTAATAATGAGTACGTTAAAATTATTGAACAAAAAGAAACATTACATAATGCAATGGAATTTAAACCAGAAATAAAGAATGATTCAACAACAGTAAAACTACATAATGAAAAAAATATAACGAATAATGAATTGAAAAAAATTATACAATTGAAAACTGAAAACATTAATGATAATAATAATATACCAATTTATATATTTAAACTAGGTGAGACATTACAATTTATCGAGATACGAAATCCGTATACAAATGATTTATGCAAATTATTAATAGATACAGGTGCCCAACTTAACATCATAAAAGAAAAATTAGTACCACAAAATTCTATTAATAATAATATTAAAATATATTTGTCAAGAATTACTGATATTCCGGTTAAAACATGTGGTTTAATCACTTTTCCTATTAATAATTCGTATACAAATTTCCATGTAGCATCTGAAAAATTTTCAATACCTTACGATGGTATTTTAGGAATAGATGTATTGAGAAAAAAAAAGTTGAGATTAGACAAGGGATATTTAGAAATAAATGGTAAAAAATTCTTTATTCAAACAGATTATAAAAACGATAAAAATTCATTGATAAATTTATGTACAGAAAACATCGAAATTAATGACATAGCAGTTAATAACGCTTTTCATTATATCATGCTAATGCAAGACAATAATCACATATTTTCGATTACACAATTTCTACAGAATAAGAATGAAAATATTGAAAATTTTATGAAAGAAATCAACTGTGTTTTAGGAAAAGATGAATGTAAAAATAATAAGAATATAGAATATGAACAATTTCTATTAAAACTTGAAGAAAATACAAATTTTAACATTAATAATAAAGACAAACAATTTCTAAAATATTTTATGGAAAAAGATATTTTAACAAATTTTATATTAGATAATCATGAAGAAGAATTTCATAAATTACAAGAAAATTTAATGTATAAAAATGTAAATTATATTAGTGAAGAAAAAAATGATCGTAAAGAGAAATTATTAAGTAAAATAAGTTTAAATCATTTAAGCGAAGAAAAAGAACAGAATATAAAAAATTTAATTTTAGAAAATAATGACATATTTTGGTAAGAAGGAGAAAATATTGGAAAATGCAACTTAGAACAACACGAGATAAATTTAACAGATAACAGACCAGTATATGTTAAACAATTTCCATTGCCACATAAATCAAGAGAAATCGCTATTACAGAAACTCAAAAATTAATTGATAATAATTTAGTAAGGCCATCTAAAAGCGCATATAACGCTCCAGCATTTGTAGTTAAGAAGAAACCAGGTCCTGATGGAAAAGAAAAATGGCGATTAGTTATAGATTATAGAAAATTAAATGAGAAAACTATACCAGATCCTTATTTAATACCATCTATAACTGAAATTTTTGATGATTTAGGCGGAAATAAATATTTTACTACCGTAGACATGGTTTCAGCTTTTCATTGGGTACCAATGAAAGAATCAGACATATATAAAACAGCTTTTAGTGTACATCCTTTAGGAAGATTCGAATTTACAGTATTACCTTTTGGCTTAACTAACTCACCACGAACATTTATGAGGGTAGCAAATACGGCTTTTGGTGAGCTAATAAATAAAAAAATATGTCATGTTTATATAGATGACATAATTATAGCTGCAAAATCAGAAGAAGAACATAATATTAAATTTAATCTAGTAGCTACAAAATTAAGGGAAGCCAGATTAAAACTAGAACCAAAAAAATGCGATTTTATGAAAAATGAAGTGACATTTTTAGGTCATATTATAAGTCAAAAAAAATTGATGCAGTAAAATTATTTCCAACACCAAAAACAGTTAAAAACATTAGAGAATTTTTGGGTTTAGCAGGTTATTACAGAAAATTTATTAACGATTTTGCTAATATAACAAAACCTTTAACGTTATTATTACAAAAAGACGTAAAATTTACTTGGGATTCAGAGAAACAAAAGGCTTTTGATAAACTAAAAGATACACTATGCTCTGCACCTTTATTGCAATTTCCACAGTTAGATAAACCATTTATAATCACTACAGATGCATCAGGATATGCTTTAGGCGCTATATTATCACAAGGTGAAATCGGGAAAGATAAACCCATAGCATACGCTTCTAGAGTATTAAAAGGTCCTGAACTAAAATATCACACTTATGAAAAAGAAGCATTAGGTATATTGTTTGGAATAGAAACATTTAGAAATTACGTATATGGAAATAAATTTACAATAGTAACAGATCACAAGCCATTACTATCTTTTAGATCTGCAGATAAAAATAACAGAGTTCAAAGATGGCGACTTAAACTATCAGAATATGATTTTGATGTAATATATAAGAAGGGAAAAATGAATGTGAATAGTGATGCGTTATCTAGAAATCCTATAGATACGGTAGAAATCAATGTGATAACTAGAGCTCAAAAAGCAAAAGAAAATGAAGTAAATATTAAATTAACAAATATACCTTCGAATGAAATAAAAATACAAAAATTAAACGAAGAACGTACACGTATTAAAAATAAACGTGGTAGACCAAAAAAAGTAATCAAAGAAATAACCAACGAGGAAATTAAAAGTGTCGAAAACGAAGTCGAAAAACAAGAAGAAATTTACTTAAATAAATCTGATACTATTATATATTCTAAAAATTCTATACAAAGTAGGAAAGATAATATATTACATTTAATTACGAATGAAAAGATATCTTTGGATGAGATTCAAGATGAATATTTTTCACATAAGAATATTAATATAAATAACGATTTAAAAGATAATGAAATCAAAATAATAAATTATAAAAGAGAAAAATTTTTATAATGTGCTTGAATATAAAAGAATCATCAATTTTAATAAAAGAAAAATTAATAAATAATTTAAACACGCTAAAAGATTTATTGATTGAAAATAATTGTACTATATTTAGTATATCAAAAAATATAAAAATATTAAATATAAAATGGAATGAAATCGAAGAAATATTATACAATATTTTTAATAATACAAGTATAAAAGTTATAGTTTGCTTAAATAATACAGAATATGTCGAAAAGGAAAAAAGAAATGAAATTTTTGAACTATATCATTCTTCAAGTTTAGGAGGTCATTCGGGAGTAAATAGAACATATAATCGAATTAAGAATAAATATTTTTGGGAAAATCTTAAAATTGATGTACAAAATCGTATTAAAAACTGCGAAATATGTCAGAGAAATAAATTAAAAAGAAATAAAACAAAACAACCTATGATAATAACAGATACTCCAGAGAAAACATTCGATAAAATTTCACTAGATATAGTAGGACCTCTTAATATAACTAAAAATAATAATAAATATATATTAACTATTCAAGATCATCTATCAAAATTTTTAATAGCTGTCGCGCTGAAAGATCAAACAGCAGAGACTATAGCCGACGCATTTATAAAAAAATTTATTTGCATTTTTAGTTCACCAAAACTAGTACTTACAGATAAAGGTGCAAATTTTACAGGCAAATTAATAAAAGCTATTTCAAAAAGATTTAAATTTAAAAAAATAGAAACTACTGCCTTTCATCCACAATCTAATGGTTCATTAGAAAGGGCTCATCATCCTTTATGTGAATATTTAAAAAATTTTGCTGATAAAAAATTAGAATGGGATGATTGGCTTGAACTTGCACAATTCAACTATAATACTAGTGTTCATTCAAGTCATAAATTTACACCACATGAACTAGTTTTCGCCTACCCAGCTAGATTACCATCTAGTGAACCTTTAAAATCATCAGAAAAATTACAGACATTTAATGACTATATAGAAAAATTATTAATAAATATAAAAGATATTGCAAAAATAGCTCGTGAAAATTTAATACTATCAAAAGAAAAGCCTAAATTATATCACGATAGATTCATAAAACCTGTAGAATTTCAAATAGGTGATAAAGTATGGCTTATAAAAGAGCCAAAACCAGGTAAATTAGAAAAAAATCAAAACCTTGGACCTTTTGAAGTATTAAAAGTCCATGAAAATAGCAATATCTCTATAAATTTTAAGGGTGGTTCAAAATTAGTTCATGCAAATAAATTAATTTTACATGAACGAAAAAATTAATATTATTTTATGTTTCAGAAAGAAAAAGAGAAAAAGAAAGAAAAAAATGCTGTTAATTTTATTCATATTATTAGCTATTGTTAGAGAAAATGTTGCAATTATTGGATTCAATTGTGAGTCTACGGACCCAATCATCACTACATATTCTCTACTAGACACAGGAGAATGCGATTTTCAACAGGATAATATTACAATAACCAACTCTACAATAGAATTATTACAAATAGCGGAATTTAAAAAAATTAAAGTTATACAGTGTAAAATAGAAATCCAAAGAACGGTTTTTCATTGCGGGATGTTCAGTCACCTTGGATTCACTCCTCATGCTTTGCAAGAGTATCTGTACGAAATTAGCCATGAAAAATGCAAATTTATTCACGATACAGGAATCTTTAAATATGATAATATACATACTATAGCAGACCTGAAAATAAATTCAACAAAAGCAGTTGGAATAGACCTTGCAGGCTCAGTAAAGGATAAAACTTGCACAGGAGCTTCATACACAGACAATTTTGGATCTTGGGACAACGTTTTAGTACAGGGTCTTATAAGAATAACTTTATTAGAGGAATACGCTCAAGTAAGTCTAAAAAATGATAAATTAAGATTAAATTCAGGGACTGTATGTAAATTTTCGGATCAACATTGCATTGATTCACAAGCAGGGTATACTTTTTGGGAAAATTTACCTACAGAAGAAGGTTTTAAAACAGAATATAAGACTTTATACAGAGGCCCTGCAACTATAATTAATTCACCTAATCAAAATCCCGTATATACTGTAAACACAGAATCAATAACATTTTCTTTGTCCGCTTTAAATAATGTAAAAATTTGCGATAGAATATTAACAAAAACGGAACACCCTAAATTATTCATTTTAGATATAGCTTATAATAAAATATTATTTGACGATAATACACTAAGAAAAGATGTAACAAACTTAGATTTATTTACATATATAAACTCAAAATTTGTATATATTGAAAAACATTTTAGGGCTGATCTCACAGATTTATATTTTAACATTTTAAAAGAAAAATGCGAACTTGAAAAAAAAATTATACGTGAATCTCTATCCCTTGCATCCATAGCTCCCGACGAATTTGCCTTTAATATCATGCAAAAACCAGGATATTTAGCTAAACTTGCTGGCGAAGCAGTACATGTAATAAAATGTACGCCAGTAGAAGTCCAGTTATATCATACAAATAAATGTTACATACAATTGCCTGTATCAACAAAAAATGAAACATGGTTTTTAACACCAAAGACACATATATTACTGAAAACAGGATCAGAAATAAATTGTAATTCAATAATACCGCAATATTACAAAATCGGAGAAGATTGGATAAACCTTCTACCAAAACCAAGACCAACAAAAAATATAGTAAAAACTTTAAAACCAGATACAAAGAGATCATGGACACCAGAAAAAATAACAACGTTGGCAACAAGCGGAATATACTCACAAGATGATTTACAAGAATTACAACAACATATCATGTTTCCTTTTGAAAAAGCAGCTCTACTTAATGCCATAGCGAGAGGAATACAAGGAGAACAAAACACACAAGTAGATCTATTAAATAATCTACTTACAGAAAATACATTATCTCATATCGCAGAGAATACTTGGAATAAATTTATAAATAAATTAACAACATTTGGATCTATAAGCTCAGCCATAATAATGATATTAATTATTATTCAAATAATTAAATTCACTATGGACACAATTATAAGGGGCTATACCCTACACACTATTTATGGCTGGTCTATTAATTTATTGGGAGCAATTTTCGGCTCTATTACTCATTTAATGATTACATTAAAGAATAATCAAATAAAAAGAGAAACCAAGTATGAAGAAATTGAATTACAAGGAATAAAAATTGAGAAACAAGATATATCACAACCTATTCTTCAGCATCCTCTACCTAAACCAACCCCCCACCTCTACCAGAGAAGTCACCATATATTACTCCCACAAATAAATCCTCAGTCACAAAGCCACCAGAAAAAAAGAGATTCTAGTATTTAATATTATTTAGGATTAATTAATTATACAAATTTTGTAATTTCATACAATCGAAATTAGCCCATTAATGTCATTCAATTTTATTTTATTATATGTACATATACGTATATTTATATATATAAACGATAAGGCAGATACATATATAAGTATCTAAAAACTAAAACAAGTTTTAATTATATAAATAATTATTCATTTAGACTTATAATAGATTATAAAATTTACAAGAAAAACTTGACTGTATTAAATAATTGACAGTTTAGCGTTTTATTTTCATAATAAGTTTCTACGTTGTTAAATCGCGTGCGATTCAACTTTGGCGTGGAGAGAGGTGAATGACACCAAGCGAACATGTCATTCACCTATACAATATATTAACATTGTTTAATACTTCAACTTTAAGAAAAATTGATTTCTTTTATTTTTAATGATCATAGATCTATCTATTTAAAAAAAAAAAAAAAAAAAAAAAAAACAACAAATGAAAATGTGATATAGACATTCTAAATAATATTGTTATAAAGGAAACATACTGAAAGGAATTGACTTAGTTAAAATTAATAAGACTTATATAAGGAAAAGTATTTATAAGAAAAAATGATACTCTAATTTTAAGCAAAATTTATTTCTTTATGTTAAATTAATTTTTAATTATCAAAGGTATAAGGACAGTTAAAAAAAAAAAAAAAAAAAAAACAAATGAAAAAGTAACATAGAAATTTGAAATAATATTTTTTTAAAGCAAATATACTAATAATATTACAAGGAATTGAATTATTTAAAATTAATAACACTTAAATGAGAAAAAGTATTTATAAAAAAAAAAAAAAGAAATAAATAAATTAAGTATTAAAAAAATTATTATCATAAATTAAGATATTTTCTTTTAGAATTTAAGTATTTTATATAATTAATATTAAAAATGAAAAGGAGCAGTTGGAAAAATAAAAAGGAAAACAAAAGATTATGACAAAAATAGATATATTATGAATTATATTGTACATTATTATTTTTTTTTACAAAAGATATACAAAAAAAGAAAAGAAAGGAAAACTAATCCCATTATTCTCCATAAAAAAATTTTTTAGATATATATATATATTCTAACTCAGTCCCATGACTCTTCGGAGGGATTTTGAGGCTGACAATCGATCGGGACCAATTCAGGTGTTCTTCCTACTGGTAAATCATCTGATGCAAGTTTACCCCTGCACATCAAAATTTCACCGACGTACATATAAAAGTTGTCTTGTATCACCCTCATCAACATACGCTTTCCGTGGACAATGGCAATCCGTTCTTCCCAACGGAAGAGGTAGCATAAATTCCAGCCATCAAAATCACGTTCTCCGTTCAACCACCATGCATCGTTATCACGCCGATCCATTGAGCGAAACAGACGTTTTAACTGCCAATCGCTAAACTAAACATCAAAGTAAAGCATAGATATAAATAACAAGAATTCAATAATAAATATAAATACTAATATTTCATAAGTTAGTTAAAAAAAAAAAAAAAAAAAAAAATCCATAAAAATAAGAATATAATATTGAACTCGTAATATTAAGATAATAATAGAGATACTTACACAAACTCGGGTATATTGCTTCCTTGGATACATGATGATGATTGTTAAAAAATAAATAAAAGTAAGCTCTTAAATACCCGAAAAGAACAACGAAAACCAATGGTAAAAAAAAAAAAAGAAAAAAAAATTTTTTAGACGTGTCAGCGGCATACATTTTTCTCTTCGTTAACTTTGCTGAATTGTTATTACAATGTCATTAACCTATGTTTTAAAAATTAACAACACGAATAATTGTATAAAACTTTAATTCATGCTAATTGTAAATAGACTTTTAAGATTTATAAATCAGTAACTGTTTTCAGGTTTTTATGTTGCTTTTGTTTCAATAAGCAACATCTTTGAGCCCCAAGGTGTTACGTCATAAAACGTACCCTTCTGTTGGCCACTCATAAAAAAAAATAATGATAAACACATCTATAGTTCCTGATTAATTTTTTAGATTTTAATCGTAATATTGTAAATGTTCAATAATTGACCTGACTTTTATTTTTTTTTTTTTTTTCGATTGCCTATCCTTCTGATATGCAATCTCCTGAGCACCGAGGTGTTACGTCACAAACGTATCGTTTTTATTAACATTGGTAAATCAAATTCCTCAGTTATTGAACAGTCGCATTATTTCATTATTAAGCGAAATTAAGTAGATCATCAGAAAAGAATCGAAACGTATGTTTCGAAATTTCAAAACGAATTTTACAAATCTCAAAAACATTACGAAACATATTATTAAAATTTAAGAAAATTTATAAATAAAAATTGATGTAAAAGACAATAAAATCTTATAAACAAAGATAAGTATAAAACCAAATTGAGATCATCGAAAGAACGGAATATTACCCCGGGTGTCTTATTGGTAATACGTTTACACTGCCCGCCAAGTTTTATATTTCAAAGCAATTGCTATTATTTAATATACATGTATCAATTATTAAAATATATACGCGCATAAAATCAATTATATCAAAAGTGTTAAAAATATCAATAAACCTCGAGGATCTATTACATATTGTGCCTATTCGTTTGTCTGCCCATACCTAGCACCAATCTACTGAGAAATACTACAAGGTAAGAATATATAATTATTCAATAAACTCTTTATTTCAAGAATTAAGTTTATCCTTTAATAATATTCAATCGTGAGAGCGATTTCGTTCAATTAAATATTGGTGGAGTTTTCCACCACTAGATTCATACATTTCTATCTTTATATTTTAAACATACATAATTTATATATATATTTAATTCAATTAATTAATATAATTAAATAACATATACACATTTATTTTCACATTTTTATTTAGTCCTGGTGCAAGCCAGGACTTAACATGGGAATACTTTTTATAAATAACTTTTCAATAGTTTTGAATTATGGTAAATTTTTTAAATAACTTGTGGTATTGAATGCTAATTAAATTTAGTTTTAACATGAAGTTAATTATTTAGGTTGGAAATGTATTCAATAAAATAATATAACTATTTATAAGTTATCACTTAATTTTTTAAACTTTTTATTCATAGTTGACAATTATATTGAATATATGATTCTCATTTTAATTGTTTTTATATGAAATTATGTAAATTTTATAAATATAAATTATTTAAGGAGATGTAAAATGGACAGCACACTTCCACCTATAAATATTGATTATATTTCCATTGTATTTTGAAATTTTAAATAAATAGATGCATTAACATACAGTATGTATCACGAAGATTATTCAATTAAATTTTTACATAAATCTATTCATTACTTATTGAGAAGTTTGGGTTTCAATATTATTTACTAAAATTTTTCCATTTGGAATCAGAAATTTCAAGATCTTGAAAACTAATGATTGGAATAATTTAAAAATTCAAATAAATAATCATAACGAGACATACTACAAATTAATACATTCCTTTTATGGAAATTTAGCAATAAAATGGAAAGACAGTTAATTTTTTTATCTTCTTATAGTAAAATATAATCAAACTTTGACAACAAATTTAAAATAATGAAATAATTGTACTTTCAATGATTTGTATCATATTTAATACAAATTATAGAGTGATATTACAGAATATTATTTTTTTCCGCATTCATAATAAATGTTTCGCAAATAATAAGTAAATTTTCTTTTGAAATATTTACTTTTTTAGGGGGAATTCTACTTCTATCTAGACAGTTCATACATATAAATGCATAATTATAGACATAATCAGAAACATTTATTTATATTTTATATATTGTCCTATCTTTATAATTGACTATTAAAAAAATCTAATATCTAATAAATAATTTTTTTAAATTGTATTTCATAAAATTTATGCTCGAACGATATTAAAGAAAATATTTTTATATCATGTAATTATAATTTTTCATATGAGGTAATTTGATAATTTTTAAAAATTAATGTTTCTCTTATTAAAAATATTATTGCTTCAATGAAATGAATTGCTAACAATTTTTATATAAATCACAATTCATTTAAATATAAACACGTGTACAAATGAAAATGTAATTAAGAAGGGGCCGAACCATCTGTCTTTGTGTAATAGCGTTTTTCATCATTTATGTAAACACTATCCGGTATAACAAGAAAAAAATAGCAGCCCCCGCTAGATATTAGTATAATTAGTAAATTTTGTAATAACAACCAAATTTTTTCACTGCGTAGTTTTTGAATAATTAGAGACCTACCAAAAAAAGGTAGGTTATATTCTAGATTGCCAGTAGGTCTCTAATTAGTCAAAAACTATGCGGTAAAAAATTTGGTTGTCATTACAAAATTTACTAATTATACTAATATCTAGCGGGGGCTGCTATTTTTTTCTTGTTATACCGGATAGTGTTTACATAAATGATGAAAAACGCTATTAGACAAAGACAGATAGTTCGGCCCCTTTTTAAGAGGGCTCACTGATTCTAAGCTACCTCCGTATTGACCAATGAAAATAGTGAAATTTTTCTCCACAACTTACGAAGCGAATTTTTAATGTATATTGCTAAAGATGATTTTAAAATTAACTTTGAATTTTTTTGTACATGGGGAAACCCTAACATATATGTAATAATGTTAATAAATAATTAAATATTAAAAAAATAAATTATCATTGGATTGTAGTCTGCTTGAGTAATTTCTTATGGTAAAGGTTCCTCTACCAGCTATGTTCAGACCATTCATTTTAAATAATAGGTGTGTTCACATATATTTCGAATCTTATGAATGAAAAAAAACATTTTGAAAGCAACGTAAATGAGTAATCAGTCAAAAAAAGTATTAAAATAATTTTAATAAATTAAAAGAAAAAAGTTACTATTACAAAATTAATTTATTGCACTTATGATTAATAAATAATTTAAAAATTGTCCATCGACATGGGATTTCTTTTGTATTTTAAGTTATTTCAATTAGAAAAACATAAAATACGAACAGATATCGTTATAAATAAATTATATTATAATTCTAAAGTACAATAAACAAATATTATTGTTTTCAATATGAAATAAATAAAGAGATAATTATAACTAAGAAAATGCTCTGTTTTATCGACCCTCACCACGAGCGAGACTCGGCAACACAACAGGTTGAACAAATAAATCGTAAATATTTAAAAAATTGCATTTAGCTTTTTTATTGCGATTGATTGTTGCATAATTTTATGTAATTTGCTTTTTCATGAAAATAATTAAAATAATTTAACATAGCGCTTATTCAGTATTAAGATTTATGCCGTCATAACAGAAATTGTTTTTAAAATTAAACATCAAATCAGTTTGGAGTAATTATAAGTCATTCAAAAAATATCAATAAATTATTAATAGGTCACCAATGTTATTAATAATAACATTATTCAGTCTAAAAACACAATAACTTTAAATTTTCTAATAGACTTGTATAAATAGAAATAAAATTTCTTTGCTACCAAGCTCAACTATTGGCCAATTTTTTGTTATAATAAATTTAATTATTTATAACCCTGTAAAAAAATAACAATCAAGTAAAGATGATTTTAGAAATAAAATTGTTTCACATTAACATGGGAATATGGTAAATTATGTAACATGACATTTTCTATTTACAAGATTTTATTTTTACAGTTGCGTGTTTTCGTATTTCTTGAATTCTACTTAACCAAATAAGGTTTTATAGGGCTCATTTTTTAGCTTGAGACTTATATAATATAATCGCAATTATTAAATCTGAAAAAAATTAGCCCTTCTATGATTGTGGTGCTGTAATGTTCAAAATTCATATATAACCAAACTCAAGAGTCGGTTTCCCATAAGATTCTTCATACTAAAACGTTGAATAATCATTACAAAATACCATAAAATTATAGTTTTTCACTTTAAAATAAAGCACGATTTTCGATTTTAACCATATCAATTTTCTAACGCGAGATATTGTATTTACAAGATTTTTTTTAGACAGTCGCGTGTTTTCGTATTTCTCGAATTCTATCTAACCGAATGAGGTTTTATAGGGCTCATTTTTTAGCTTGAGACTTATATAATCGAATCGCAATTGTTAAATCTGAAAAAAATTAGCCCTTCTATGATTGCGGTGTTGTAATGTTCAAAATTCATATAGAACCAAACTCAAGAGTCGGTTTCCCATAAGATTTTTCATACTAAAACGTTAAATAATTGCTAAAAAATATCATAGATTTGTAGTTTTTCACTTTATAATAAAGCACGATTTTCGATTTTAACGATATTAATTTTCTAACGCGAGATATTGTATTTACAAGTTTTTTTTTAGACAGTTGCGTGTTTTCGCATATCTTTAATTCTATCTAACCGATTGAGGTTTTATAGGGCTCATTTTTTAGCTTGAGACTTATATAATAGAATCGCAATTGTTAAATCTAAAAAAAAATAAGCCGATCTATAATTGCCGTGCTGTAATGTTCAAAATTCATATAGAACCAAACTCAAGAGTCGGTTTCCCATAAGTTTTTTCATACTAAAACGTTGAATAAACACTACAAAATACCATAGATTTATAGTTTTTCACTTTATAATAAAGCACTATTTTCGATTTTAACCATATCAATTTTCTAACGCGAGATATTGTATTTACAAGATTTTTTTTTAGACAGTCGCGTGTTTTCACATTTCTCTAATTCTATCTAACCGATTGAGGTTTTATAGGGCTCATTTTTCAGCTTCAGACTTATATAATCGAATCACAATTGTTAAATCGGAAAAAAATTAGCCCATCTATGATTGCGGTGCTGTAATGTTCAATATTCATACAGCACCAAACTCAAGAGTCGGTTTCCCATAAGTTTTTTCACACTAAAACGTTGAATAATCACTACAAAATACCATGGATTTATAGTTTTTCACTAAATAATAAAGCACGATTTTCGATTTTAACCATATCAATGTTCTAACGCGAGATATTGTATTTACAAGATTTTTTTAGACAATCGCGTGTTTTCGTATTTCTCGAATTCTATCTAACCGAATGAGGTTTTATAGGGCTCATTTTTTAGCTTGACACTTATATAATAGAGTCGCAATTATTAAATCGGAAAAAAATTAGCCCATCTATGATTGCGGTGCTGTAATGTTCAATATTCATATAGCACCAAACTCAAGAGTCGGTTTCCCATAAGATTCTTCATACTAAAACGTTGAATAATCATTACAAAATACCATAAAATTATAGTTTTTCACTTTAAAATAAAGCACGATTTTCGATTTTAACCATATCAATTTTCTAACGCGAGATATTGTATCTACAAGATTTTTTTTAGACAGTCGCGTGTTTTCGTATTTCTCGAATTCTATCTAACCGAATGAGGTTTTATAGGGCTCATTTTTTAGCTTGAGACTTATATAATCGAATCGCAATTGTTAAATCTGAAAAAAATTAGCCCTTCTATGATTGCGGTGCTGTAATGTTCAAAATTCATATAGAACCAAACTCAAGAGTCGGTTTCCCATAAGATTTTTCATACTAAAACGTTAAATAATTGCTAAAAAATATCATAGATTTGTAGTTTTTCACTTTATAATAAAGCACGATTTTCGATTTTAACGATATTAATTTTCTAACGCGAGATATTGTATTTACAAGTTTTTTTTAGACAGTTGCGTGTTTTCGCATATCTTTAATTCTATCTAACCGATTGAGGTTTTATAGGGCTCATTTTTTAGCTTGAGACTTATATAATAGAATCGCAATTGTTAAATCTAAAAAAAAATAAGCCGATCTATAATTGCCGTGCTGTAATGTTCAAAATTCATATAGAACCAAACTCAAGAGTCGGTTTCCCATAAGTTTTTTCATACTAAAACGTTGAATAAACACTACAAAATACCATAGATTTACAGTTTTTCACTTTATAATAAAGCACTATTTTCGATTATAACCATATCAATTTTCTAACGCGAGATATTGTATTTACAAGATTTTTTTTAGACAGTCGCGTGTTTTCACATTTCTCTAATTCTATCTAACTGATTGAGGTTTTATAGGGCTCATTTTTCAGCTTCAGACATATATAATCGAATCACAATTGTTAAATCGGAAAAAAATTAGCCCATCTATGATTGCGGTGCTGTAATGTTTAATATTCATATAGCACCAAACTCAAGAGTCGGTTTCCCATAAGTTTTTTCACACTAAAACGTTGAATAATCACTACAAAATACCATGTATGTATAGTTTTTCACTGAATAATAAAGCACGATTTTCGATTTTAACCATATCAATGTTCTAACGCGAGATATTGTATTTACAAGATTTTTTTAGACAGTCGCGTGTTTTCGTATTTCTCGAATTCTATCTAACCGAATGAGGTTTTATAGGGCTCATTTTTTAGCTTGACACTTATATAATAGAATCGGAATTATTAAATCGGAAAAAAATTAGCCCATCTATGATTGCGGTGCTGTAATGTTCAATATTCATATAGCACCAAACTCAAGAGTCGGTTTCCCATAAGATTCTTCATACTAAAACGTTGAATAATCATTACAAAATACCATAAAATTATAGTTTTTCACTTTCAAATAAAGCACGATTTTCGATTTTAACCATATCAATTTTCTAACGCGAGATATTGTATTTACAAGATTTTTTTTAGACAGTCGCGTGTTTTCACATTTCTCTAATTCTATCTAACTGATTGAGGTTTTATAGGGCTCATTTTTCAGCTTCAGACATATATAATCGAATCACAATTGTTAAATCGGAAAAAAATTAGCCCATCTATGATTGCGGTGCTGTAATGTTTAATATTCATATAGCACCAAACTCAAGAGTCGGTTTCCCATAAGTTTTTTCACTCTAAAACGTTGAATAATCACTACCAAATACCATGTATGTATAGTTTTTCACTGAATAATAAAGCACGATTTTCGATTTTAACCATATCAATGTTCTAACGCGAGATATTGTATTTACAAGATTTTTTTAGACAGTCGCGTGTTTTCGTATTTCTCGAATTCTATCTAACCGAATGAGGTTTTATAGGGCTCATTTTTTAGCTTGACACTTATATAATAGAATCGCAATTATTAAATCGGAAAAAAATTAGCCCATCTATGATTGCGGTGCTGTAATGTTCAATATTCATATAGCACCAAACTCAAGAGTCGGTTTCCCATAAGATTCTTCATACTAAAACGTTGAATAATCATTACAAAATACCATAAAATTATAGTTTTTCACTTTCAAATAAAGCACGATTTTCGATTTTAACCATATCAATTTTCTAACGCGAGATATTGTATTTACAAGATTTTTTTTAGACAGTCGCGTGTTTTCACATTTCTCTAATTCTATCTAACTGATTGAGGTTTTATAGGGCTCATTTTTCAGCTTCAGACATATATAATCGAATCACAATTGTTAAATCGGAAAAAAATTAGCCCATCTATGATTGCGGTGCTGTAATGTTTAATATTCATATAGCACCAAACTCAAGAGTCGGTTTCACATAAGTTTTTTCATACTAAAACGTTGAATAATCACTACAAAATACCATAGATTTGCAGTTTTTTACTTTATAATAAAGCACGATTTTCGATTTTAACCATATCAATTTTCTAACGCGAGATATTGTATTTACAAGAATTTTTTTAGACAGTCGCGTGTTTTCGTATTTCTCGAATTCTATCTAACCGAATGAGGTTTTATAGGGCTCATTTTTTAGCCTGAGACTTATATAATAGAATCGCAATTATTAAATCGGAAAAAAATTAGCCCATCTATGATTGCGGTGCTGTAATGTTCAATATTCATATAGCACCAAACTCAAGAGTCGGTTTCCCATAAGTTTTTTCACACTAAAATGTTGAATAATCACTACAAAATACCATGGATTTATAGTTTTTCACTAAATAATAAAGCACGATTTCCGATTTTAACCATATCAATTTTCTAACGCGAGATATTGGATTTACGTGAATTTTTTTACGCAATTTTTGCGTCAGGAGTTTAGTATAGTAATTATGTAAAAAAATCTTGTAAATACTATATCTAACGTTAACAAATTCTTGTTGTTCAAAATGAAAATCGTACTATTTTTGAAAGTGAAAATTATAAAATTTTAAGTATTTATCTGGTATTATTCAACGTTTTTGTATAAGCAATTATATTGGAAAGCGAGTTACGAATTCGGTTTTATAAGACTTTTCGACGTTTCCTTATTGCAATCGTAGATCCGCAAGCTTTTCTTAGACTTCATGGATGTGATTTAATTGTATAAGTTTTAAGCTACAAAATAAGCCCTATAAAACCTATTGAGTTTTATTCTTTAAGGGGCGAGGTAATCAAAGATTACAATAAGCAGAAACTGCAACAAATTACACACAAGCTTTATAGAAAGTATTTATTGTTCTACACACACTCCTTATATAAGACACTCGTAATAAAGTTCAATAAAAAAAAAAAGATTGATTGACTTGACTCAGACACTGCTTGGAAAACTCACGACGAGTCGCTTGACAAGCACACACACTGGTCGACCGTCGCATATACAGAGAGAGAGAAGAAAAGAGGGCGCTTCTGTCCACGACAGCCTTAACTAAAATTTACACCTAAAATATGCGCACACTCTTAACACTCCCTCCCGCATATTTTTTTTTTAAAATAAATGAAAGGAAATTAAAAGAAAACCTCCGACTGTCCATCACTCCCAATCACTTCTTCAAATTTTTACTTCCTGCAACAGAGAACCAGTTTAAAGATTATATAAAACATATTATATATTTAAGATTAATTTCATCAATTTAGCGTGCAAATCGAACGATAAGGGCTTAGTCAATACATCCGCTATTTGCTCTTTCGAAGCCAACCAATTTACTTTAACCAGATCTCTCGTGACACATTCTCGAACGTAATGCTCCTTAATCTCAGTCATGTGTCTCAATTTTCCTCCTCCTCCAGTTTTAACACTTGCTTCCGCAGCTCGATTATCGCACCATAAAGCCATGGGTGTGAACTCGTTCTTAAGGAATCTTTTTAAAGAGTTATACAAGGAAATCAGCTCCTGGCAGCAGTCGCTCATAGCTACGTATTCGGCCTGACAAGTTGATAGAGCAACATACTGCTGTTTCTTCGTTCTCCAAGCTACAGTGTCTCCATACAGCTTTATGACGTATCCACTCGTTGTCAGAGATCCTTTACAATCTCCAAAACTCGCATCTGAAAATCCTTGTAAAGAGTCACCTTTACCAAAGTAATTTAAGCCTATATCTTTTGTGCCTTTCAGATATCTGAAGACTCGCTCTAACATTTTCCATTCCTTTTCAGATGGGTTGATTTGATGTCGACTGAGAACATTAACTGCGTAAGCAATGTCTGGTCTGCAAGTGTTAGCCAAGTAGAGCAAAGTGCCAACAGCCTCTCGATAAGGTCGATTTGAACTATTTTCTGTGTTTATAATTGTGTTCAAATCCTCGTTTTCCTCGTGATCTTTCCTATCTCTGTTGGCTACTTGATTTGTGACCATAGGTGTCCTTTGAGGATGTTCCTTATCAAATCCGAACTTAATCAGCATTTTATCAATGTATTTCTCTTGTTTGATACTAAGATTCTTCTCTTTTCGGTCTCTGTGTATCTCCAGTCCTAGAAATACTTTTGGTTCTCCAATGACCGTCATTTCAAACTCCTTCATTAGATTTTGCTTTATCTCGTTCAATTTTCCTATGTCGTTACTGACCAGCATCACATCGTCTACATAAAGCACAAGAATCAAAAGTCTGTTGTTTTCGCACCAAGTAAATAGACATGGCTCATCGTCGTAGACCTTTAGATTAAGTTTGAGAGCAGTAGCACGAAATCTTTCATTCCAGCACTTGGGACTGACTTTCAGTCCGTATAAAGCCTTTTCAAGTTTGCACACCTTGTCTCGTCTCGTTTCTGCTGTGCAGTTTACTCCATCAGGTATCTCCATGTAGACTTCGTTGTTGAGAATGCCATTCAAGAACGCTGTTTTAACATCCATTTGACAGATGTCCATATTGAATCGATTTGCGATGGCTAGCACAGATCTGATTAAAGGCAGACGTGAAACTGGTGCGTATGTTTCCTGCAAGTCATAAACGTTCCTATCTTTAAAGCCTCTGATAACAAGCCTAGCTTTGTATTTAGTGTTACCATCTGGGTCCTCCTTTTTCCTCAGAACCCATCTGGAATCAATGATGTTGGGTTTCTTGCCATTTCTCGTCTCTGGTCTATCAACTGTTCTCCAAACGTTGTTTTTATGCATGGAATTTAATTCGTCCTCGATAGCCTCCTTCCATCGTTGTTTATCAGTTGATGACATGGCTTCTTGATACGTGGCAGGGTCTCCATTTAGTTTAGCAATCAAAGCTGTAGTAGTTTCTTCAGTTGAAGTTTCTTCATTAATGATATTCTCCTTCACTTTCCTTGGACGACCTCTTCCTCTTTTAGGCACTCCCTCCGTTCTCGTTGTCTGATTCTCCTTTTCATTCTCGAATTCAGTAAACCATGTATCACGATTTACCTCGCTGTCCATTGTCTCCCAGTTATTTAGTTCTCTACGTTTATACTTATCAGCAAAGACTAGCTTCTCGTTGAACCTGACGTCTCGACTCTCGTAGAACTTTCCTTCTTCAGGTTTGAACACAACGTAGCCTGTTTCCTTGTATCCAACCAAGACAGTTCTACTTCCAATACCTCGAAATTTAGGACCAGTTTTCCTTTGCACCTTCATGTAAGCTAGGCAGCCAAAACGTTTCAGTTGAGTGATGTCTATCTTGTGATGAGGAGCAAATTTCTCTAACGGTGACATCATATCATTAGAAGCATGTGGCAATCTGTTATATGCGAACACAGCAGATCCCAGAGCCACATCCCACATGTTTTCTGGCAGTCCTGAGTCGTAGATCATTACTCGTACCTTCCTTTGAATGGTTTGGTTGAATCTTTCGGCAACACCGTTATGTTGAGGTGTATCAGGACAAGCCAGTTGATTCTCCGCTCCTAGTTTTTGCAGTACTTCCACGGTGTGTCCTCCTGTGTACTCGGTGCCTTGGTCTGTTCTGAGGTAACAAACCTTAGCATCTTTTCCCAATAAATTTCGAGCACTCTTGACAAAAGATTCCAAGCATTGACCAGTTTCGTCCTTGGTTTTCATTGGGTATGCCATGGCCAGGCGGGAGTAATCATCTATAAATACAGATATAAATCTGTATCCTTTTGGATAGGTACTTGGACTTATTACACCCATTACATCTGAGTGTATTATCTGGAGTGGTTCAGATGCTCGTTGTATAGTCGAATTGAATGGTTGTCTGTTGAGCTTCGATATCATGCATACTTCGCAATCTAGTATGGATTCATCGAAGTTTGTCTCCTTTAAGTCCTTAATCTCCTTATATTTTCTTTGTAACTCCTTTAGATATTTAAGGGACGCGTGTCCCAGTCTAGCGTGCCAGATCATAGCTTTACTGTAGGGAGAAACAACCTCAGTAGTTTTTGAATGCTCCATATCCAAAACAATCTCATCAGTTTCTTCCATTTCCTCAGTATTATTTATAACTCTGTCTCGCAGAGTGTTATTGAAGTCTGAGATCCTTTTGGTCTTTGTTTGTTTCTCCTTATTTTCTTTTTCTTCTTTATTCTCCTTGTTACCCGTATCTTCTTCATCTGACATACTCCTCGTGATTACGTATGCCACAGTTTTGTTTGTTGCAGAATTTATATCGTCACTCCTTTCAATCGTCTCTAGTTCTACTATCCAATAAGGCTTTTGATATATTCCAGAAATAAATAATTCATTTGACATTGGATCATAGATATCTATCCTTTCGTTATCCAGATGCTCAAGCCTTGATCAGCGAATTTTCGTAACGAAAGCAGATTATCTGACAATCTGTCTGCATACAATACATTATCCAACATAATTTTTCTGTTTTGACCTGTGGTACCTAGAACTACTCCTGCTCCCTCCGATTTTAAGTTTGCGCCGCTATCTTTATTTGCGCATTTAACCTCGCTGAAATTCTCGTTAAAAGTTTTGAATATTAATTTTGAATTAGTTAAATGCTGAGTTGCTCCGGAGTCAGCAAGAAATTGCGTGATATTATTCAAACCCCTATCGTTCGAATTTAGTCGCGCAATTTTACATGCACTTTCGACTTTTGTATCGATTACTCGTTTTATCTCGTTTAGTCCCGAGCACTTACCGTTCTCTTTATGAGCTTCCTTCCCTTTACGAGACTCGTTACTCCTTTTCTTATTGTTATATACTGACTTATTAGTATTATTGTGATGACTATTCTTTTCATGAAATTTAGTTCTTTTTGCTCGAGACTCGTCTCCGGTATTGTTAGTTTTTCTCTTAAAACCACGTACGCGTCCGTAATGCCCGTCACCTCGAAATTTATTATTACTATTATTTCGAATTTCATACCTGTTATCTCCTCGTCTCTGCCTCCTTAGTGGGCAATTGTCACCAATGTGGTCCGCCATTTTGTTACACTCGTAACAAAGACGAAGGTTTCCACTGGGACACTCCTTACTCCAGTGGCCCGTTTTGTTGCACCTGTAACAGCGTACATCACTCGTGGCTGTCATAGCGGCAGCTCCTCCACTCGTACCTCCTTTCAGCTGATTCTGAATACTCTCCATCTGCAAAATGTACATTCTCAGTTTATCATAGTTTAAATCCTTTTCAGTTGTGGTTTTGTACATAAAATCAATATTTTGAATCTGAGGTACGTTTGCTACGATAGCATTAAAAAAGGCATCTCGTATATCTTCATCAGACAGAGATTTTACATCTGGTAGGTTGTTGTAATTCCTAACTAACTCATCAAAACGATCTAGGAACGCGCTTGCTTTCTCCTTGTTCGGGTTATATTGCAGACCGTAAAGTTGTCGTTTGATTGTGGCCGTTGTTACATTTCGTTCTCGTAATTTTATCTCCTTAAGTCTGTTCAGCAATTTTACCGGATCCTTAATGTCCACCACTTTACTATGATAATTCGTATCAATGTGGTTGATGATAATGTCTCGAACCCGAAATTTGTGTTTTTCTTTTACACTCTCGTCTAGATCATCGTTTGGCTGTTTAGACTCATCAATCACGTACAAAAGATCGTTAGCTTGTAACTCGGATGTAAGATAGTCCATGAAATAATCCATCTTCATTGATTCAGTCAATTGGTATTTGCGAAGAACGGATTTATTCATCAAACCAGCCTTCAAGGTTTCTTTTAACTCAATTGAGGAATAATTAGCTGAGTTATTTCCGCTCATCGCCTTCACTTCCTCTCTTACCATCCGAGATATTTCAGCTTTAGTTACTCGTTCTCCTTCGATCTCCGTAGAATTACAACAACCTTTATAGCAACGTTCTCGCTCGTTTTCACTCGAGCAGCTATTTGAATTGAAATCATGATCAACATTATAAACCTGAGTCCTGAGATGGTCGAACTCGTCATCCTGTTTTTCTCTCAGCTCCTTCAGGTCATTGCTGAACTTCTCCCTCGCCCAATCTCTGAACCTTCCTTCTCGTCTTGACATCGTTCTCTCGAAGGTGTCGAGTCGTTGCTCGTACTCTTCGAGTCGATGTTCGACTCTGTCGAACCTGGTTGAGAGAGCGGTCAGCTGATTCAAAATTTCTGTAAAATGGTTAGAGGTGAGATATTTATCTGGTATAAGACTTGTTTTATCTATTTCTCGTTCAAATTTAATTTTATCTCTGTTCAAAAATATTTTCTTAAGATTGAAATTGCAATTTGCAATACTTTTGATTTTTAGATTTTGTTTACCTCCCAATACCGACGCAGAAACATCTTCTGCTCGTTCGTTGGCTTGTTCGACCTCGTTGTCCTCGTTCTCCTTAGTTTTCTCCTTGGTTGCCTCCTTGCCTCCAGATTTCTCCTCTATTCCTTTTTCGCAGCTGCTTTTCTTTCCACCTCGACAGTAAGGCATCAGCAACGGCATACCTCTCTCGTTTTCTTTGGCTATCTCTTTAGCCAAAGCCTCCAATTGCTCCTCAGTGACGAACTCCTTATAAATCAGTTTTATAATAAATAGAAAATTCAACATTACTGAACACAAGTAATATACGAATTTAAATATTAGTTCAATTTCTTTTCATCAGTGAGCTTTGACCAACTCAGATCAAATCAACATTTTGTTCCTTATTTCGTTAAGTCTCTGACAGACAGAACACAAGTCGTATCAGAATCAAAACTTTAAGAATTTTTTTTTTTTTGTTTAGCACATTAAAATTGTCACTAGTTTACTTCGATGTGAGATACCGAACTCAAGTATTCACTCGCGAAGTTTTGACTAGTTTTGTAATTAATTATTTTGTAATCAATTATATTAAACTTCATTAAGTTTAAATTCAATTGCATATATGTATATACATACATACATCTATGTATGTATACACCTGTTTTCTCCTATACATATATACGTTCACATTCACACACTTGCATTTTCGTACGTATACTTGTATCATCACTCACACCTAAATCTTTTGCACTGATACATATATCCATACACGCATACATACATACCTAGAGTGTATGAAACTCCAGACTCCGTCTCGAAGTACACTCGTTTCTCCTTTATAAGAACTCTCATTTCCTCGTTGCCGTGCCTGTCCTTAAATCCAAAAGCTTCTTCTTGAGTTTTCAAGAAAAGAAGCAGATTTTTCCTTTCTGTACAGAATTCAAAGAAATTAACCTTTTTATATTGCGTATATATATAAATATAATTTCCTTTTTAATTTATTAATTTTAATTTTAATAAATTTAGATTTATTTATTTTATTAATTTTGCTAATAGCTTTGTTGCTTTTACTTTCGATATATATGTTTTATATGCTACGGCGTCCCATAGTTTTCATATAGCACATATATATATACATGTCGTACTCGTATAGCCATATCATGTATCGCCATCTTTTATTCGCGTTCGCGTTCCTCGTTCCTCGTTTCTCGTACAAGCGCGGCATCGTTCTCGCGCGTGCTTGACGCCTCGCGCCATCTTTACACTGTTCTTCTTTCTCTGTCTCTTTCTGTCTCTTTCCTAGATCGACGCAAATCCGCCATATTGATTTGCCTCGAAACAAAGAGTCCAGAAAGAACGCCAATCTCGAGAAAGAAAAACCCAACCGACATGTCAACTCCAATTTTAACGCGAACCTCGCTTTGCCAATAATCATTTTGATTCACATACATACACACACATACACGTGTGCATGCATATCCACACATATACCGATGCACATGTGTGCCACGCTCATGGCTTTCTCCATTCCACGACACCGAGAAACGCGCACTAACCGTTTTTACGTTTTCTCGCAGCAAAACGAAATTCCTCCTCATCTTCCTTTCCCGTACATAATGCATTTCATTTTCTTTTAATTTCTTACCTCGCTCCATCTCCCCTGTTGCCGGGCCTTGCGCAGCTGAAGCTTGCTGGGCTTCCATAACCTATTGAGTTTTATTCTTTAAGGGGCGAGGTAATCAAAGATTACAATAAGCAGAAACTGCAACAAATTACACACAAGCTTTATAGAAAGTATTTATTGTTCTACACACACTCCTTATATAAGACACTCGTAATAAAGTTCAATAAAAAAAAAAAGATTGATTGACTTGACTCAGACACTGCTTGGAAAACTCACGACGAGTCGCTTGACAAGCACACACACTGGTCGACCGTCGCATATACAGAGAGAGAGAAGAAAAGAGGGCGCTTCTGTCCACGACAGCCTTAACTAAAATTTACACCTAAAATATGCGCACACTCTTAACAAAACCATATTTACTTTTATAAAACATGAGGTATATCAAAACACGCTAGTATTCGGCGTCGGTTGAGCTTATTATTTAATAAAACAATCTTGTAAATACTATATGTAAAGTAAAAAAATTTATATTATTTAAATTAAAAATCGTGCTAATATTTCAAGTAAAAAGCTATAAATTTAAGGTTTTTTATGAGGTTCTATCCAAACTTTTGGTATCAGCAATCGAGTTTGAAAGCCACTTATAAATTCCGTATTGCAAGATTTTTTATCATTTTATTCATTGCAATCGTAGATGGAGAAATTTTTATTAGACTTTGCATTTGCGATTAAATTATTCAAGTCTTCATCTAAAAAGTAACCCGTAAAGAGCCTAATTTATTTAAATAGAACCGGAGATTCATGAAAACACGCTACTCTATCGAGTACTTTTCGAGAGTTAACTGGCGTAACGAATACATACACACCAACATACAGACATTTTTTGTAAACCACATTTTTTGAATCCTCATTTCAAATATGTACATATTAATAAAAAAATTGGAAAAAACATTTTTTATCGATACAATGCTTATTCTATGAAAAAGCAATAATTTCAAATTGAATAATAAAATATTATAACTATTTTTTTAAATATTTATTTATTCGAAACATAATTTACATAACAATTATTATATATAGGAGCATTAAAAACATTTATGCCATTAGCACCTTTCTCGTCCTGTACCTCTGTTGAAGAACGTCCACTAGATATCCATCTTTGGTATTTTCTTTTCTGTAACAAAAACATTTAAAAAAATTATGCATAAAAATAAAATTGATAAAGAAAATGCTTTTATTTAACGTTAAAAAAATTAATAGAAAAAAAAAATTTTTTAAATTAAAAAAAAATATAAAGTCAAAATAACTAAACAACTAAAAAATAAATTTTAAACAAATGCTTTTATTAAAAAACAAAATATAAATACAATGTTCAATAATTTTAATGTATAATTACATTATAAATAATGTTTCTGCCTAATATTTTATTGAAATTTTATATAAAAGCGTGGAGAATATAATTCTAAATGTTCTTTCAATATTCTCCACGCTTTTACATAAAATTTCAATAAAATATTAGGCATAAACATTATTTATAATGTAATTATACATTTAAATTATTAAACATTGTATTTATATTTTGTTTTTTAATTAAAGCATTTGTTTTTAAATTATTTCTTATTTATTTATTTATTTTTACTTTTTAGTTCTTTTTAAATTTTTTTAATTTATTTTTTCTATTAATTTTTTTTACGTTAAATAAAAGCATTTTTTTTAAATATTTTTATTAATTGTATTTATTTCTATGAGTATACAAATGTGCACGCATATACGTACACATTTGTATACTTATATATGCGTAGGCGTATCCATGAGTGTGTTTTTTGCAAAACGCACACACTTGTGTGTACTTTCCTCAGTAACACCTATATGTACAAGCCTCTACTGAGAATTGAGTAGCTGTTACGAATAGCCATACAAAGAAGAGAGGCCGATTAATCGTATAGCGATGGCAATATAATATTGCTTATATATAATAAATATATAATTATAATTAAAAATATATTTTATATTAAGGAGATGTAAAACGGACACTACACCTGCACTTATAGATATTAACTTCTTTTCCATTTTATTGCTGAATTTCCAGAAAAGAAATGCATTAGCTTGTAGTATGTACCATGATGATTATTTAGTTAAATTTTCTAATAAATTCATTCATTAGTAATCGAGAATTTTGGGTTCCAAAATTATTTATTAAAATTTTTCGATTTTGTACAGGAATCCAAATATCTTAAAAACTGATGAATGAATTTATTCGAAAATTTAACTGAATAATCTTTATGGTCCATACTACAAGCTAATGCATTTTTTACTGAAAATTTTGCAATAAAATGAAAAGATATACAATATTTACGAGTACAGGTGTAGTGTCCATTTCACATCCCCTTAAATAAATATGTATACGCACAACAAATTATCAACTCATGAAGTAGAATAATGGTAGTTCTGGGTAAAGAGAAGGCCCCCTAAATACATTTGCAACTTACTAAGCTACTCAGAAGCATGCATGAATTGTTTAAATAATAAGCATATAATGATAATAAATATAAAAACAATTAATTTATTAAAATTTTTTAATGATTTGATAAAAAAAAACTTTATAAAAAATATATGTTTACCCAATACAAATTTGTTACTCATGAAGTAGATGAGTGCGAGTTCTGAGTTAAGAGAAAGCTTCCTAAATATATTTGCAACTTATTTAGCGAAAGTTACGCAAAATAATTTATTTAGAAAATTCATAAAGCTATATCTTATCGTGTTATAAAAAAATGAGAACTAAAGATTTTCGTAATTAACAAAAATCTTTACTATTATAAAAAATATATGGTAAATCGATTATTACTGATGACAATTACAAATCTTTATAATATTGTCAAATCATAGGTTAAAAACATAAAGAACTCTTAACTATTTCATAAAGTACAATGAGTATCATATATCATACATATACTACAAGAATCAATTACTTGAAATAAGTAACAAATTTTTAAGTCGGCAAATAAACTATTAATCAATAATCAAAATTTTGACGTTGAAAAATAAGCATCTTTTATTGATTTCAACAAAATTTATTATTTTTATTATATTTGTACATCATAATATATTGTAAATATAAAAAGTTTAATTTCATCAATATAAAAAACAGTAATGGAAATTAAAATAGTTAAACATTTAACTAAATATATAAAATAATCATAGTATATGTAAAAACTTATAGTAGTATATGCTAATTATTATATTCAATATGGGAATTGCATATTATAATAATCTTTTCTATGCAAATTTAAAACTTAACTCAATAATACCCAAAAATATAATTAATATCTTTTTTCATAGTTTTTTAAAAATATTAAAAAAATGTACAGTGCGTATGTAAATTATAATTGCAGTTCTAAACTATAGTTTGGAACTACACGGAAATGACAGATAACAGCTAGGCTATATTTGTCACATTAGTGATCAATGTGTGTCGAAAATTTTGAGTTTCCACATAGATGGGCGATGTGTGCACGCCGAATTTCTATGTTTGCGCATTGTCTAACTACACTCAACTCATAGAAGGTTGTCACACTGATCATCTTTTATTTTCGCACTGCTTGTAAATGTGTCAACATAGAAATTTTAAATCTGACATGTATGGAAAAAAAATAAATTAAAATAAAACTAAGGTTATGATCCTCGGTATCAATAAATATTTGAATTGGAAGATAATTGTGACTTTAATATATTAATTAGTGCTATTCTAATTATAAAATTTTTAATTCAATCAAAAACATTATTATTATTAATTTTAACATGAGAAATTATTGCTTTTAGCAATTCAATCATTGAAAATAATATACGTAGGGTTCAATGTTTCGAAAGTCCATTATCTTTTTTTAGAATTTTGAAATTTCAAATGGCTTTTTCATAATATTTATTTAAATTGTATAGAAAGTCAATTTTTAATTCATGTTTGTTATCGACATGCATTTATTCGTATAAATTATAATCGCCTTAGAATTGTAACAAGTATACAGAATACCGTAAAATGATGAAATATTTCGGGTTTTTTAATGAAATTTTCAATAAGTGTTAAAAAAAAAATTCATTGAAATACTATATTAGAAATTTCAAAGTACCTCATCATTATATTATTGTCTGAATACTTATTACAGTTCTAAATATTAATCATAATTTATTTGAATGAATACGTTTCGATTACAAACATGAATTAAAAACGAAATTTCTATTCAATTTATATAAATAATAAGAATGTGATATTGGAAATTTTTAAGCTCAAAAAAATAACAGATTTTCGAAACATCGAACTCCACCCACATAATTTTTGATGATTTCAACATTGAATTGCTAACAGCAATAATTTCTCACGTTAAAATTATTAATCATAATGTTTTTGACTAAATTAAAAATTTTATAATTAGAATAGCACTAATTAATATATTAAAGTCACAATTATCTTCCAATTCAGATATTCATTGATACCGAGGATCATAACCTTAGTTTCATTTTAATTTATTTTTTTTCCATACATGTCAGATTTAAAATTTCTATGTTTACACATTAACAAGCAGTGCGAAAATAAAAGATGATCAGTGTGACAACCTCCTATGAGTTGAGTGTAGTTAGACAATGCGCAAACATAGAAATTCGGCGTGCACACATCGCCCATCTATGTGGAAACTCAAAATTTTCGACACACATTGATCACTAATGTGACAAATATAGCCTAGCTGTTATCTGTCATTTCCGTGTATAAACTAACATTCGATTTCCGTTTAAATTTTTTCCTAATCATTAATTTAAAAAAAAATATAAAAAGTTAGTATTTTGTATCGAATTTAATTTGTTTTTATGATATTTTTTGTGCGACTATTAGAGACAATACTATTTGAAGGAGCGCTATATATATATATATATAGCGGTCATACATACATAATACAAACACACAGGGAGTTTTTAATAATTAACGCATTAGAATAAAAATCATTAAGTGGCCGTTAAAGATGTATCTGCGTATGAGTACGCGCTTTATACATACTGAACGCTCATGTGGTAACCCAATACCTAAACATCATATACACAACGATTTGTACGCTGATGTGCTGATGTGCCTTCTCTCTCCCCTCCTATACTTAGCTTGTATAGTGCGTATTCGCTTGCTATACTCTCTCTCTCTCTCTCTCTCTCTCTCTCTCTCTCTCTCTCTCTCTCTCTCTCTCTCTCTCTCTCTCTCTCTCTCTCTCTCTCTCTCTCTCTCTCTCTCTCTCTCTCTCTCTCTCTCTCTCTCTCTCTCTCTCTCTCTCTCTCTCTCTCTCTCTCTCTCTCTCTCTCTCTCTCTCTCTCTCTCTCTCTCTCTCTCTCTCTCTCTCTCTCTCTTTAATCCAGGCTGCTTGGTATAGTATAGTGTTCCCTCTCTCTCTTATTCTTATAACTTAGTTGTGTATGCGCGCACAGATAGGGTCACACGCACACAACACATATTAAAATGTAACGTGACGGCAACTTGGATTTCTATGCCCAGCATTTTTCGAGGCCCGCCAAAAGAAGTATTAACTTCAAAAATTTTTTTAAAATGACAGAATCATGTATTGTTATGCAAAATATATATATTCTGAAAATTGAAGCCATCTAAGTCAATGGGAAATACGTTTATTTTTAATCGCGAGATTTGAGAACATATTAAGAGGCAGTCAAGTTGAATGAAAGCGTTAAAAAATAATTAAAATAACAGGAATTAGCATCAAAATAAATGAATTTTACAAAAGTATATATTATAAAAATGAATAGAACAAAATTATTTATTGTTTAAATAAACTTACGTTAATAATTTCTCTCAAATCTTCCTGTGGACCTTTTGAAGCTGAACTTGCAGGCTGCTCTCGCTCTTTTTCTATGCTCTCTTTCTCTCTGCTCTCTTTCTCTCTGCTCTCTTTCTCTCTGGCCTCTTTATCTTTTTTCAGCTGAAAATAAAAATTAAATAAAATTAACATCTTATTAAAATAGAATGAAAAAATATTATTAAAGTAATATTATTATTTAATAAAATTTACCTGGTACATGGGGTTGGGGACATTATTTCCGTTCCCATTGGCCACATAACGCCTTCCCCGCATAGCAAAAGCCGCGGCGCGCTGCAATTTGTTATTGCCTGCGCTTCGGCTTCGTCGAGGGCTCATCGTCAATTTTCTGTAAAAATAACAAAATAAATATTTCACAAAAATAATTTATGATTATTATTATTATTAGTCGTAGTAGTAGTAGTAGTAGTAGTAGTAGTAGTAGTAGTAGTAGTAGTAGTAGTAGTAGTAGTAGTAGTAGTCTGGTGGACGGACGAAATAAGTTCCCTACGACGGACGTGCATAAAACACAGACGAGTACTATACAGAGCACGCAAAAGAGGACAGGATGATGCAATGAGGCTTGCACAGACATACAAAGACGCTAAAAAGACCCTGACGAACGCCATAAAATACAGTAAGAGGCGATGCTGGAGACGGTTGTGTGAAGAGGTGGACCGCGACCCCTGGGGTATGGGCTATAAGCTGGTTACCCAGAAACTGGGGGCTCTTGGTCCTCCAGAACACAAAGACGGACAGTTGATGGCGACGATAGTGGACGGGCTGTTCCCAAACCATCCGGTTACGGAGGGGCCAGTCGACTACCGGAGCCAAGCAGTTCCGGAGTTCACGGAGGCAGAATTGCTGGAAGCTACTGCCTCTTTGAGACCCGGAAAAGCGCCAGGACCGGACGGCATTCCAGGAGAGATTCTCCGGCAGATTGCCTTGGGCAGGCCACGTCTCCTCCTGGACATGTACAACGAATGTTTACGGACGGGGATTTTCAGCACGCGTTGGAAAAAGGCCAGACTGGTTCTCCTCTACAAAGGAAAGGGAGAGCCAAATGCGCCTAATTCCTACAGGCCATTGTGCCTCTTAGACACGGCAGGAAAGACATTAGAACTTTTACTGAAAAACAGACTGACGAAAGCAGTGGACAGAGCAGGAGGACTCTCGGACAACCAGTATGGCTTCCGCAAAGGCCGATCGACGGTGGATGCTGTGCGGGAAGTTCTTGAGCCTTCTAGAAGGACGGCACTGATGGACCACAGACAAAGACCGGTGGTACTGCTTGGCACGCTGGACGCAAAGAACGCCTTCAATAGCGCCAGGTTCTCCGATATCCTCGGGGCCTATAGGTCTTTCGGGGTGCCGGATTACCTGATGAGGATGGTGGAGGATTATTTGCGTAACAGATGCATAACGTACGAGACGACGGAAGGACAGATACGCAGACCAATAACCGCGGGGGTCGCGCAGGGTTCGATACTGGGACCAGACTTTTGGAACGTGGACTATGACAGCTTGCTAAGACTGGAGATGCCCGAGGGCGCATCACTCGTCGCTTACGCAGACGACGTGGCGGTAGTGATCGTCCAGAGGACTACAGAGTTAGCACAACTGACACTGAACAGAGTCATGAGGCGGGTCGAAAGGTGGATGACAGAACACGGACTGTCACTGGCACTGAACAAGACGGAACTGATGTTACTGACGGGAAGGCGTATACCGACGCTCATTCCCATGACAGTAGGTACAGAAAGGACGGAGACGGTAGGTTTCCTCAAATACCTAGGAGTCACTCTGGATACCAGGCTTACTTTTTGGCCACATATCCAGAGGGTGGCCGACAAAGCGACTAGACTGACGTCATCGCTGGGCCGCCTCATGGCAAATACGTACGGACCGAGACAGAGCAAGAGACTGCTCCTGATGACGACGACCCACTCGATCATGTTGTACGGGGCGGAAATATGGGCCGACGCGCTCCGCGTCCGGAAGTACCGAAAGCGACTGACGGACGTACAGAGACGGGGAGCGCTTCGGATAGCTTGCGCCTACCGGACGGTCTCTGCGGAGGCCGTAATGGTGGTTGCAAGCGTAATCCCTATAGATCTCCTTGCGCTGGAGCGCAAGCGGATCTATGAAAGAAGCGCTGAAACAGGACGGACAGAAGCGGCAGTTCGGGAAAGGGACCTGACAATGACGCTATGGAGTGAACGTTGGACGAGAGACGGAACGGGTGCATGGACCAGACGTCTGATCAGGGACCTGAGACAGTGGACGCAACGGACTTTTGGGGAGGTGGATTTTTACCTTACCCAATTCTTGACCGGACACGGCTACTTCAGACGGTACCTGCACCTGAGAGGGAAGGTACAGCATGCGGGCTGTACCTATTGCGGACATGACATGGACGACGCTGAGCATACGTTCTTCGGATGCTCACGTTGGGACTTCGACAGACGAACGCTACGGAGACAGACTGGAGACCTCACACCGGACAATGTTGTAGACTGGATGCTGGCGGACGTCCAAAACTGGGCCTCGATGGTGACCTTTGTCACGGTCGTCCTTAAAGCGAAGAAAGAGGATGGATGTTTAATGTGAATGAATGAATGAGTGAATGGATGAGGAATACAAATACGCAGGGAGACAAATGTCTTTGGGCCTAGCGACCCCACGTACCCGAGCTGAATGAATGGTATACGGAGCGTGTGGATGGAAATGAGGGTGGTAATGTTTGAATACGCAGGGGGACTGCACAGTCCATGGGCCTAGCAACCCCACGTACCCGAGCTGAATGAATGATAAATTGGATGTGTGGATGAAAGTATGGTTGAAAATGTGTGAATACGCAGGGGGACTGAAAAGTCCTTGGGCTCAGCGACCCCACGTACCCGAGCTAAGTGAATGGTGAATTGAGTGTGTGGATAAAGGAGAGGATGGAGATGCTTGCACACGCAGGGGGACTGCACAGTCCTTGGGCCTAGCGAACCCACGTACCCGAGCTGAGTGAGTGAATGGTATACTGAATGTGTGGATGGAAGCGTGCGAAAGAATGTAAGAATACGCAGGGGGACTGCACAGTCCATGGGCCTAGCGACCCCACGTGCCCGAGCTGAGTGAGTGAAAGATATATTGGATGTGTGGATGAATGAGAGGATGGAAATGTGTGAATACGCAGGGGGACTGAAAAGTCCTTGGGCTTAGCGATCCCACGTACCCGAGCTAAGTGCGAATGGAGGAGTGAAAGGAAGGATGACAGGCAAATGTATGCATGTTTAGACGTATGAATGGACACGGCCTAGTGCCTGGACGGACGGACGAGACGAGTGACAATGGACAAGACCGCAGCGTGAAGTAATGCTAACGCAGTCCCACGCTGCGGCTCTGAACGGTGGACGTTACGGATCCCTCCCCGTGTAAGTGAGGCATTTTCTTGCTTCTCTTCCGCGGCCAGGGTGAAGGGGGTTTAGACGGTCTCTGCCTGTAGATGCCTCGAGGGCGAATGCGAACCTACCAGGTTTCTTTCTCCCTCCAGGCTGACGCAGCGTCAGAATCCCGTCACACCAGTGATGCGCACTGCAGTTGGGGTGATCCAGCTGCAGCCCACGTCGCTGTAGGTCTGATAGCAGATTTACCCGTTTTTTCACCAAAAAAAAAAAAAAAAAAAAAAAAAAAAAAAGTAGTAGTAGTAGTAGTAGTAGTAGTAGTAGTAGTAGTAGTAGTAGTAGTAGTAGTAGTAGTAGTAGTAGTAGTAGTAGCAGTATTTATTAATATTATAAAAAATACATAACAAATATCACAACTTACCTTATGCTTCTATCTGCAAAGACACGAGGCAATACTTTGTCCCGCGTTTCCACGCCGTGCTTTCTGCTATAAGAAGTTCCAATGAACAGCGCTGATCGGCCTTTGCGCATTAACAAATAAACCGTTTGCAGCGACCACATAGGCAAATCGTCTTATAAACAAAGCACATATCGTTACCTTTTTTCATTATAGTAACGATTTACGAAATAAAGAAAATATTAATAATTGATTTATCGTACATAATAGAGTATTAGTAATAATTAATAATAGTGAAAGAGTGTACATAATAGAGTGTAAGATATAATAAATTGTGATCATTATAACTTTTTTCATCATCCACGTTTCAAAATGGAGAAAAATTCTGCAAAAACTGATTCTCGCACTAGACGTGGTATAATTGGAGATAGTAAAAAAGTTTATAGACTTAGTGGGAGGAGATTAAGTCGCAAAAAAAGTGCAATAAATCGGTAAGTTATTTTAGTTATTGACAATGTTCTGTTTACTTATTATAAAAGAGAATTTTGATTTGGCTTATCATATAAAATCTTTCATTGTAGTTGAAATCAGTTGAAATATACTAACAAAATTATTTTTAACGTTTTATTATAATTAATGAATTAATTGTTTTTATAATAATTTCACCTATGAGGGACATTTACGGGAATCGATATATCTCCGGTTATAATTCATCAAATTGAGTTTCATACGGCTTATTGTAAAGCTTACACGTTTTATTAAAAAACCCACCCATACAGGCAAAGAAAAAATTGCCTATCTACGATTGCGATTAACAAAACGTTGTTTTTATGGAATTGAAACTCATGCGAGGCACTTACGCGAATCGAAATATCTCTGGTTCTAATCAATTAAATTGGGTTTAATACGGCTTATTTTAAAGTTTAAGAGCTTAATATTTAAAACGCATGCATACAAATTAAGAAAGTATTGTCCAACTATATTTGCGATAAACAAAAAGTTGAAAAATCTTATAAAGCCAAAATCATGCATCTGTTTCTAGTAGCTTCGCATCTTAAACATTAAATAAAGCCTAAAAAATACTTTTAAGTTTTAGTTTTCTTTGCTAATAAATAGTACGATTTTCTATTTTAACGATATCTATTTTTTATCGCGATTTATGGTATTTACGAGATTTTTCTAAAACGCAATATGCTCTACGGACGTCGATAACTTGATAAAATTGATAGATCCCTCGTTCTATTCTACGACATTTTGCATAATACGTTTAATTTTACAGCTTTAATAATTTATGATTAAAACGCATTCATAAATTCAAAGAAAATTTTTGACATCAGTGATCGTGATGAAAGAAACGTTGATTTAGCAAGATTTGAACACACGCTTTCGTTATTTTCAACCTAAATATGGCACAAATAAAACAGTAAATTTTGTTCTTAATGGTTCTTTTAATAGTTTTGCAAGTAATAAATATATCAATATAAGGATTTTATATTTTTATTACTGGTAATTTGACGCAAATTAAAACAAAAATAAATAATGCTCTAGCTCAATTAGAAGCTGAGATTATTTTTTTTAATAACAATTCGCCAATTGTTTATTTATAAAGATTAAGGATTGATATTTTTATCGCAGCTAGTACAATACTTTAAATTTATGATTCAATTATATCAGAGATTAAATAAACATTTAACAATGTTAAAAATTAATATTAAAGTAATCAAGATTGCGACTAGTTAAACAGAGTCACCTTTCCTGCCTTGCAAGAATATTCATCTAGCGAGTTATAATTCATGTTCCGATTAAAAATTCATTCATTGTATCTCGGTTAATTATTGTCCAATTTCGACGTTTTTTTTTAAATCAGGGGTAGCGCGTGAAAATAATAAAAACTGTCGGATTGGTTTTCTTAAAAATTTGTATAAAACAATTATTATTGATAAAAAAATTTTTTTAAACTTATTTTAAATATTTTTATTTTAGCAAAAAACTTTAAAATAAAAGTTCTTTTGTCTTAACAATTAGACAATATATTTTATTGTTTTTATGATAAAAACAATATTTAGCCTAAGTAACAAATAAAATTTTTCTTTAATATTTTTATAAATACATTATTTTTTAATTATAGAACTAGGTACATACTATTGAAATTCAATATAATCATTGTTTCATATGGTTAAAAACAATAAAGACTATATTTTAAATATTTTTTACTTAACTAGCTAAATACTGATTTTATCATAAAAACAGTTAAATGAAATATTGTTTATTTTTTTAAGATGAACAAACTTCCTTCTTAAAGCTTTTTGCTAAAATAAATAATTTTAAAAATATGTTGAAAATACATTTTTTTATTCAATAATTATTGTTCAATGAAAAATTCTTTAAAAAAACCAATACAACAGTTGTTATTATTTTCACGCGGTACCCGGATTTAAAAACAAACGTCGAAATTGGACAATAATTAACCGAGATAAAATGAATTTTTAATCGGAACATGAATTATAACTCGCTAAATGAATTTTCTTGCAAGGCAGGAAAGGTGACTCTGTTTAGCTAGTAGCAATCTTGATTACTTTCATATTAATTTTTAACATTGTAAAATGTTTATTTCATCTCTGATATAATGGAATCATAAACTTAAAGTATTATACTACCTGTGATATAAATATCAATCCTTAATCTTTACAAATAAACAATTGGCGAATTTGTATTAAAAAAAAATTTTCTCGGCTACTAATTGAGCTACAGCATTCTTTTTTTTTTATTTGCGTTAAATTACCAGTAATAAAAATCTAAAATCCCTGTATTTATATTTTTATTACTTGTAAAACTATAAAAAGAACCATAAAGAAAAAAATTTGCTTTTTTATTTTTTCCATATTTAGGTTGAAAATAACGAAATGAACACGATTTCACATCAAATTCATAAAATCTACGTTAATATCGAAATATGATATGATTATCATAAAGTCTTTACCATGACGAAATTGGGTGAAATTTTTAATGGACATTTGACCTCTTTTAATAAACAAATAGAATATCTCATAAAATAATAAATATTTTTTGATTAAACTTTTATGGTAACTTAACAATAATAAGAGGCACATTTTTGTAGTATTCGAAACATGTACATCATTTTTTTATCAAATGAAAAATATTTTAAAATTTCGCGATTTTCGATTTTTTTATCATTATTTATAAAAGTTATTAACCGATTTTGATGAATTATGTCTCAAATTAATCGTCTTTGAAACACCTACAAATCGTATAATTTTCATATACTAAATCGCAAACGATTTCAAGGTACCTAAGAAACACAGTGATTTTTACGAATTTTGCACCTTCAATCATTGTTTACAAATTCATGACGGCTCAAATTTTTAAGGTCTCTCAAGAATTTCATTTCTAATCATCCAACAAATCCATTTTTGGTGGTGTGTGCCTATTACTAATTACGTTATGCATTTTGACTAATTCTACTGGACTATTAAGAGTTTTATAATTGAAACACAATCATAGCGTGTAACAAAAGTTTTCCCAACTATGATTCAGATGAAGAAAACGTTGTTTTCATAAAAATTAAACCTATGAAGGACACTTACGCGAATCGATATATCTCCGGATATATTTAAAGAATTTGGGCTTAATATGGCTTATTTTTAAATTTAAGGGTTGAATAATTAAAACGCAATCTTGAAGTCTAAGAAAAACTTGCCGAATTATGATTGCGACGATCAAAAAGATAACAAATATTAAAAAACTAATTTCAAGTATCGGTTTGTAATGGGATCGCACCTTTTTATTTAAAAGCAAAATACAACCGAAAAAATACCTCAAATTTAGTTATTCTCGTTAACAAATCGTACGTATTTCAATTGTAACGATATCAAATTTTTACCGGAAGTTATTTTTACGAGATTTTTCAATAGCAAAACAGGCTATATTAACGCCGATCACTTGATGAAATCGATAGATCTCCCGTTGTATTTAACTTAATTGTTAGCTTGGAGTTTTATAAATAACTCGTAATCATGAAGTCCGAGAAAAGTTTGCCCATCTATGATCGCGACAAACAAAAATTTGAAAAATCTCATAACAGCAACTTCATGATTCGGTTTCCAATAGGTTCGCACATACTTATAAGCGTTGAATAATACCCGAAAAATATTTTGAATTTTCAATTTTTCTGGTTAAAAAATAATGAGAGTTATAGTTTTACAATATATATTTTCCAACGGAAAATATTGTATATTAACAAGATTTTTCTATTCACAATAAACTATACTGACGACTAACACTTGCGTTAATCGATATATCTCCCGTTCTATTCAACTAAATTGGGCCTGATACAGTCCAATTTGTAGCTTGAGAGTTCTCTAATTATATCGCAATCTTAAAGACTAAGATAAGTTTTTTCATCTATAATTGCGATGAACACAAAGTTGAAAATTCTTATGGTACAACTTTTACTTCATAGCAATCACAGATGGGCAAACTTTTATCAAACTTAATAATTATGATATAATTATCGAATTCTGAAGCTACAAAATAAGCCATATAAGGCCCAATGTAGTTGATTAGGTTAGGAGATATATCGATTATCACAAGTGTTCAGCGTCAGTAGAGATGCAGCTGAAACTAGCCGTGCTGGAGTTAGCTGCGTCCAGTGGTTCTCACGCAATTATCAAGCAGTCTACAAATAACTATATACGATAAACGCATTGGTTTAGAGGGTTAAAATTCAACATGATTATTGTATAAGTCTTCTTTAATAATTATTAATTAAAACCATATAGTTGCAAGCCCTTTTTTATTAATTATTGAATACAAAATTATCGTTTCGTTAGATTTCTTTAAATAAAGAACTGTATACGACAAATGCATGGCTTTATAGGGTTCAAATTTGACATGGTTATTATTTAAGTCTTCCTTAATAAATATTGATTTGTACCACAGAGTTGCAAGCTTTGTTTATTAATTATTAAATAAACAATCAGCGTTTTGTGAAATTGTTATTAATAAATTACTCTATACAACGAACGCATGGCTTTAGAGGGTTCAAATTTGACAGGATTTTTATTTAAGTCTTCCTTAACAAATATAAATTCGAACCATTAAGTTTCAAGTCTTTCATAGTTATTTATTAAATAAACAATAAGCGTTTACTACATTTCTTCAAATAAATTATTGTATAGGATGAACGCATGGCTTTTGTTAAGTAAGATTTAGATAATAATCCTGTCAAATTTGAACCCTCTAAAGCCATGCATTTGTTGCATAGAGTAGTTTATTTATAAAAATTTGACAAAACGCTGATTGTTTATTTTATTATTACTAAATAAAGGCTTGCAACTCTGTGGTACAATTTGATATTGATTATGAAAGACTTAAATAAATGGTTATTATTAAAGTCTTCCTTAATAAATTTTGATTTGTACCACATAGTTGCAAGCCTTTATTTATTAATTATTAAATAAACAATCAGCGTTTTGTGAAATTGTTATAAATAAATTACTCTATACAACGAACGCATGGCTTTAGAAGGTTCAAATTGGACAGGATTTTTATCTAAGTCTTCCTTAACAAATATAAATTGAAACCATAAAGTTGCAAGCCTTTCTTCATTATTTATTAAATGAACAATTAGCGTTTTGTTTGATTTCTTCAAATAAATTACTTTATAGGATGAAAGCATGGCTTTATAGGGTTCAAATTTGACATGGTTATTATTTAAGTCTTTCATAATCAATATGAAATTGTACCACAGAGTTGCAAGCCTTTATTTAGTAATAATAAAATAAACAATCAGCGTTTTGTCAAATTTTTATAAATAAACTACTCTACACAACAAATGCGTGGCTTTAGAGGGTTCAAATTTGACAGGATTATTATCGAAATTTTACTTAACACAAAAGCCATGCGTTCATCCTATATAATAATTTATTTGAAGAAATGTAGTTAACGCTTATTGTTTATTTAATACATAACTATGAAAGACTTGCAACTTAATGGTTCGAATTTATAATTGTTAACGAAGACTAAGATAAAAATCCTGTCAAATTTTAACCCTATAAAGCCATGCGTTCGTTGTATAGAGTAATTTATTAATAACAATTTCACAAAACGCTGATTGTTTATTTTATTATTACTAAATAAAGGCTTGCAACTCTGTAGTACAATTTCATATTGATTATGAAAGACTTAAATAATAACCATGTCAAATTTGAACCCTATAAAGCCATGCTTTCATCCTATAAAGTAATTAATTTGAAGAAATCAAACAAAACGCTAATTGTTCATTTAATAAATAATGAAGAAAGGCTTGCAACTTTATGGTTTAAATTTATATTTGTTAAGGAAGACTTAGATAAAAATCCTGTCAAATTTGAACCTTCTAAAGCCATGCGTTCGTTGTATAGAGTAATTTATTTATAACAATTTCACAAAACGCTGATTGTTTATTTAATAATAAATAAATAAAGGCTTGCAACTATGTGGTACAAATCAAAATTTATTAAGGAAGACTTTAATAATAACCATGTGAAATGTGAACCCTATAAAGCCATGCGTCTGTCGTATATAGTTATTTATTTAAAGAAATCTAACGAAATTATTTATTTAAATAAATAACGAAGAAAACTGCAAATATTTGTTTATTAAATAAATAAACGAAGAGTTCATCCTATAAAGTACTTTATTTGAAGAAATGTAGCAAACGTTAATTTTTATTTAATAAATAATGATGAAAGGCAACTTTATGGTCCGAATTTATATTTGTAAGAAAGACTTAAATAATAACTATGCCGAATTTCAACCCTCTAAACCCATGCGTTCATCCTATAAAATAATTTATTTAAAGAAATGTAGCAAAACGCTAATTGTTTATTTAATATATAATGATGAAGGGCTTGCAGCTTCATGGTTCGGATTTACATTTATTAAGGAAGGCTTAGATAAAAATCCTGTCATATTTGAATTCTCTAAAGCCATGCGTTCGTTGTATAGAGTAATTTGTTTATAACGATTTCACAAAACGCTGATTGTTTATTTAATAACTAATAAATAATAGACTTGGAACTATGTGGTACACATCGATATTCATTAAGGAATACTTTAATAATAACCATGACAAATTTGAACCCTATAAAGCTATGTGTTTGTCGTATATAGTTATTTATTTAAAGAAACCTAACAAAACGGTAATTGTTTATTTAATAAATAATGAAGAGAGGCTTGCAACTTTATGGTTCGAATTAATATTCATTAAGGAAGACTTAAATAATAACCATGCCAAATTTGAACCCTCTAAAGCCATGCGTTCATCCTATACAGTAATTTATTTCAAGAAATCTAACAAAACGCTAATTGTTCATTTAATAAATGATGATGAAAGTCTTGCAACTTTATGGTTCGAATTTATATTTGTTAAGGAAGACTTATATAATAATCATGTTAAATTTAAACCCTCTAAACCAATGCGTTTATCGTATATAGTTATTTGTAGACTGCTTCATAATTGCATGAGAAGCACTGGACGCGGATAACTCCAGCACAGCCAGTTTCAGCTTCATTCAGTTGAGATTTTATTATAATAAAATGATGTAATTGGTATATCTAAAGTTAAATGAGATATTGCAAAGTTTAAAATTGAACATATTTTAATATTAATAAGGAAAAGTTTTTATTTAAAAATATGTATAAACAATGAAATTGTTTATAACAACAAATTGACCACTGCTTGAGCTTGGTAACAAAGAAATTTGAATTTCATTCATAAAAAATTATTAAACAATTCAAATTTCTTGTATGGTTTACGCCTGGAGTAAATGGTATTTTTATTAATAACATTTGTGGCTTATTAAAAGTTTATTTGTTTCAATTTATTATTTAATTTGAATGATTAATAATTAATTAAAAGTTATTTGATGTTAATCAAACAAATATTCAGTGATGATACCATTAATCATAATACCGAATTATTTTATAATATAATTATCTATTTATTTATTTAATATTTAAAACTGTATATTTTTTTATTGCACTTAAAAATGATAATATAATTGATTTATAACGATTCCTGTCCTTATTTTATGTTTTTCTTATTGATATAATTTTGAAATAGACAAAATAATTGTATTTCTATAAGACAATATTTTATTATTTATAAATATTTCTTCACATAAAAACGCTTTATTATAAATGTACTTAAAATTTTTTTATTGTAAATATTTAGCGACAAAGTACATGAAAATATGTTAATAAAATTATCATATAGACTTTAACACTCCGTGTGCGAAACACGGTTTCTCATGCATGTTTTGCGTGTGCGAAAAGTTAGATTTTTTCATAATGTGTGAAACATGTTCGCATTTGGTTTTCGCTTTGACAGCAAGATTCACAATTGTTTTGCGAAATTTAAGTCTATATTTATATACATCTTGAAGTTATTTTGTATTCTTACAATTTATTTTAGTAAACTAAATTATACGAATTCGATCCTTTAAATATTGTCAAGTTTTTCGTTGATAAATTTAATAATGGGTTTGCTTTTTTGCACTTAAAATGATATAAGTTATAAAAATCGATATTAATTAACAATTTTTTTATTTGCATATTGTATTTATTTTTTTCATATTTCTTCATTATTTTTAAGCTAAATCATTGTATAAATTACATCAAAATAAAACGCATTATATGTATAGTATGTTTAAAAATTTATTTAGAATTTTTTGATAAATTTTTCCAGTACATTATATCACAGTGCTTTTATCTATATGAGCTTTGAAACTTAATTTTGACGCAAGCATATATATAAGGGCAAATATTAAATTATGAATTATATTATGAGTAATGAACATTTTAATTTTAATTTTAATAATTGTACTGTTAAATTCTTTATAAATAAAAAATCTAATGAATAAATTTCAATACAAGTTTATATTTGTAGATATGAAAATCTTTATTATTTATGATTTATAACTTATTTTTTATAATTTACTCGTGCAATTGTTACCCTCGCCATACTTGAGTGACAAATTTACTCGTCTCGCTTCTGCTCAATTAATAATTATAAAAATAATCGTGTTTCGCTCACGATATGTTAAAAAATAGTATACGCAACACGTGCGCTGAACAGGTGATCCACGCACCTGTCTTTTTTCTCGCCCGAGCAAAGCTCGTGAGTGAATCACCTGTTTCGCGCACTTGTTGCGTTATGTACTATTCATTTTTTAATACAATTTTTACCGTATATAGTACTTACTCATCGGTTTAATTTTTTTTACTTTTCATTTTTTTTTTCAGCCGAAAAGCAATTAAAATACCAATAACTTCTGCTGATGAAAAAACATCTGAATCTTTCAAAGATGTTAATAGTTGTAGCGAAGAAAGTTCTCATGTTGTTCAAGACATTATTATTGATGGTTTCAGTAATAAATCAGTAGTTAATTCTGATGTCAACGAAACAAACACTGCCAGTAGAACTGTTACCTATTGTGCAGATGTACTAGAAAAAAGAAATGATAACTTGGACGCAACTACAGATCGATCTGCAATACAATTGACACAAAACGAGTTTATTGTAAGAGGTTCAGTTCATCAAGGTCATGAACGTTTTTCAAATGAAACTAGAGGATTGCAGTGCACAGCAATGTCTGCTGTTAGTATTGCAATGAGTACCATAAAAAATCCGTCAACTTGGTCATCTAATACTATTGATGAGATTCTTTTTAGTGGAGACAAATTATTTTTGGAAAGTATTGTAACTCGAAGAGATATTGCAGCAGGTGAATTAAATCAAGAATATTTAACTGCTGAAGATTTACGTAATGTAGTTAGTGTTGATAACAAAACATGTAAATTTATAATGGAAGAAATCATTTATGGCCATTTATATAAAGACTACAGCGAAAGTAATATGCCTAATTTGAATGTTCTTTTAAAAACTTGTATTTGCGCCAAAAAATCTGGTATTTTAACTTGTAATGGTATTTCGATTGCTTTAATAGTTACGGATACTATCGTAGGAATTTTTGATTCCCACTCTAGAGGAGCAAATGGAGAAACTGAACCTGATGGAGCTGCTTGTTTTGTTGCAACATCAAACGTTAATAAATTGTTTGAAATTCTCGTGAAAAATATACCCGAGTGTACATCAGCCTATAATCGTGATGGCCAGTATCAGTACACGATTGTATTAGTAAATGTGGAAGATCATAGCACCCTTCAAAGCCTTGGTAGCAATGTATTGCAAAACGTGAATTTTGAATTAAATGATGAAGAGGTTTCAGTCCCTGTTAGAATAACAGAAAATAATATAGAGAATGATAATACAAATAAAGAGAATGAACGGCAAATGAATTCTGTAGAAAATTTACATGATATGCAAGAGAAAATGGATGCAAATATCGAATCTGAAAGTTTTAATATGATCAGCACTGAAGAATTTAATGAAATTGAAAACCATGAACTTAATATTAGCAAACAGTCTTTAAATGAAGAGACATTTGATTTTACAACTAATGAAAATATGATTACCAACTTTACTGAAATATGGAGTCAACTACATGATGCATACGATAATCATGACGGACTGTTAGAATGTAATTTTGCTAATATTAAGTTAATAGGTAAAAGAAATAGAGGTTTGGTGAAATATCTTATTTTTAAGTGTAGTATGTGTGGCAAAGAAGTAGAAATTTCTACCGTAACTAATACGCCAGAGAAATTAAATTAAAATATTGCTGCAGTATTAGGATGCCAAACTATTGGAATAGGATTTTCACAGTTAGAAGAATTATTTGGTGTTTTAAATATTCAATGCATGTCTTCGAATGTATGGCCAAAATATCATAAAGAAACTGTTAAATATATTAAAACCGCAGCTAAAGAAGAAATGGCAAAAGCTGCAGCTGAGGAGACGCGATTAGCGATAGAAAGAAATGACCTCATTCATGGCATTCCATGTACAATGGTTGAAGGTGATGGTTCTTATATAAAAAGATCCTACCAAAATAGTAGATATGATTCACCAAGTTGTTGTGTGGTTGTAATTGGCAGGTATACCAAAAAAGTTTTACAAATTGTTGTAAAACAAAAAACTTGCGGAATCTGTGATTATGCTTTCAACCGAGGATCGACACCAAGAAAACACGATTGTTTTAGTAATCATGGACGCAATGAAAGTTCCACTAGCATGGAAAGCGCAGCTTTTGCCGAAATATTTTCTAGTAGCGTTCAAGAAAATAATTTAATATACAAGGTGCTGATTACTGATGGTGATAGCAGCAATTATAACAGGATTGTAGAAACCAATCCATACGGTATGTATGGTGTAGAGGTAAAAAATATTCTGTGTTCCAATCATATTAAAAGAAATGTTTCCACTAGCATAAAAGTAGTATCGCAAAAAGAGGCCACTTTGGAACAAATTTGAGAAAAAAATACACGAAAGCGCGCCACGATTCGTTGAAGCTATCACGAATTCAGTTGATACTATATTGTTAGAAGATAGTGCTTTTAATGTAAAATGTAGAATTTTGAAAGACAATATCAATAAATTACCCTACCATATTTTTGGGGATCACAGTCACTGCACAGATGACAAGTATGGATGTAATAACCAAACATGTACAAATGAAAGAAATTTCGTACCACTTTTTTGAGAAAATAATCTCTTTGATGACATTGAAAGTAGTGTTTTTCGAGCTGTAAGAAATGCTGAAAGCTTACTACATAATGTTACCACAAACGAATCAGAGAGTTTCAATGCGCTAATAGCAAAAACTATCGGAGCAAAGCGTATACATTTTGCAAAAAAGATTCTTATGATTCCCGATGTCATCTTGCTGTAATATCATATAATACATCAGAAACTGTACGTCCAGTATGTGAAGCTAATAGCAAAGAAGTACCAATAATTGCACAAAATATTCAACAAGAAAGAGCAAGATTAAATCAACTTAAAAACATCCGAAAAAGTGATGGTACTGAAAAAAAACTTAAGAAAAAATTTACTACAGCGGATAAAGATTATGGTATTCATGCTTCTCAAGTTGATTTACCAGAAGAAGAATGTGAAGTACTTCGTCATCAACATTATGAAATATTGTATGATTGGCAGCTTGAAAGGGACGAAATAGAACTCCGCACGAGAGATCAAAGCACTTGCAGTGAATGGAGAACAATGAGGAAATGGTTAGTTACGGCTTCCAAAATGGGTAAAATTTGTAAAAGACGTCCAGAAACATCGTGTGCATCATTAGTCTCCGATATATTGTATGATCGTCCCAAAAAGGATGATCCTGCATTAGATCACGGGATCGCAATGGAAGTTGTAGCAAAACAAATTTTAAGGGATCAAGGATATGATATACGACCATGTGGACTATTTATCGACAGCGAAATTCTGGGAATAGCAGGTACACCTGATGCTTTGGAAGGTGAAAACGGAATCGTCGAAATTAAAAGTCCTTACACAGCAAAAGATTTACACCCAGAAGATGCTATCAGGAACAAGAAATTGTATATAGGAAAAGCATTTGACTTTTTAGACGACAACGCGCATTTAAAAGAAAATCACGATTATTATTACCAAATCCAAGGACAATTGCGCGTTACTGGGAAGCTTTATTGTTTATTTGTAATTTTTACGTTGGTCGATATTAAAATAATCAGGATTGAAAGAAATGAAGATTTTATTCAGAACATGTTATTTACAGTAGCTCAATTCTACAGAGATTGCTTACTTCCTGAAATCATTGATAGTCGTCGAAAAAGGCATATGCCTATACGAGATCCTGAATATATCAAGGAAGCACAAAGAGAAGCTAAACTTAAGAGAGAAAAAAAAAATTCTCAAAAGAGATCATTAGAAAAGAATGACGAAAATGAAACTTTGAATAAGAAAGTAAAAAAATAGAAACAAAAGAAATAATAATAGTAAGAAATGACAATTAAATCGAAAAAAATATTCAGTATATTAGATATTGCGTTGAAATATCGCGCAAGAAATGTACAAAATAGGCATTGCGTTGAAATATCGCGCAAGGAATGTACAAAATAGGCATTGCGTTGAAATATCGCGCAAGGAATATGCAACATAGGTATTGCGTTGAAATATCGCGCAATGAATGTACAAAATAGGCATTGCGTTGAAATATCGCGCAAGGAATATACAAGATAGGTATTGCGTTGAAATATCGCGCAAGAAATATACAAGATAGGTATTGCGTTGAAATATCGCGCAAGGAATGTACAGCATAAGTATTGCGTTGAAATATCGCGCAAGGAGGGTTTCAAAGGATTAAGATGCGTCTCTGACCGCTGTAAGTGCTCTATTCATGACAATTATCATAATATGAAATGATAATTTGCACTTTACAGACGGTGATGAACAACTCAATTATTGAATTTGTATTTATTCGAAAATTTATAATTTAATAAAAGACTTATATCACGTAAAAATAATATTACTGATTATAAATTTTTGGAAAAATAATCATCGTAGTACATAATGATTGTTAATTACATTAATGACATTAGGAATATTAACAAATAAGTACTAATTCACATAATGAGAAATGTTCATCGATCATTATAGCCTCTCTAATCCATGCACGCCAACCTCTCCGACAAGTGTTGTAACCTGTTTTTGCAAAGGAGGCTCTGGTGCAATTTATAATGCTTTTGAAAAGTATTATTTTTGTAGAGAGCTTGAAAAAAAATTTGTATATAAAAACATTTGATAAAGTATTGTAAAAAACGTACTTTTTCACATAATCGTTTGGACTACAAAAATGATAAAAAATCGGCTTGTGATTTAAAAAAGTGCGTTACACTGCGGTGAATCAAGAGTCCTTATTGGGAGGAGGTGTAGGTGCGGGTTCTTTTTCTATTAATAGTAATGGCAATAGAGCAATACTTTTTAGATTCAAATTAAAAATTATCGTTTTTACTTGACTTAAGTCCTTGTGTAATTAAGTTTTTAGCACGAATAAAATTATTATTCTGAATGTTTATACGCAAGAAATGGTTACCCATACGAGTGTGAGAAAATGATCTAAGCCTCGCGCGGACGTTTGCATCTGAACGAAGGGAAAGTGAAAAGTTAACAAAATTATTGAAATCTGTTTGTCACTACAGTATCGAACAGAAATTTTTCCTACAATGTGCAAAAAGCTTGTTTTTAGACACGCATTTTTATGAAAGTGTGCGCAAAGCTTGTTTTAGCGCGCGCTTACGTAAAAATACGTGTTACACAATAGTTTTTAATATCTTACGAATAAATGTTATTTTCTGAGTTTTTACCTCGAAATTGCAACTTTGTTACTCTTTTGCGGCTCTCAGACAAAATGATATTAATCACCTGATCAGCAGATAGTTGCTTTGGAACCTTGGTACAGTGCTCGCGTTCGGCTTGGCTCATAAACTCCTCGTTTCCAAAATAAAGTCTTTCCCGATCCGGTAAAAAATATACTATTTATTCTAGAGAAAGAAAGTGATTTCGACTTGGTGTGAACTTTTCATCTGTGCTTCGCTCGGATGAAAAGTTTCTCGGGTAGAAACGTCTACACTACATTGAAATAACTTTCACACACTCGTATCGAAAATAAATATTCTCTCTTGAGTATTGAACAGAATTCTCTCGTACAACTTGCAAAAGCTTGTTTTTAGACACGCATTTTTATGCATGCAAGCGCAAAAACAAGCTTTTAGCACCGAGAAACAGTATATTCATCTACAGAAAAAAACGGAAAAATGTCTAAAATCGTGCGTCAATTGCCACTCGAGCCGAAGGCAAAGTTGACAAACATATGATTGAAGGCATTTTTCATTAACTCCCGTGGTGAATATACGATTTTTTCGCATTCTAACTTGAAAATCGCGACTTCTTTTCTCTTATTCGGCTTTCATACGAAAAAAAATCATTATTTACCTCTGGTGTAAAGGTTGTTTTACGAAACTCGCTTTCGGCTCGGGTTGTAAACCTCTACGGTTCGTAAATGCAGTCTTTCCACCGCAGGTAAATAATGTACTATTTTCACAGTGGCAGCGTACAGTGGATACTTTACTAGTCGTTCAGAGGGACTAAAGTACCCACTGTACGCGTCCTGTGTAAAATGAAAATTGTATTTCATTGTTTTTAAAAAAACAATTTACAAACTCTTCTCAAAAACAATGCAAAAATATTTATTTTTTTACTTTTCTTGAATAAATCATATAGTGTAAGGTTAAGACTCCAAAACTCGATCACTCTTTGAGAAAATTAGGTTTAATTGAATAAAAATAACAGAAAAAGAATGATAATGATTAAATTCTTTTATATTATTATAAAAACAGGTCTAAGTTTTAAAATGAATGCGAAAATAAATTCTTTGTATACATAAATTTAATATGAAAGGATTTTTAAAAGTTGATCACTAAAATCTGCATTTATCGATATACGTTTGAAATGATATTAAAAAATAAATTTCATAATTATATTTTTAAAATATATAATTTAAATGTACTGATTTTATACTTAGAATTCTTTTTTTAGATTTTCAGTAATGAACTTATTATTTTTGATCATGTATTGGGTACTCGTCGTGTTTTGAGATCTTTACCTTATGCACGAAATGCGTCTAAACATTCCATGATCAGTTGTAGTAAAATTATCGTCATCAATACAAAATAAGCTTGTGATGAGACGTATATTATTTAAAGAGAACAATCATATTCATACCATCATGAAATATCATGTACTCAAATTCCTTGATATTTACATACTCAATTATTTTTACAATTTTATCCCTGAATAGATGACATAGGAATCGTATCAAGATTTCATTTTATTGAAGTTCTATTATTTTATTTAATAATAGACGAAGCAGTATTTGCATAACTATATTAATAAGTAACTGGATAATATAGAAATTAAAAAATCAAAGCTGCTTCAGTATTAAAGTATTTTTGTTTTTTTGTTATTATTATACTTATTATTGTTATCATTAATATTATCGTTATTATTATAATTAATATTATAATAATTATTATTGTTAATCTTAATTAAATTATTAATCTTTCAATAACTTGTAAATAATTGTAGTTATTTATAATAAAACTTTAACAAATAGACATTTTAAAAATATGAAAATATTTTGAAATTATTTAAACATGTCATTGTAAAATTAAAGTAGAATAACAACTAATTACAAGTGTCAGATCTTTACAGAATAAATTCCAGTGAAACTTGTGGGTACATAAATAATAAGTTTTGGTTTTTAAAATCATTGAAAAAAAAATTAATGTATATATATTTTGGAAATTTATTAGCTACCTATAAAATTAATTATTAATTTTGAACAAATGTATTTTTTAAAAGATCCTTTTCATTTAGATGTATACAGAAGCTTATAAACTTTCTTTCTTTATGGTTTTTACAATAAAAGTTCATAAAATAGAAATCATTTATTAATAAATTAAACATCATACTTTATGTATGTATATATATGACTATGAATATGCATTCGCTATATACATAGATATTTAAAAAAATACAATTTGTGAAACACACTTCAAAAACGCTGGCAATTGTTTTGGCACAATGCTTTCTGCTAGATATAATTGAGTTTCAATGATTTCATTTAATTTTTTTAAATGTGATTTCAATGGCAAAAATGATTGATCAACAATATATCATAATATCTTTTATATAACTTATACATTCATTTTCAATGTTTTTTAAAAAATATACTGATAAAAATATAATTTATTTAATTTTTTTTTAACGAGATGAAACCCATAACAGAAACATTTTTTTATTACACTACCGAGTAGCTTGTATATAAATTTGAGAAAACCTATCGAGTAGTTTACATAAAAGAGAAAAAAAATGGAAGATGCTAATTTTTTTAAATGTTTTCATAATGCTCTAAAATTAAAACAGCGTCAAGAACATCTGTTTTCATGTTTTCCTTTTTTTGGCAGTCGCAAATAATTTTAATGCAAATTTCAAAGCTAATTCATGAAGTGATTGAGGTGAAATAAACAAAAATTGAAGATCAAAAATTTGTTTTGATTTTTTAAACATTTTTATAAATTAAAGCTACACTAAGAAAACCACTGTTCAATAGCAACCCCCCTATTTAGACAAAAAAATTAATTGTATCCAAAATTTGAAGTAAATCTATCGAGTAATTTTCGACATGTAATTAGCTAAATGAATATGCAAAATAAAAATTTTTTGCTTAATCTTTTAAATGCTCTGAATTGGTAACTATAAGAAAATTAGTTTTCAAAAGCTTCTTATAACAGTAGGGAATAACTAGTATATAAATTTTTGAGCGAATCTATCGAGTGATTTACGTAAAATAAAAGAAAAATACAATGTTTTCTCTATGAGAAAGCAATTAAAAATAAACAAATTTTTTTTATTTTTCAAAATGCTCTATAATTAAAACTAAAATGAGAAAAGCATTTTTCAAAAGTTTTCCTTCTTTTGGCAGTCGCAAATAATTTCGATGCAAATTTTACAGCAATTCCATAGAGTAATTGACGTAAAATAAAATCATTAAAAATCAATATTTTTTATGTGTACAAGGTTTCTGATCTGAAAATTTTCTTTTAAAACATGAACAAATAATATATATATATATATATTTTTTTTTTTTTTTTTTTTTTTTAAAAAAAAGATTAATATATAAAGGATATTGTCCTCTATATGATTAACCTTTTATATATGGTGAAGTCGAGGAAGTCCCCCGCCCGGCATCTGTTTAACACATTACATCAGGCTAGGACTGTCAGACCCACCATACCGAAAACTTTGACTACCGATGGATGGTCAGCCACTTTTGTAACCAACAATCAACCGATACCCAATGAGGTCGGATTTTTTAAAGAGTCGCGATATAAATGGCACATACACTTATTTTCTTTCGAAAAAAAAAAGTTAGAGGTACCTGGCCAGGATTCGAACCCATGCCCTCCGCGTTGAAGGCAAGAGCTCTATCCATTACGCCACCGCGCTCTCTATATATATATATTATTTGTTCGTGTTTTAAACGAAAATTTTCAGATCAGAAACGTTGTACACATATAAAAAGAATTGATTTTTAATTATTTTATTTTACGTCAATTATTCTATGGAATTGCTGTAAAATTTGCATCGAAATTATAGATCGAAATCAAAAATTGATTTTTAACGATTTTATTTTACGTCAATTACTCTATAGAATCGCTGTAAAATTTGCATCGAAATTATTTGCGACTGCCAAAAGAAGGAAAACTTTTGAAAAATGCTTTTCTTAGTTTAGTTTTAATATATATATATGTATATACACATATAAATAATTTATTCGTGCAATTTATGTATCAAAAAAAAATTAAACAAGCATTCATTCATCATCATTGATTCAAATGCACGAGGATTCATTGCATTTCAAATTTTCAATGACTATATTATTTATCTTTCTCCTACTTGTGCGCTTTATGATGATTGTAACAAAGACAGAAAAACTCAGTCACAATCACGATTTCAAGTATTGAAACTTTCGTTTTCCATCTCTTTTCCTCTACATAAAATTCGATCATGCTAAACGAACAAACCCAATATTCATCATCTATCGTCAATGTATACTCTGAACTTAGCAATATACACGTGGCGACGCGTAGTAAATACTCATGAACCTTCTAAAAGCAGACGAGAGTACAGTGCTAATTTTCTACTTTCCTCTTTTACACGTTAGAAAATTATTATAACTAATATAAGAGTTTTCCCACGTGTAAAAATAATCATAGATTATTTTCCAACTGGTTTCAATATAAATAAATAAATAATCATCGCGTAGTTTGTAGAGGAAAATTCTCTAATTTCATTGGCGGAGAGCAATTGCGGTGGCGTTCCAAACGTTGCAGTGAGCCCTCTTAAGGTTAAATGTATGTTATTTATAAAAAATTGTTAACAAGTAACTTTTTAAATAATATATTTTCATGAAAACTAATTTAAATACCTCATTCTCTAAATGATAACTGAATACAATTTTAATTTAATAAATTTAGTTATACAATTATAAATATATAATATTTATATAACTGTTCATCAAATAAAATTATTATTTTTTTAATATATATATATATATATATTAATAAAATAATTATTACAATAGATTGTAGTTAAATAAAAATGTTTATTTTAATAATTATAGCGTTGAAATTTATTTTGATGAAAATGTTGATTGACATTTACAGTATTATTTTAACTATTTTTGAAAAGTTACTTGTCATCAATAAAAAAATATTGAATTTTCCAAATTAATAATCTATTAATATCAAGAATTTTCTAAAAATTATAATATTTATGAAATGCAAACCTTACTTGTGATACATACACTTTGTAATATTTGTATCTCATTAAATTTTTATATTAGATGCAAAAAGGATTGTTAAGTAATTGCAAATAGTTATTTTTTTATTCCGAAATATTCGAATTTAAAATTAACTAAAATGTTGTATTTTAATCTTATAATTTTTTCTATTTAAATTTCGTATTTCATATATATATAAAATACATTTGTGAAGATATTTTTATTAGAAATCAACACGAATTTCTTTTAAGCATGTTTCACTTATAAATTAATTTGATAATTCAAATTCATGGTAATATATTGAGATCTGGGAATTATAGTTGTAACTCAGTACCCAGTTCTCAGTTTATTTACATCAAATATCGTACTATCTTTGTTTTTCTAATGGCAGTAGAGTGAGAAATAGTCACTTGAAATAAATTATACGCTTTTTTACTTTAAGCACATGTGTACATATATTTTTATATTATGTTTCATCAAATTATTTTCAATTTTATTCAGTACTCAAAATTAAATTAATTAATTATTATTTACCTAAAATTAGTCATTTATACATAATAATATAATAAAAGAAAATTCAACTAAGCGACGCTAGGAGCGAAAAACTTCAATATAATTAATACCTGTTAACGTAAAACCCAATAAATTGTGTAACGATTTTCAACAGTTGATAAATATAATATAAATCATATAATATATATCAATTTTAAATTTCTAATCATTAATTTAAAACTCAAAAGTAACTATTTTAAAACGGAATATGGAAGATAAACATGTATCGTTTTAATCCTTGCATATCACGAATTTAAATATTAATTATTAGTAATTTTAAAGAGTTATATATTATATAAATAATTCTATATTTAATAATTTTCAATTTTAGTAACAGGAAAAGCCGCACGGAAAGAGGTTAATAATTGCATTTTCTGCGAAATATTGCCCTTGAATCGAGTAGGTGAAAGATCAGTCTTACCAAAAAAAGGCAGTAAGCATCGCAAATTTATGCTCTCACTTCATAATATAATAATACCAACATTAGTCCCTAAAATTCAAGCTATAGTACTAATTGAAATTATATCGTCACTCTTTTTTTAAGTACCTTAATACATAAATTAGATAAACTTGATTTAGAACCTATTTTAACAATACTTTTCTTTTCTCCGTGCAGTTGTTAGTTCTAGTAAACGTCAAATACTGTTTTGATTATTTCATGGTTCGTGATTGAAACACGCGATTAAAAAGAAAAAAATCCTATTATATTTTTTCATTTATTTGAATGCAATTTAGTAGAACAAATTCTTAATTCATCAAGATATAATTTGTATTTAAACAATTTTTATGCACGTTGTAACTTTAATTATTGTTTTTTATAAAAATAGAAAAATTTAATTTAGTCCAAAACTACAATATCACAATTCATAAGTTGCGTCAATTCTTTTTTATTTTAAAATTGGCTAATTTATACATAATAATATAATATATGAAAATTCAACCGAGCGACGTTAGGAGCGAGGTATTTTTTGCTAGTGCTTAAATTATATTTAAGAAAACAAAGTGTTAGATTTATTAGATTTAACATTATTTAAATACGTTCAAACAAAAAATTGATAACACTTTTTAGCAGAACATTACAAGAAAATTTTTATTTTATTAAGAAAGTAAACTACCAACAACCAACCTTTAGACGACCTTTATTATAAATTCTAATTCTAATACATTTGAATGAATATGGAGTATCGAAAAATATAAAAACTTTTCTTTTTTCATCAAGTGGATGATCAAAGTAGTTTTTTAAGTTATTAATAGTACTGTCAACATTTAAAGTTTTCCACATTTTTCTATTTGTGGAAGCTCTGTCACCAATAACTCCGTGTATTAAAGCCCCAGCATTTTGCAACAAATTGCTTTTAAAACAAATCTGGCAAGATCTTTTCCAGCAACTGATTTGTTTGAAGCGAAGACAGCAATGGGTTGAGCATAATTCTCTGTTAAAGACTGGAACATTAGTACCAGACCATGCAATGCTAGATCGTTTATATTAGTACTGCGCGGTCCTTCATCTCCGAAGTCTGTGATGCCAGTATAACTTGAAGTTTTTGCGGAAACCGCAATAGATTTTCGCAAATTGATTTCATCGAGTATTAAGATTCCATGGCGATGTAAAGGTTTTTTCTTATCAAAAGTCTTCTTTAATAGTTTAAAAAAATCTTCATCGAAGCCACATTTATTACATATCATAGACATGTAATGACGCACTGTCTTTGTACAAGGTGAAGGTATAATATCATTTGTTCTTAAAAACTCATAGTAACTCCTAGATCGAATATTCATTAAAAGACACAGCATGATAAATTCATCATGATAACGACGACCTCTCGGATCTTTTTTTCTGGCAGCATTGATAATTTCTGTAATAACCAATTTTTGGTTTTTTGAAATATTATCTAAATGGTTATCAGGTAAACTTGCAATTTTTTCTTGAGTAGCGTCAATAGAATTCAATAAGAGTGTTAGACGGTTTTTTAAACGATTTGATTGTTGAGTTCGTAATCTGATTTTTGTTCGCATAGCTTGCAATTTATGCTGAATGAGAGGATTGCTTGATGAGGATACGCGCTGTAAAGTCTCCCCTTCTGTTTTCCTGCGTAAACGTTTCTTTAAAGATGCAGTATACATATTACAAGATGGAGATCTGTCACTGTTGTACGATAAAACTGGACAATTTTTATGACGAAAATCTGTACTAGTACATTATTTCCATACAGAAGTCTGTATAAACTCCACGTTTGTTGCATCAATTCCTTTGCAGACACGATAATCTTCAAACTTTTTTAAAATATCAGGTAAAATGCTAATATCATCTAAAACTTCTGGTAGTTTTGAATGTGATATATTTACAACTGTTGATAAGACTACATATGTTATTTTTTTAGAAGATGTAATTTGTAAACTTTTTTCAACAATATGCTTTTTTATTCCAGCTGTATCCACTTCTATGACATAAGAAAAAACACGTATTTCTTCTTTTCTGAAAAAAATATGGATGCAATCTAATTCCTCATATTTTCGTAAATCGATTGTTAACTTTAGGTGATACCTGGCTCTCGATAAATGCAGATGTTTGGATTTATATTATTACCATTGTCAGGCAATAAGGATCTTGAATACAAATTTATGTAAATATAGCGTTTTCACGACATTACTGTTGCACCTGTTAATTAGAATTTATTATCATCGTACAATCCAGTATCATTTGTGCGCATATCAGTTAGGGTACATTAAGACCGCTTTGCGACCTGAGAATTATTCTTGTAGTGAATTATCTATTAAAAACGCTAGAATAACTTATGATGATAATTTTGATCAAGACCTTTTAAAGAATCAATTTTAGGACACATATCCGAGTTAATAATATTATTCGGGCAATTACAAGCGCAATATTAGGGGAAAATTACTATAGATTTATGCATGGAGCATAAATGGATATACTCCTTAAATATAAAACAAAATACTAATGTTCAAAAATGTAGCATTTCCACGACAGCATGGTTGTACCTCAATCGGATATTCAGCGATCTAGTTAATAATGAAATATACATAAAAGTATGGGTCATTTGTATTAAATTATTTCAGTTAAGGCAAATGCTATCATAGTACGTTTGAATCCATAAAGACACTTTTTCCTTTGCTAAAAGCATTTTGTAAAAAATATGGATGCAACTCAAATTCAAAATATGCTCGTAAGTAAATTATGCACTACAGGAGATAGTTGGCTTCATATTAATGCAGATGTTTCAAGTAATATTATTACCAGTGTGAGGCAATAAGGGTCCTCAATACAAATTTATGTAAATATAACGTTTCCATGACACTACTCTTGCACCCTATAATTAAGATGTATTGTAATCTCACAATCCAGTATTATTTCTGTGCATATCATTTACGGCTTATTAGGACTGCTTTGCGACCTCAGAATTAATCCTGTAGTGAATTATCTAATGAAAAACGCTAAAATAACTTATAATGATAATTTTGATAAAGACCTATTTGTTACTATTTTGCATAAAAGTTCTACACTATACACTATATCTTGAAAACATAGCATTTCCACGACACTTAAACTACAATTCAATTTTAGGACACGTATCAGCCTAAATGATATTATTCGTACAGCTACAAGCGTAATATAGAGAGAAAATTATTTGCATTTATATAAATCAGTATACTACTTGAATCTTAAACGGAATACCAATGTTTAGAAACGTAGCATTTTAACGGCAGTATGGCCGTACCTTAATCGGAGATTCAGCGATCAACCCAATAATGAAATTTAAATAGAAGTATGAGTCACTTGTATTAAATTATTTTAGTTAACGAAACTGTTATCATAGTACGTGTCATTCCGTAAAGACACTTTTTTCTCTGCTAAAAGCATTTGTAAAAAATATGTATGCAACTTTAATTCAACATATTTTCGTAAATCAATTATCAACTATATGTGATAGTTGGCTTTCAATCAATGCAGATATTTAGAGTTATATTATTACCATTGTCAGGCATTAAGGATCTACAATGTAGATTCATGTAAATATAGCTTCTTCAAGACACTAATGTTGAACCTGATAATTAAGAGGGGGTCGTAACCATTCGCTGCTCTATACAGGGTGGCGCTGCAGTCAGATGAGAGAAATATAGAAAATATTTTTTATTCAGCGATTTATAATTTATCGAGACAATAATATACTTCTAACGTTGTCAAAGGCACTAGCCATATATATGTAGAATTATTATTGATGCTAATATTGTTTGAAAAGTCTAAAATATTATCATAAAACGAAATTTGCGGCGCGTGGTAGAACTGATGTAAACATATGGGTATGTTTCCTAAGTGCGACAGAGAAAGTAATAGTAAAGAACGAAGTATACACATGCTCACGCCGGCTCTACTTTGCACTGCATTTTTCGTTTTATAACAATAGCTTAGACTTTTCAAACAAGATTATTATCAATAATTATTTTACATATATATGGCTAGTGCCTTTGACAACGTTAGAAGTATATTATTGTCTCGATAAATTATAAATCGCTGAATAAAAAATATTTTATATTTTTCTCGCACCTGACCGCAGCGCCGCCAAGCGGCAAATGGTTCCTACCTCCTCTTAAGATGTATTTTGCACCTTTAGTCCAGTATTATTTTCTTGCTTATAATTGAGGGTACATTAGGACCGCTTCGCAACCCTAGAATGAATCTTTTGGTAAATTATTTAATGACAAATCGTTGAAATAACTTATGATGATTCTTTTGATGAAGACCTATCTGTTACTATTTTGCGCAAGAATCAAACACTATACTTTGTATCTTGAAAACATAGCATTTTTAGGACACTATGGCTACAAATCAATTTTAAAACACATATCTGAGTAAATAATATTATTTGTACAACTACAAGCGTAATATTGAGAAAAAAAATTTGAATGAAACACCAATAAGTATGATAGCTATATAACAAACACAGCACCAATCATTAGAAACATAGTATTTTTACGACAGTATCATCGTACCATAATCAAAGATACAGCGATTCAGATAATAATGAAATATATATAGAAGTACGGGTCATGTGTATTAAATTATTTTAGTTAACGAAACTGTCATCATAGTAGGTGTTACTCCAAAAAGACACGATTTTCTTTGCTGAAAGCATTCTGTAAAAAATATGGATGCAACTGAAATTCAGCATATTTCCGTAAACAAATTATGCACTATAGAAGGTAGTTAGCTCCATATTAATGCAGATGTTTGGAGTAATATTATTATCATTGTAAGGCAATAAGGGTCTACAATACAGATTCATGTAAATATAGCTTTTTCACGACACTGCTTTTGAACCTGATAATTAAGATGTATTGTAACCCTTTAATCTAGTATTATTTCTATGTATATTATTCAGGGTACATTAGGACCGCTCCACGACTCTAGAATGAATATTTTAGCTAATTATCTAGTAAAAAAACGCTGAAATAACTCACAATGATAATTTCATAAAGAACTGTCTGTTACTATTTTGCGCAAGAATCCAACACGATACTTTATATCTTGATAACACAGCTTTTTCACAACACTTTGGCTACGAATCAATTTTAGGACGCATATCTGAGTAAATAATATTTTCCGTACAACCACCAGCGCAATATTATGAAAAAAATTTCGAATGAAACAACAATGAGTATAATAGTTGAATAGCAAACACAGTACTAATTTTTATAATCATAGCATTTCCACGACAGTATAGCCGTACCTTAATCAGAAATGCAGCGATCCAGCAAATAATAAAATATACATAGAAGTAAGGGTCAATTGTATTAAATTATGTTGGTTAACGGAACTGTCGTTATAGTACGTGTCAATACAAAAAACACTATTTTCTTTGCTAAAAGCATTTAGTAAAAAATATTGATGCAACTTAATTTTAAAATATTTCCGTAAATAATTTATGCAATATAGGAGATAGTTGGCTTCATATCAATGCAGATGTTTAAAGTAATATAATTACTATTGTGATTCATGAAAGTTCTATAGTACCGATTCATGTAGGCATAGCGTTTCCACAACACAACTGTCACATTTTGCAATTAAAGTGTATCCTAATTTTACAATTAGTTATTACTTGTAAGAAAAGCATTTGAACGACGAATAGGTCGCATTACGAACTTGGAATAAAACTTTTAGTATGGTATCAAACAAAAGATGCTTAATAAAGTTATAATGATAATTTTGATTGAGACCTATTTTTTTGCATAAAATCCTACAATACACACTGTATTTCGAAAGCATTGTATTTTTACAACACTAACGCTACAAATCAAGTTTAGAAAACATATCCGAGAAAATAATATTACTTGTACGACTACGAAGCAAAATTATGGAAAAATAATTTAGATTAAATATTAATCACTCTAATATTTAAATATATAACAGAGTACCAATCTTCAGGAGCATAGCATTTCCACGACAATGCCGTCATACCTCAATTAGAGATACAGCACTGCAGCCAATAATAAAATATACATTGTAGTATGGGTCATTCATTTTAAAATATTTTAGATAACGAAACTCTTGTCATAGCGTATAAGAATTCTAAAAGAATGACACTATTATCTACAGTAAAAGTACCTTCAAAATAGTAAGCTTTGTAACGAGGATAGTAAATTATTTGTATGCTATGATATAGCTCTATCCTCGTTATCAGTCGCACGGCTCAATGTATGCTTGAGATGCAAGTGTAAGAGAGAGACGGAGAGAGTCTGTCTCAGCGACTCGGATATAGTACTGTAGAGAGAGGTGCGCGCAGGGCATGCCGGGTAGGATTAGGCAAGAGAGAGAAGCGAACGGGTGGCAGAGAAGAGCAGAAAGGTTTTAGCAGCCATCATATACATTTGTGCGAGCTCGTGCGTTGTATAGGTTTTATCAGTTTGTATAAAGAAGTAAGCATTTTGTACGAAGTTTTTTTTTCTTGTTCGTGACTTGTGCAAGAATCAAGTGAGTTTGCCTGAGTCTTGCAGATATATCGAGGCATCCTGATAAGGAGAACAACGAGAACTTAAGCTGCACCGCATTTCTTCGGTGCCGCTTCCATTGATTGATCAATTCGGCCCAGTTGGAGGATCATCGAGATAATTGCGTGTTCTCCGACTGATATAAAAACGTAAGTCTGCAGACTATCGTATGGCGTATTATTAACGAATGCGTATAGGCGATATATGTAAATATCGAGACCGTCGCGTGCGTTGCGTTAGATAGAATAGGTTAGACTAAATTAACTTTTGTTTCTTTTTATTCAACTTATTAAATTTTGTTACTCTTAAAGTTTACGATAATTTCATTTCAGTGTATTAAAATTTGTTTATTGTTTTGAATAAATTAAAGGCAAATTGAAATTATTTTGGAGTACTACATGGCGTTATTTCTCACTGTTTAAAATCGTGTTTTGTCTATACATGCTGAACGTTATACAATTGCTTTCTTTTGATCTACGATATTTAAGAGAGTCTTAAAGTACACGCCGAAGTACAGCGAAGTTCTGCAATAGTATTGAATATTGCTTAACTGATTTCCATTGTATAAAAAAAGATAGTCATAGTCGATCAGTGACAATGTACGAGGCTGATCGTCTCTAAATAGAAAATCGGTTATTTAACGGTAAGTGCACGTGTACTTAAAGAGAGTACATGTGAAGCCCACAAATATATTTAATTTATTTATTTGAATATATTCCCCGTTACATGGCGCCCAACGAATCAACTCACGAAAGTGGATAAAAGCAGTGTATTACGTTATTATATCGCGTGCACAGTACATAGCACCAATATATGGGCTCACGTAAATAAAAAGTTTATCGTGATTTTTTTTTATGGTGCGTATGATTACGTGGCGCGCAGCGTGATAAAAAAAAGGACGCGATAGAGAAACATAGGTGGCTCTCGGGTGGCGCGCATTATAAAATGGCGTCCACTGAATAATCGAGAGCAGCTCATGCTAATCTTATTGCAAAGGCTTTGAGGGGCGCTGGTTGTAATAAGACACTTAAAGCATTAAGCTAAATCTAGTGGCAATAGTCATTGCGCGGTAGGTTATTAAAGCGTGTTTTTTTTAGTTTCTGAAATTAGGAAGAGAAATTCATGCGATAATTTTTTTATTATTTTGGGAAATTTTTTTGCGGTTTTCTTTAGGAAAAAAATTAAGATAGTTTTTTAAAGAGAAAAATTTTCTAAATTGTACGGAAGAGCGACGGTCTTGTAGATTGTAAGTAAGTTCGACAAGATAAGGAAAATAAAAGGTAACTCTTGTCGAACATAGGGCGCGCTTGTGAGCAACGTTAAAGTAGGTTGCTCACAGGTTATAAAATAAAGATAGTATTTTTTCGCGAGCAACAAAGAGTTGTAGAAGACTAAGTTTGAAATTTTTTTTTTCTTTTTCAAATTGTAGTTTTACCCTTGGTGTCAAGTTTTTTTCTAGTTGTTTTTTTTTATTGGAAAAAAAATTATTTTTTGTAGAAATTTCGAATCTATTTTTTTTCGGTTTAATTGAAATTGTTTAAATTGAGAATTAGATTTGATAGTGAAAATTTTTTCTTGTATTTTTGCAGAACTGAGGTTGCAGTTTTTGCAATAGCTGACTGGTTGAAGGTTTTATTTTTTTTTAGCCAGTCAGCAAGTAGAACTATTGACACCTAGAGGAAATCGAAGAGTTTTTCTCGCTTTTAAGGGAAATTTACTTGTTTTTTTTTATTATTATTATTAAAAATAGTTTTATTCGTATTGAAGGGAGAAGGTTGGCTCAATATGGTTATATTGAGCCAAATAAGAATAATCTCTTAGTCGCTCGCGTAGAGAGGTTCTTGCGTGTGCTATAGTAGTTAGGTACACTACACACACACACACACATATATATATATATATATATATATATATATATATATTGTACACACATATATTTAGAATTTTTATTTGCGGCTGTTTAAGCAATTAATATTTTCTGAATAGCACACGCAAGTACTTCTATTTCAGGTAATAGATTTGCTGCAAGAGCGAAGATGTCAAGCAATCAGTCAAGAAAAGATACAGTATCAACTGAGTTGCTTGATGACTAGCTCATATGTCTAAACGGTCAAGAACTGACTGAAGCATTATATAGCTTGCAAATGCAAACTTCTGGCTCTAGGTTTGCTGAAGCTGAGAGGCTAAGAGTCTGGCTGCTCGGTGAATATACGGCAGCTGACTTTATGCAATCCAATCTGTCTGTCGAAAGTGTAGTCAGACAGACGAGGATTGATCTTTGTCAGTCTTTTATTGAAGCAAAGACGGCAGAAATAACAAATAGTTTGCAGACAGCGAGCAATTATACCCTGCATCCACATCCATTGGCTGAGTTGCCACAATTGCAGGTAGACAATTGTGAGGTAACACAGTTATCAGCTAATGGAAGTGAGGGAACAGCAAGCGCCCTAGCTAATAATAGGAGTATTGTCTCGCAGAGTAATCAGACGAGACAACGGAATTTGATAGACAAAGAGGACGAAATTCAAGTAGTTCAAATGCAAGGAATCGAAGCACACACACAACAGAATTTGCCGCGAGGTCATGAGAATTCGACTGATGAAGAGTATCAGTTGCATAGTAAAATGTTAAAGGCATTGCAACAGATACAACAGCAATTAGGAAATTTGTCAGAAAGAGTTCGTGATCTCTCAGATTGGAGGGAATCATGCTTGTCAAATCAGACAAGTGTGATCCCTACTGAAAATAGATTACCGTCTAGTACAAGATTAGATGGCGGTATATCAGGTTGCGGCAGAAGAAGTCAACATAGCAATGTTGAAATAGCTCAACAACGTACAGAGGATAGGCAGGTTAATTTCGAATAAGCAACGGCCGGCTCAAGGGTCAATACAGCGGTAGGCGGTGTACCTCGTGTTGATAACTCAACTGTCTCGGAAGCATCTCGTTTCCCACCATTTGGTGTCCTCGGCACAGCCTGGGGAAGGGGTGGCTCACCGACTCAAGGTTTTGTGAGTCATGGTGGTCAACCAAGAGACGTTGGTAGGGTCGTGCGCCAATAGGAAGTACGATTTTCGGGCACAAAAGACCAAAGTATAGACCTCTTTTTGACAAGAGTCGAAGAGTGTCGGGTCCTGGCTAATATGTCAGAAAGTGATTTATTATATTCACTTTCTGAACTACTGACAGGTGTAGCAGCTACGTGGTATCGCAATAATCGGGACCAATGGCATAGTTGGCCCGAATTCTGTGATGCTGCGAGACGATGGTATGGTACCAACCGTCGTTTCCAGCAGAGGCTCATAGCAGAAGCGAATACACGCACGCAAAGCAATGATGAGCCAGTGCGTGACTATTTAACGTGCCTTATAGCAATAATGCGTAGGCAGAAACCGCAACCGGATCTCAGTCAGCAGTTAGATTTACTGCACCGTAACTTGAGACCGGAGCTGCAAAGACTAGTGCGCAGAGATGAATTTAATAGCATTGATGCGTTATTAGAACTCGTTGTTGAAGCTGAGTTAACTTTGGAAGCGGAGAAAGTTTATAAACCTCCACCATCACCTGGAAAAGCCCTATTACCGGAAACTGCTTATCATCCACCGGCAAATCAGAAAAAGATCTCACCTAAGGTAGCTAGTGTAGACACCAAGGCGACTAAAGTCGAAGATATGGTGTCTGCTGTCACAAAAATTTTAGAACAAAAATTAGCCCAGTTTGAAAAGAAGTTAGAGAATAAAACTTCTAAATTTACGATTTTTAGATGGGATGAATAGTCTAAACTTGAATACTGTTGATAGTGTAGTTCGACAAAGTTTATCTGAAAATAACACTGTAACAGATGGCACTAGTAAAGCTGAAACACGATGGTGGTTAAAAGTTAAGATCTGCAATCAAATGATACGTGCTTTATATGATCCAGGAGCATCAAGAACAGTGATGGGATCTATTGGTCAAAATTCAGCAGATCAGTGCAGCAGAAAAGTTGATTCATGTAATAACCGAAGGGCTAGAGTTGCTAATGGACATTTTACTCCGATATCAGGTTATGTCAAACTTTCTTTTACGTTGGAAAGCATTACTAAAGATATTTTGGTGGCAATCGTCTAACTCATGCCTGAGTTAGACGCAGATTGCTATCTTGGAGTGAATTTTGTACGTGAATTTAAAACGATATTGGATCCATGTGAAAATAGAGTATTGCTAAAGGATGCTAATATATATATAGATTTAGAGGTCGCTGCTGTACAGTCAGAAGAAGTGGTACAAGCTGGATTGGCTAATTTATAACCGGAAGAAAAGCAACAGTTACAAGAACTATTAGATAGGGTCGTCGGAGGAGATAATGGCCAATTAGGTTGCACAACTTGGATTGAGCATGAGATTAATGTTGGATCAGCTCAACCCATTAAACAAAAATATTATTCTACGTCACAGAAAATGGAAGAAGAAATGCATTCTCAAGTACGAGAAATGCTAAAATCTGGAATAATAGAGCCATCAACGAGTGGCTGGTCTAGTCCAGTCGTTATGGTTCGTAAATGGAAAGTTTCGATTCTGCGTTGACTATAGAAAAGTCAATGGTGTTTCTCAACAAGATGCTTACCCTATTCCTTTTATGGATACAATCTTTCGGAAGCTACAGAGGGCTAAGTATATCTCTACGCTGGATCTGAATCAAGCTTATCATCAGATCCCGCTTAAGGTAGAATCGAGGCCTATTACGGCATTCACGGTTCCTCGATTGGGACTATGTCAGTTCATAAAAATGCCGTATGGCCTGAGCCAGGCTGGGGCCACATTTCAGCGATTAATCGATATGGTGATTGGGCCTGAAATGGAGCCATATGCATTCACTTATCTGGACGATATAATAGTAGTTACTGAAACCTTTGCAGAGCACTTGAAGTGGTTAGAACACGTGCTACTAAGGATAAAGAAAGCGAACCTCACGATAAACCGAGAGAAAAGTATTTTCTGTTGCGAAGAAGTGAAGTATCTTGGTTTGTTAGTTAATAAAGATGGATTTCGACCTGATCCAGAGAAGATCAGGCCGATTGTCGAGTATCCTGCGCCAAGAAACTTAAAGCAACTGCGACGATTCTTAGGAATGGCGTCGTGATATAGGAAATATATCAAAGATTTTGCTACGCTAGCAGAACCGTTAACACAGTTGACAAAGAAAGATTGTCGATTTGAATGGTCTGAAAAACAACAGCAAGCTTTTGAAGAGATAAAAGCATTAATGGTTTCTGCAACTGTATTGCAGAAACCACATTTTGATAAGCTGTTTGTTATACAGACCGATGCAAGCGACACAGGTCTTGGTGCAGTTCTGACCCAAGAGATTGATGGAGAAGAACGGGTGCTGGAATTTGCCAGTTGCATTATGAACCAAGCAGAACAAAATTATTCTATAACTGAACGAGAATGTTTAGCTGTAAAATGGGCTGCTAACAAATTCAGACCTTATATAGATGGATACTATTTCAAAGTGATTACAGACCATAGTAGTTTGAGAAGGTTGTGTAATCTGCATAACCCAACTGGTAGATTAGCGAGATGGGCGTTGGAATTACAAGGCTACATGTTTACTATAGAACACCGAAAGGGAGCACTAAATCATGTTCCAGATGCACTCTCGAGAATGTATGAGGGTGAAGAGCACGAAGACGGTGAAGTCTCGGCTCTTCATACTGCATCCATAACCAAGGATACATGGTATTTGCGATGGTTTGATAAAGTACAAAAGGATCCTAGAGGAAATCCAAGATGGAAAATTATTGGTAGTCGTCTCTTCAAGTATTGTCCTAATGAAAAGATCGATGATATTATGGGTCAGGATGACGAGGCTTGGAAACTCGTCGTTCCTTTGGAACAGAGAAAAAGAGTGCTCATGGAATGTCATGATGAATCTACTGCAGGTCACTTAGGTAGAGAGAAAACCTATAAAAGAGTGATTGAAAGATATTTTTGGCATTCCACATACAAGGATGTAATGGAATACGTACCTAAGTGCTTAGAGTGTCAACAATGCAAAGTTGAGCAGCAATTACCTGCCGGTTTGATGAGGCAACGCGTTATAAGACGGCCATGGGAAGTGGTAGCTGGTGATATAGTTGGACCACTACCTAAAAGTACAAAAGGGCATAAATATGTCTTAGTAATGCAAGATTTATTCACTAGATGGATAGAGTGTGTACCATTAAAAAAAGCTAATGGTATAAACATTCTTAAACACTTTAAGGAGAAAATAATATATCATTTCGGTGCTCCTGAAGTACTTTTATCTGATAACGGTACTGAGTTTGTGAATGGAGTAATAGATCCATATTTGAAAAGCATTGGAGTATTGCATACGACAATACCTCCATATCATCCACAAGCTAACCCAGTGGAGCGAGTCAATAGTACCATTAAGACCATGATACGGTCCTATGTTGAAAGTAATCATAGAACTTGGGATGAGCACTTGTCAGAGTTTGCTTTTGCATATAATACAGCTGAGCAAAGTTCAACTGGTATTACTCCAGCAATGTTGAATTTTGGAAAGCAGTTGGTGCCACCTGGCTCTCTTCAAAGAGAAGAGGAGAGAGCTGCTTGTAATGAAGAAAATCAGAAGGCAATACGTCAATGGGCAAAGTATTTGGAAAATTTGCCTGCCTTACTGGATAAGGCTAAGGTTCAGGCTGAAGGTGCACAGAACAGACAGGCAAAATATTATAATTCTCGTCATAGAGATGTCTGGTATCAAGTAGATGATAAGGTTTGGAAAAGAAATAGAGTTTTATCATCTGCCATTTAGGGTATTAGTGCTAAATTAGCACCTAAATATGCAGGGCCGTATGTGGTTACAGCCTGCTGTGGTAAAAATACCTATGATGTAATAGACACTCATGGTTATATTAAAAAAGTAATACCAGTTTGCGATCTAAAAAGGTATATAGATGGAAAAGATCCAGAAGATAATGACAACGAAGAACATCCACCGTTGGATTCAGAAGAGCGAGATAATAGCGATGCGATTCGTTGCGAAACGCCATCTGCGAATGGCCAGAGTCACCATCACAGCAATGAGGTTCCACCTGCGAGTGGAAATGAGTTGCCTAGCTTAGGTAATCCTAGAAAGCGTGGTAGGCCGCGTGAAACGGTTGTGGTGGTGAAACGTGCGGCATTAAAGCGAGTGACAGTTCCTCAGCAAGCGAGCGAGAATGCTGAGAATAAGCGAAGTCGTGGTAGGCCGAATGGAACGAAAAACGTGCGACAAAATTGAATATAGGTTTTATTTCTCCTCGTAAAACGCGAGCGCAATCTCAGGCGAGGAGATCATAGTTATGACCTGTGTTCGTTTCTCTAGTGCGGCAAGATAGGATAGCAGAGCTCTCAGTCAAGTCTTCCAGCGTCTGGGGAAGGGGTGTAACGAGGATAGTAAATTATTTGTATGCTATAATATAGCTCCATCCTCGTTATCAGTCGCACGGCTCAACGTATGCTTGAGATGCAAGTGTAAGAGAAAGACGGAGAGAGTCTGTCTCAGCGACTCGGATATAGTACTGTAGAGAGAAGCGCGGGCAGGGCATGCCGGGTAGGATTAGGCAAGAGAGAAAAGCAAACGGGCGGCAGAGGAGAGCAGAAAGGTTTTAGCAGCCATCATAGACATTTGTGCGAGCTCGTGCGTTATATAGGTTTTATCAGTTTGTATAAAGGAGTAAGCATTCTGTACGAAGTTTTTTTTTCTTGTTCGTGACTTGTGCAAGAATCAAGTGAGTTTGCCTGAGTCTTGCAGATATATCGAGGCATCCTGATAAGGAGAACTACGAGAACTTAAGCTGCACCGCATTTCTTCGGTGCCGCTTCCATTGATTGATCAGTTCGGCCCAGTTGGAGAGGATCTTTGAGATAATTGCGTGTTCTCCGACTGATATAAAAACGTAAGTCTGCAGACTATCGTATGGCGTATTATTAACGAATGCGTATAGGCGATATATGTAAATATCGAGACCGTCGCGTGCGTCGCGTTAGATAGAATAGGTTAGACTAAATTAACTTTTGTTTCTTTTTATTAAACTTATTAAATTTTGTTACTCTTAAAGTTTACGATAATTTCATTTCAGTGTATTAAAATTTGTTTATTGTTTTGAATAAATTAAAGGCAAATTGAAATTATTTTGGAGTACTACATAACGTTATTTCTCACTGTTTAAAATCGTGTTTTGTCTATATATGCTGAACGTTATACAATTGCTTTCTTTTGATCTACGATATTTAAGAGAGTCTTAAAGTACACGCCGTGGGTTTCGTCGTACCAGACGTCCGGGAGGCAGAACTTCTAAGCGAAGTTCTGCAATAGTATTGAATATTGCTTAACTGATTTCCATTGTATGAAAAAAGATAGTCATAGTCGATCAGTAACAATGTACGAGGCTGATTGTCTCTAAATAGAAAATCGGTTATTTAACGGTAAGTGCACGTGTACTTAAAGAGGGTACATGTGAAGCCCACAAATATATTTAATTTATTTATTTGAATATATTCCCCGTTACAGCTTACAGCTCAGTTTTTAAATATGCATGTTAATAGTTTGTGCAATATGAAAAACGCTGCCAAGTGCTTTAGCACAATGCTTTCTCATAGAGCACACTGAATCTGAGTAATTTGATTTAATTTTTCTAAATGTCATTTTAATGTAAATGTCTCTACTCGCTGCATCGAGGTTGTCTTAAGACCTACGGAAACTATAGGAATTTTATTCTTTCTTACTTTTGCCATTAGCATCATGTTGTTTTGTGATGCTCTTTAATCAAAACTGCACTAAGAAAACTAATTTTCCAAAGCTTGTTTTTCTTAGACAATAACGAATAACTTGCATACAAATACAAAAAATGGAAATTGAATTTTTTTCAAAATTTTCGAAATGCTCTAACATTAAAACTGCGCTGAGAAAATTAGTTTTCCAAAGCTTGTTTTCTTCAGACAGTAGCGAATAACTTGCATACAAATTTTGATAAAAATCTATCAAATGGTTTAATTTACATAAAATACAGAAAAAAATGAAAAATCGAAATTTTTTTAATAATACTTAAAATGGCTCTATAATAAAAAAATACGCTATGAAAATCAATTTTCAGTAGCTTTCCGCCTACTTATACAAAATAACATAGTATGCAAAATTGAAAGCAAATCCATCAAATAATTTTCGAGATTTTTTTTCGAGAGTTATTTGCAATTTCTTGCAATTATTTACAGTCATTAACAATTATATGCTTTTTAAAAATTTTTAAATTTTTTATATACAGGAAAAAATTTCCAAGACAATAAATTTTTATGAATAACTATTATTAACTGTAAATAACTGCAAGTTTCTGTAAATAACTACAAAAATCAGAAAATAATTGTAAATAACTGCAATAATCCGTAAATAACGGTAAATAACTACAAAAATAAAAAAATAACTGCAAATAATTGTTACTATTATCTTAATTTTTTAAAATTGTATTGTACAAAATTGTTGTGCTTATGAATGTCAATAACTGTTAATAACTGCAAATAACTACTATTAACTGCAACTTACCGCAACTTCTGTCTCAAACCAAACTATTTATAACAGTTATTAGCATTTGCTTGCAGTTATTAGCAAAACTGATTTCAACCAGGAAAAAAATCAAAATTTTTTTTTTAAATCTTTAAAATTCTCTAAAATTGTAACCACACTATAAAAATTAGTTTTCGAAAGCTTATTTTCTTCGGAGAATAGCGAATTGATTGTATAAAAATTTTGGAGAAAATTTATAGTATGATTTACGCAAAATAGAACATAAATGAAAAATAAAAATTTTTTTGAACAATTTCAAAATCCTCTAAAATTAAAACTGCTCTGAGAAAATTAGCTTTCTAAAACTTGTTTTCTTCAGACAGTAGCGAATAACTTGTACACAAATTTTAGAGCAAATCTATCGAATGATTTTCGTAAAATAGAGAAAAAAAAAATAAAAATTTGTTTTGAATTCTTAAAATGATGCTAAAAAAAATACGCTAAGAAAAGCAATTTCCAATAGCTTCCCGTCGAGTTGGACAAAAAAATAAGTTTTATGAGAAATTTGAAGCGAATCTATCAAGTACTTTTCAAAATCTAATTGGGGAAATGAATTCACACACACACACACACACACACACACACACACACACACACACACACACACACACACACACACACACACACATACACACACAGACATTTTCTGGAAATCACTTTTTTAGACTCCCTGAGTCTAAATATGTACAAATTAATAAAAAAATAGAATAATAGTACATTATTGACCAAGGATCAATAATGCTCAAGGCTCGTGCACCTTTCGAGGCCTCGCTATGCTCGGCCCCAAAAGTTCGCACTCGCCGAGAATGATCAATATGCATCCATGGTCGAATATACTATTTTTTTGTCCCGAGGCCGAGACATTCAAAGTTTTTCCGTAGGACGCAAAATGGTCATTTTGCGGCCAAAGGCAAAAAAATTTTTTTTATCGATACAATGCTTCCTCTATGAGAAAGCAAAATACGTAGTTTAAGAGTAGGCCGGTGCAGTTTTGATTATCGACCGAGAAGTGAAAATAGTATTTTATCATAAATAAAATAATTATACTATTTTTTAAGAGATATTGTTATTGAGCGCAATTTCTTACACATAATTGCATAATGGATGTTTTTTTTCATGAAATTCACGATATTTTAAACAAAAAGTAAGTAACCGTACTCAGAGTTTAATAAACAGCTATAGTATAAAATTTTTAATTTAAAAAAATTTTTTTCAATTATTTTTGGGGAACGCAATAGAGAAATAAATTTTGTGAATGCATTTAAAATTTAATAGCTAGCATTCTGAGGGTGGTGTCGTAAGACTCTAGATTTACGTAAATGGTATCTCGGAACTTTATTTTATCACAATGGGCATTGCAATAATCAGAATATTTCGATTAATATTAAGCTACCTATTTCCTAGATTGCTTGATATATTAACTTACATATATGAAATTGAGTTTCCACCTTATTCTTTCAGAAATATTTCAACATTTGATACCAATCTTTTTAGGATTTGTCTGCACGATGAGGAGATCTTTGCTACCTGAAATACTTTAATAACAAAGACTCCTAATATCACGTATATTTGATTATAAGCTGAATTGCAGCATCTCTCATAGGTTTTGGCCATACTGTCGTGGAAATACTATTTCTTAGTGTGAATATTCCGTTATAATTTTTAGTATAATATGGATTGATTTTCATCCAGATTATTATTATCATTATTGCTACCGTGGTTTCACAAATAAGATTATTTATTCAAACAACTATTTCAATAGTAAGTTGCAGCCTTCGTGCCGTGAAAATGCACGGTGTTATAGATGTACTGTATATTGTTAGATTTTTATGCATTATCGTGGCTAATACGTCTTCGTTCATACTGTTATTACTAGGTAGTTATGTGTTGCTTTTATTAGCTAATCCAGTAAATGGTCTACTTTGAGATCGCAGTGCAGCCTAGATGTCGATAGAATGCTGTTCTCACATGTAACAGTGTATTCTCGGATTACGATGCAATTTAATAGCTAGTATTGTGAGAGTGGTGTCGTGAGACTTTAGATTCACGTGAATGGTATTTTGAAACTTTATTATATCACAATGAGCATTACAATACTTAGGATATTTTGAATGATATGGAGCTACCTATTTCCTAGATTGCTTAATCTATCAACTAACATATATAAAATTGAGTTTTAACCTTATTCTTTCAGAAATAATTTAACATGTGATAATTTGTCTGCACTATGAGGAGATTTTGGCTACATAAAATACTTTAATATCAGTGAAGTTATGACCATACTGTCGTGGAAACGCTATTTCTCAGCATGAATATTCTGTTTGATTTTTAAGTATAATACGGATTGATTCTTTATTAAGATAATTATTATCATAATTGTTATCGTGGTTTTACAAATAAGATTATTTATTTATATAACTATTTCAATAGTAAGCTGCAGCCTTAGTTTCGTGAAAATGCTATGTTTTATATATATAAGAAATAATGTTGGAATTTTATGCATTATCGTGACTAATACGTTTTCGTTCATACTGTTATTACAAGTTATTTATGTGTGGCTTTTCATTAGCTAATTTAGTAACCACTTTACTTCAAGATCGCAGTGCAGCCTAAATGTCGGCAAAATGCTTTCCTTACATGTAACAGTGTATCCTTAGAATACGATGCACTTTAATGGCAAGTATTGTGAGAGTGGTGTCGTGAAAACTCTAGATTTACATAAAATAGTATTCTGGATCTTTATTTTATCGCAATGGGCACGTTACTCAGGATATTTTGAATAATATGAAGCTACCCATTTCCTAGATTGCTTGATATATTAACTGACTTACATAAAATTGAGTTTCCACCTTATTCATTCAGAAATGTTTCAACATATAATACTAATCTTTTTAGGATTTACCTGTACTATGAGGAGATTTTTGCTACATAAAATACTTGAATATCAGTGACTTACAATATCATGTATATTTGATTATAAGTTGGATTGCAGTATCTCTCATTGAGGTTTTAGCAATACTGTCGTGAAAACACTATTTCTCAGTATGAATATTCTGTTTGATTTTTAAGTATAATACGGATTGATTTTTCATCTAGATTATTATTATCATAATTGTTATCGTGGTTTTACGAATAAGATTATTTATTCATATAACTATTCCAATAGTAAGCTGCGGCTTTAGTGTCGTAAAAATTCTAGGTCTTATACATATAAGGAATAATGTTGGATTTTTATGCATTATCGTGATTAATACGTCTCCTTTTATACTGTTATTACGAGTTATTTATGTGTTGCTTTTATTAGCTAATTCAGTAAAAAGTTTACTTTGAGATCGCAGTGTAGCCTAAATGTCGTTAAAATACTGTTCTCACACGTAACCGTGTATCCTCGGATTACCATGCAATTTAATGGCTAGTAATGTGAGAGTGGAGTCGTGAAATTCTAGATTTACGTAAATGGTAGCTTGGAACTTATTTTACCACAACGGACATTACAATACTCAGGATGTTTCGATTAATATGAAGCTACCTATTTTCTAGATTGCTTGATCTATTAACTTACATATATAAAATTGAGTTTCCACCATATTCTTTTAGAAATGTTTCAACATATGATACTAATCTTTTTAGGATTTGTCTGCACTATAAGGAGATGTTTGCTATATGAAATACTTTAATAACAGTGACTCATAATATTGTAACGTACATACTCGCCTTTCTATGTATATAATATATATAATTACTGTACGCATGATAAAATAATTAATAATAAATAATTATAAATTATAATCTTTTAAATTAGAAAAAGAAAAGATAAGAGGATAAAATGATTTGAAATTCGCGAGTTTTGCAGCGCGCTAATCACTTACACAAATACACATACACAGAAAAACATTAATAGAGAAGAGTCTCCCTCTTTCCATAAGATCAACTACATATACAAGAAATAGAAGAGAAAGTGGAGGAGGAAAGAAAGCAGAGATGGGAGAATAAGAAGAAAGCTTTCTATAAGCATAATAAGATTGTGTAAGAGATCTGCGCGCGCCGTTCGCGGAGAGTGGGAAGGCTTTTCTTAGGTAAGTCGCGAGCGTGTAGTCGTGAGAGAAAGCAGTATCGTCTGAAGGCTTTTTTAAGCAAGACCTCACGCTCTTGCCTCTCCTATTTCAAGCACTAACCATGCAAGCACGGAGCGAGGCAATCCTTGTAACAACGACTGCAGTAGACTAATTTCATTACTGTAGCCATTGTTGCAGGGAAAACTAAATGAATGCTTTTTTACAGAATATATCTAATTTTTAACCAAAAATAGGTCTTTTTGTTCATGGATTTCCCTTCCTGTAAATATATTGGGATTCTGCCTTATTATATACATATACATATAAAACTCAAAATAAAAATTAATATAAAAATAATTTATAAAAAGCAAAAAGGCAAGAAGAACTTTACAATGGCGATCTTGCCAGGATCCCAATGAGGAAGGTGAATAAAAAAAAAGGAATAAAATAAAGATTATGAGCTGTGTGTAGGTGACTGAGTTCATACCTACACGGACCTCAATCTTATATTCCTAGAAGGAGATAACTCCAGGAAACAACCAGACAAAAAAAATAAATTTAAAGAAAAAATATAAAGATATAAAAAAAGGAAAAAAAGAAGAAGAATGCAAAATAGAAATACAAGGAAAAGTGTTGCTGACTTTATAACAGAGTCAGTAACTAAACATAAAATGGTCGTGGAGGAACACGAATTCCAGATAAAGAGAACCACGAACCTAGAGAAATGCCTTGTTGAAACCAATGAGGAAGTGGATATCCTTAGATATCAACAAAAATCCTTTAAGGAGAAGCTAAATAGTATATTAAAGGAAATCAAGGACGAAACAAAAAGAAACGAAGAAATTAAACAACAAATCCAGAAGGAGATTCAACGTTTCGAGAGAGTTATTGACATTCTAGACGGACGAATTGATAAATGGACAAATCTCATCATCAATTTTATAAAAAATAGGAAGAAAGAAGAAGATGAAAAGAAAACCACAAAACAATAAAACAAATACATATACACATACAAAAAATTAATAAAAAAAAGGAAGCTAATCAAACAAAAGAGGCAAAAGAAAATGTATATATATATTTTATTAAATCTTTTTTTTATGTTAATAATTAAATTTTTCTTGATTACAACTGGTTGATGACTTATATCAGAGCCAAACAGTTGTAATTATAACTCTAACATTTAGAATTCGTAAATACCTCAATTGCATTTTCTTTTGTCACTTAAGAGGAGGTCACGTATCTCTGTCCTTTTCTAATCAAAGAATTGAGTTTTTTACTGAAACTAATAACTTTAGCAAAAAATGTAGAGAAAGCCGCATCTCGTAATAAAAAAAAACAATATTTTCTTTGATAAGAAAGAATTAATTTTATGGCTTCGTTTTCAAGAAAACCTTGAAAAACTTAAATCATAGAGGTTAGGGTGAACAATTTGGTTTTTCAAGGTTTTCTTGAGAACGAAGCAATAAAATTAATTTTTTCTTATCAAAGAAAATATTGCTTTTTTTGTTGCAAGATGCGGCTTTCTCTTCATTTTTTGATAAAGTTATTAGTTTTTGTAAAAAAATCATTCCTTTGATTAGAAAAGGACAGAGATACGTGACCTCCTCTTAAAATAGAAAAAAAATATAATTAGTAAGAAAAAAAATAAAAACATGCTTTTAATTAAACTAATTAAACAAAAAAAAATAAGGTATAAAGAAAAATACCACATCTCAATAGTACGATAGGTGCAGTCATAGGTTAATTTTTTTTAAATTTAAAAAAATTGTAAGTTCAACTAACTGGTGACTCATATCCAGCCAGCTAGTTTAAATAATTAATAATAATTAATAATAATTAATATTAACCTTCAGGCGGCCGGCATGACCCCTTTCGGGGTCATCTGATGTTGGCCACTTATCAAGTCATACTTTGTAAAAAATTTCCATACTAAACTTTCAAAAATATCTAGTGATAAGTGGCCAACATCAGATGACCCCGAAAGGGGCCACCCCTGCCGCCTGAAGGTTAATAATAAAATTTTTTTTCAGTGTATAAATCTCTTCTTAGAAAAAAGTGAAAGCATTGTGCCAAAGCCAAGTGCTTCGGCGCAATGCTTTCTTATAGAGCACATTGAGTTAGAGTAATTTGATTTTATTTTTTTCAAATACGATTTGAATATAAATGTCCCTATCCTCTGTATTGAAGGCCGTCTTAATACCTACGAAAACTATATGAATTTTAATCTTTCTTACTTTTGCCATTTGCATGATGTGATTTTATGATGCTCCAAAATTAAAAATGCGTTTATAAAATTAATTTTCCCAAGCTTGTCTTCTTAACACTATAACCAATAACTTGCATACAAATTTTGGAACATTTTCACAAAATGCTTCAACGTTACAACTACGCTAAGAAAACCAGTTTTCGAAAGTTCATTTTATTTAGGCAATCGTAAATAATTTCTATACATAATTTTAAGCTACTTCATCGAGTAGTTTACGTAAAATACCAAAAAATAAGTAAAATTCTATTCGAAATTTACAAAATGCTCTATAATTAAAACTGCGCTAAGAAAATAAGTTTTTCCAAGCTCGCTTTAATTAGGCAATAATAAATAATTTGTATGAAAATTTTTGAGCAAATCTATCAAATGGTTTTTGTGTAATAGAAAAAAAATGAAAAATAGAGATTTTTTCCAAAATTTTCATAATGCTCTAAAATTAAAACTACTGTTACGTTTTTACGTATATGTATATTTATATTTAATTATAAGATGGTGGGTATCTTTTGTATCACGACTAATCTTGGTAAACCCAAGCAGTCAGTTTGCGTGGAGAATTAAATAAATACTCAGTGATTATGATATGAATGTAAGTTTATTAATACTTTCGTCGAGAAAGATATGTCCTATTATTATTGCGTCGCCTAATACGTTCCTTGCTGCTTGCTTCAATCGGGCGTACTCCCGTCGTTCGTGGCTAAAGGTTGGTTGCTTACTCTCTCATCTCTCTGTCGATTGGTCTACTGACTGCCTCCTCGTGGGATATCTGGCTGTATTTATACTCGCCAAATTCGTTGTTTCCAGGTGCCTATCCTTCTAGAATATTCGTTATTGATTGGAATTTGCTGATCGGTCCGTCAGTGACTTTTTGTTCTGGTCTTAACCTGTTGCTGGGTGGTCAGCTCTTTTTCTATGGTGCTCGACGTTTTTCGTTGTTTCCAGGCAGGTTATAACTTGTTAGTATGACGGTCAGCGTTTTATGTCTTTACTTGTTGGAACGTGTATTCGTCGCATTCTTTGTATATTGCTGATATTAATTCTTATTCATTTTATAGGATATAGAATCCGTAACACTACGCTAAGAAAATAAGTGTTCCAAAACTTGTTTTCTTTAGACAATAGCGAATAACTTGCATACAAATTTAGAAGCAAATCTATCGAATGGTTGTCGTAGAATAAAAAATAATTGAAAAAAAAAATTTTTTTTTAAATTTTCAGAATGCTTTAACATTAAAAGTGCGCTAAGAAAATCAGTTGGTAAAAGTTTTTCTTCTTTTAACATTCACAAATAATGTCCATAGAAATTTCCAAGCAAATTCTTAGAGTAGTTTAGATAAAATACCAAAAAAATGAAAAATCAAAATTTTTTTTAGATTCTTAAAATGGCTCTAAAAAAAATTAAGCTGAGAAGATCGATTTTCAATAGCTTCCCCCCCCCCCTCCCCAGTTAGACAAAAAACTAAATTGCACACACACACACACACACACACACACACACACATTTTCTGGAAACGACTTTTTTTGACTCCCTGAGTCTAAATATGACAAATTAATGACAAAATAGAAAAAAAAATTTTTTATCGATACAATGCTTTCTCTATGAGAAAGCAAAAAGGAAAGAAGGGAAATTCTACTCTGACTATACTAAATGACCGAAATAAAAAATTTCTTTTTAAATAAAATTAAATATAAAACAGTAGAATAATTAAGCTGGAATTCAATTAAACAAAAAAAACGTGCACCCAATAAATCATTAATTTATTTATACACCTTTTTTTTGAATATTTCCTTTATTAAATTAAAAAAAATTTTTTTGTAAATGAGTAATTAATAAAGTAAAAATAATCTTAACGAATACACTTTAAAATTAAAAAATCCTAATACGCATATATAACGTTAGAGAGATAGACGCACGAGAAACGAGCGAGGCTCCATCCTTCTCTAGTTACTAGAGGCAGGCTACGAAGTTGAAGCCAAAGCGAGCATAGTCGTAGGCACAAAAAGATAGAAAAATCACGCACTTCGCCAATGCGTGACGTAACAGTCCATAGGCTTTTGCACAAACAAACGGGAAAGCCCCGCAATAGCGGACTGCCTTACCCTCTATATCGAGCATGGCCATCTCTCTCTAATACATGCGAGTCAATGCGCTTAAGCTGAAGTAGGATCAGCAAGTAAGGCAAGCAATAGCTTGTATGTAGAACACACACACACACACACACACATATATATATATATATATATATATATATATATATATCTATAAATTTTGCGAATACGGCGTGCGTAATCCCGAGAAGCATCTGGTACAAAGCCGATGTATTAGAAAAGTACAAAAAAAAGATACTCTTGTATCTTTGGTGCCAGACGATTGTGAGGACTTTGATAATAACGGATTTCACTTCGTTAAAAATCACCGCTGTCAACTTCACTGTAATTCTTCGAGTCACAAAAGCGAATATTCGAGAGCCAACATTTTAATTCTGGCTGGTAAGATGCAAATATTTAATCCTTTACTATGAATTTTATAGATTGAAATTATTTTCATAATACTTTTAAATATGATTAAAAGTATTATTTCTAAATAAATTGAAAGTATTATTTTCATCGTTAAAATATGTTAAAATAAATTGCTCCATTTTTGATAAAATCTTACTATTATATAAAAGGACAGCGTTTGTTTGAATGTTCTCAATTATTTCAAAAACTACTGAACCGATCGTTTTCAAATTTTAAATTTAAATTCTTTATAATGTGACGAGTGTCATAGGCTATATAAATAACTACTTTTTTTAGTCAATAATTGCAATAAAATAATTATAGACCTAGATCTTAACGCGTAGGGAATAGGGACTACTTTTTTCGGCGTTCTGCGGTCAATATGCTCTATCCTTGCTACTTTCCTTGATTGCCCAATAGGTGGCGACCGATTTTGTCTTTCACTTTATTAAACTAGTACGGTAGAAATACTTATACACCTTTGATATTCCGTAAATTCAACACAATAAATTTTTATTGCATATTCTCTAATCACAGAGTAATATTACCTCGGATTATTTAATTAAATATTTTCCTATTCCATTAGGCAGAATAAAAAATTAGACAATTTTTTCAACTTGAGACAAAATTTTATATCTTATTCAAGGTAATTTTTTATTCCTCAAATATTTATTGGCTCATACATGAGAATTTAACCCTTTATGGTTAATAAAACAATTTTCAAAATAACAAATAATTACGTATGATTTGCGATTTTTTCTAAAAATTTTATTCTAAATATATTTACAAAAAATATAAGATATTTGACCCGCTTTCAAATCACGTTAATTTTATTCAAAATACAATTTCTCATAGATTTTTCAAGAAATTTGATGTTTAGAAAACTTAACTATTTTTATGCAAATAAATTTTTATTCAACTTTTTTAATCATTAATGATATGAAAAAAAAATTTTTTTTTCATTTATTATCTCAATCGCAAATAAACGTTGATTTTATCATCCTGTGAGAGTACGATTTAATAAATAATAGTTTTTGAGATTCTATTTCTATACCTACCGACTTCTGCCCAACTATTGCGTGGGTGAAGCCGAGACGGGGGATGCTAGTTTACATAATTGAAAATAGACTGAAAATAAATGCGAAAAAAATTTTTTTTCAATAAACTTATTATTTCTTTTTAAGAAAAGGAGCTCCAAGAAACCAAACTTCCCCAGTGCCACCTAAAGATTGTTGACGCGCACAGTATAATCAAGCCCCACTGTTCGTTCCAACGTCGCTTGCCGTGCCCGATGGAGCTGCCTTATCGCATTCAATTAGATTGTTACGAGTTCTGTTTATTATTAGATCGTCAAGAGTTTTTCTCTATTTAAACTTGTTTTATATATTAATAAAATCGTTTGTTATTTTATAAATACAAAAAGAATTTGTTTGAGTTTTGGCTCCTAGATCCAACAGGTTATAGGCCCAGATTCACGCTTCTCTACGCATGGCATGATGTCTTCGTTTTTGTAAGTATGGTGCAGAAAAAAAAAGAAAAGTGTTGTTCAAAGTGCACCTTGTGTTTGATGTGAATTAAAAAAAAAAATAAAATAAATCGTGCGATGTTGTAAGTGCGCGTATAATAAAATTATTGCGTAAATACAAAAAGAAAGGAAGTGTAGAAGTTGTGTTTTGTATGTAGAAGTTGTAGAAGTAACAATTTTCGTCATTCATGCACGTTTTCTTCCCCCATCAAAAAACATATTTATGGCTGATTCCATTCAGATTCATGCAGGCCGTCACTGATCGAATTTTTTTTTTCTTCTAAGTAATAAAAATACCTTCTATTATGTATATAAAGATAAAATTTACCTTGTAGAACGCTCAAAAAAATTTTTTTTTTTCACTATAGCAATTTTAGTGTTGGATGTAAAAACGAAAACTAAAAAATTGAAAATGAACCTCTACTTTTAAATGACTATAGTTCCATTAATTTTCAACCTTTTTGGGCGTTCTTTTGACGAAAGTGTGCGGAATTCTGTTTAGTTTTAAATGCAATCTCGATTTTTGTAATACAATTAGATCTCACTGAGTTATTTACAAAAAACCAACAATAATCTTTAAGATAAACCCCGGATCGAATATTTTGATCAATTAGAACCAAAGTTATGACGATTCAAAGTTTAAAAAAAAATGCTGAAACTTTAAATAAATATGATATTTACATTGAGGAAACGCAATTTTCGTTAAAGATTAAAATCTGAAGATATAAATTTTTTAATTTAAAAAAAAAAAGTTATTTTGATAAAAGAATACATAACCATTTATCGATTGTTGAGTATTATACCAAGTGATATTTCCAAAGATTATTTATTATCAGTTTTACCAAATGTAACTATTTATATGATTGATCAAGCACGATCATTGGTAAATAATAAAAAAATTTACAAGCAGTCTGAGAACTATTGTGGCCATTCTTTGGATAGTGAAATTGTAATAAAAGTAAAGGATTATTATCTAAACGATGATATTAATTGTTCTTGTCAAAGTGCAAATAAAAGCGACACAGTATCTATCAAAGAAAATGGTATAAAAACCAAAAAAGTCAAACGCTTTCTTACGCAAAGTATAAAAAAATATATCAATTATTTAAAGACAAAAATCCTGAAATGAAAACAAGAATTGGTAAATCTACATTCTACGCTTTAAGACCGAAGTGGGTTATACCACATTCACCCACCGATTCGTGTCTTTGCGTTTACTGCGAGAATCTTAAACTTATGTTAGATGCTTTGAATAATTATAAAAAAGAGAATAAACAAGATATTGCAGATTTGCAATTGAAAATATGTTCTTCACTTTTTTGTTCAAAAGATGATATGTAATGTGTACTAAGAGAATGTAAAGAATGTCCCATTGGAGATTTTATTGATTTACAAGTAATTTCTTTGATAGAACAAGATTTATATGAAGAAATAATTTATGGTGTTTGGGAAAAATCAAATTTACTAAATAAAACTAGCACAATTGAAAATTTCTTAATAGAGTTAAGAGAGCGCGTTCTCACTGTAAGAGCTCATAAATTGGTCAAAGAAATTCAACGTATAGCAATTGAAGAGGTTAAGCTTTTAGCGAAAAATAATGACTTCCAATTAGTTATTCATGTCGATTTTGCAGAAAATTAGACAGTTCTGCTTCAAAATGAAATTCAAAGCTATCATTGGAGTAAAAACCAAATATCAATATTTACGTCAGTATGCTATTTTGGAAATGATAAAACAGTCAGTTATGTCACCGTCTCTGACGATATTAAACATGATTCGTCTCATGCCCTAATGGCTATAAATTTAATTATCGACAACTTAAAACAAAAACAAATTGCGCAAGATCTTGATGAAATCATAACCATTTTCGATGGAGCTGCCAGTCATTTTAAAAATAGATATGAATTCTATGAGCTTCAAAACTCAAAAGTAAACAGAAAATGGCTTTTTTCTGCAACAGGTCAAGGTAAAGGCGCTTGTGACAGTATTGGTGGTTTAGTTAAACATTATGCTACCACGCATAATCTGTACAAGAAGAGTGCAGATTTTATTAGAAACGCTGAAAATTTCGCCACTCACGTATCAAAATATACTCCGTCGATTAACATTCTTGTTATCCGCAAGGATGAGTTAGAAGCTTTTCGACTGACAAAAAAAATGGAATGGTTAGGAAATGCAAAAGAAATTAAAGGTATTCAAAAGATTCACTGTTGGAAAAGTGAACGAAACCAAATCTACACTGCCAAAACTTCGAGACATGAGTGGCAAGAAGTAAATTGAAAGGTTTTATTCAAATTCGGATTTTTTTATCCACATTAGTTCTCAATTCATCAGTGTTCTTTCTTAATTGTATCGCATATTATTTGTTCATTGAAAATGACCTAATAATATATTTTAGTATTTAAAAAACTCACCTTTTCAAAATTCAAATTCAAAATTCAAAATTTAAAATTCAAAATTGAAATTCAAAATTCAAAATTCAAAATTCAAAGTAAATATATTTATTTAAAGTTTCAGCATTTTTTTTAAACTTGAAATCGTCATAACTTTGGTTCTAATTGATCAAAATATTCGATCCGGGGTTTATCTTAAAGATTATTGTTGATATTTTTGATATATTAATAAATAAAAACATAAAAATAGTTGTAAGAACACGTAAAGTTGGAAAAATAGTACGATGCGCCATGGTATCAATGTTTTAAAATCGAAAATATAAAAAAAACGTTTAAAAATCTGTTAAAAAAAAATAAGGCAAAATCGCATATTCTTACCTACCCTTAAAGTTAGTATTTTTTATGAATAAAATCATATAAAAATTTCAAAAAAAAAAATATATAGTTTTTGAGAAAATTGTGTTTGAAAAAAATCGCCTTTTTCCGGTTTTTTGTGAATAACTCAGTGAGATCTAATTGTATTACAAAAATCGAGATTGCATTTAAAACTAGACAGGATTCCGCACAGTTTCGTCAAAAGAACGCTCAAAAAGGTTAAAAATTGACGGAACTATAGTCATTTAAAAGTAGAGGTTCATTTTCAATTTTTTAATTTTCGTTTTTACATCCAACACTAAAATTACTGTAGTAAAAAAAAAAAATTTTTGAGCGTTCTACAAGGTAAATTTTATCTTTATATACATAATAGAAGGTATTTTTATTACTTAGAAGAAAAAAAAAATTCGATCAGTGACGGCCTGCATGAATCTGAATGGAATCAGCCATATAATAAGTGTTTAATAATAAAATTTTTATTAATTCTAAAAGTAAATTTTTTTGTACTATTCAATGTTATATAGATGTCAAAATTAAAAAAAAAAAAAAAAAAAAACGGGGAGAGGATGTTTGTGGAATAGATGGCACGCACTCGATGTATTTCTTTGTTAGGTTTCGACCGGCAACCGTTATTTTTCTTGGAAGCGACACGAAGTTTGTGGAGCTATCATTTTATATTGAGTTTTCTTACTTTTTCAAGAAATGAAGCATACGTGAACTTATATGTAAAACATATATGTACATGCGTGATCAATAGATGTCTTTTATAGAAGTAAAACACGTGTTTAAGCGCATATGTACGTATATAGACGTATTGTGCATAAACATATATATGTATTTACATATACTGATGTAGATGTAAAAGACGTTGAGATAAAAAGTCAGGAGATATTTTCATTTTAATTTTAATTTTTTTGTGTTGTTCTGATTACGTTATAACGTTTTGTACTAAAACTGAAGTTCAGTGAATATACAAAACTTATACGTTTTAATTAGTATTTTTTTTTCGTTCGGTATACGTATACTTGCGTTCGGTTGCGTACACATCAATTTTTTTTCCCTCCGAAGTTTTTTTTTTTTAGTTAGATCTTTTGATGTTAAATACTCAAATATTTAAATATTATTGATGATAAATATTTTAAGTTAAATTTTCTTTAGAAGCTCAATTTTTTAGAGTTAAATCTTTGTTAAGTTAAAATGTTTTTTGTTCTTTAAAAGTTATATTTTTTAAACGTCTAATATTCTCTTTTTAAAGTGTACTCTTTCGAAATTAATTTTTTGGAAAAGTAAAAACCGTTCTAAGTTAAATATTTATATTTAAAATAAAATATAATTTTTTTTGAGGTTAATAATTTTCATTAAAATTTTAATGTCAAACTTGTATGTATTTATCTTTCTTTCTTTATTTATTCTGTCTCAAAAGTAAGAGCATCGATTAAAACATTCTATGTAAATTGTTGTATAGTTTCACATATGTTTTCAACAAACTAAAAACTGACTATAGATGTATAATTTTTCAGTTTATATACATAAATAAAAGGAGAAAGATATTTGAAATAAAGTCGAGTATACATAAATAAAAGGAGAAAGATATTTGAAATAAAGTCAAGTATACATAAATAAAAGGAGAAAGATATTTGAAATAAAGTCAAGTATACATAAATAAAAGGAGAAAGATATTTGAAATATAGTCGAGTATATTTGTAGAAGTGCGTGCAGAGGGTTGTGTGTATAGATGTGAATATACATATGTATATACATACACACATACAGATACATGTAAATGTATATTAATACAAAATTATATCGAACAATAATTTGACGGAAACAATACTCGATCCGTGCTTGTTCTTTTAGTCTCTCTCTCTCTATAACTTATCACGTGCGTTAGAACGTGCGTATACGGTGTCCGATACATGACAGTGTTTTGATAAAATTATACTTTTGATTATTTTATTGCACAGAACTTGTTGTACGGTTGTGTGCATATGGAATAATTTTCGTTACACCTTCAGAGATATATGTATACAGACCATACATATGTAGACGTGTTAAGTATTCGAGGTTATAATATAGAAGTTTACTTGGTACGATTTAAATTTTGTTTAAGTAAAAGTCTTAATTAGTTCAGTTATTTTATCTTTTGGATAGTACAAAAATTTGCGATAACTTGTTGTACGATTACGCATGGAAATAAGGGTACTAAAAATACTAATATAGTTTTTATATACGTGTATTACACCGTGTAACTTGTTATACGGTTACATACAAATGTAAATACAACTGTATAAAAGAAGTTCCTCCATCTCAGAAGTCGAGCTAAGATGAGCACAAAAAGATGAATTCTCAAGCAACCGAGTTCCAAAGATAACACTGAAGAACAAAGTAAAACTTTATGTTTTGAATTTCTGTATTTTATTGAACAATAATATATACAGAAGTTAGATAGTGGAGCCACGTTAGTAACATATATAGATGTTGTAAAACCAAGTAAAAATAAAAATAAATAATTAAAAATTGTTTAAAAATACAGAATCATCAGAAGCTGAAATCAGCTACATCTTCGCAAAAGATCTAAAGGGATCTATTAGATGGTCTTAGACAGCTCAAAGAGCTAACAAATGAGATGCAGAAGAAAGGTGCAAAACGCGCTAATAAATGAAGTTATGAAAAATTCTCAAAAACACAAAACCTCTTCCATCTAAAGGAAGAGAGAGAGAGAGAAATAGATATACAGAAGTAACGTTTCCAAATTTATAACCTAACTCACATAATATTGTAGGTTATGGTAATGAGAGTACGTCCACTCTTACTAGAAGTAACAATAATACTAATACAAATGATTCACAATCAAAAGCATTAATCAATATTTGCGAAACTTTTAAACACATCAGTAAATCATTAGAAGTAATAACGATAATATAGTTGAATCCAAAAATTTTTTCCACTGATTTAAAGGCAGCTGAACACAGAGTTCAGAAAGGTTTAATTTTATCTAACAAAATGAAATAATTAGAAGTAAGAAAATAAAATAATTAGAAGTACTAACAAATTAAATTAACAAAAATTTATAGCAGTGCTAATAAATTAAATTAACAATCAAACATAATTAGAAGTGCTAAAATAAATCAACTGATATTAATGCAAATGTAAATTAGCAAATTAAAATTATTAGAAGTGCTAAAATAAATCAGCTAATATTAATAATAATGATAGAGTTAATTTAATGTTAATTTCAAGTATTGGTAAAACAATAATAAAATTAACTAACATCTTAGCTGCCTAGTTCTTACATAATCTAATATCTCTAAGGAAATTCGTAGATGTCGAGTTAAGAATTTACTTAGTTGATAAGATTTTAGAAGTTTTTTAACAAATAAACAGAAAGATATGAAGAAAAGCTAAGTCATTACTATCTCTTAGATGTCACAAGAATCCAAGATGACGCATCAGGAACATCTGTGAGGAACATCTCTTCAAGGCCTAAATGATATATATAGAGGACTTTCTAAGTCAATCTCAGACTGTCTACCATCAGGATATTCTACAGAAGGACTGTCAGAGATTGGAAGGGAGAAAGTGTCAGAAGTCTTACAAAGAAAAAGATGTCAAAGAAAATCACGTTGACAGGAAAATGATGGACTTTAATAAAATTAAAATCCAAGAAGTTAACGGCTTTGCGTGGGAAGAGAGGAAATGAATATAAGTTGAACCAAATACACTAAACGAAGGCATGCTATGAGATATAAGATTAAGACATGTCTTTCGGATGTTTAAAATAGCTGTAAAAATTATTAGACTGTTTAAAATAAATTAAATTTCAGGATAAACTTTTTAGAGTGTGAATCTTGTATAATGGACATAATGCAAAACTTTCCATTCAAAGAAACAAGAACCAAAGGAACACGATGTCATGGAACCTAATCGATCACCATCGTGTCAGTTTCCGGAGGGAGCTGAATTACACAAGTTTTTATAAATATCTACTCGAGATTCATCATTGTATACTCAAAAATAAGAATGAGACTGGAGGACGCCCTGAAAAGTTTTTCAAGAGTGCAGGAAGGATACTTGGAGGAGATTTTGGAGCATTTTACGTTAGAGCTGAAAAAAAAGTATCGAATTCACCGGAGGAAGTTCTACAGAAGTGATAGTTGAAGACAACATAGAAAGTAACTTTGGATTGTTATATTCACCAAAGTTAAATAGAACCACTGAAAGGTTCAATAAGATGCTTCAATCGAAAATCAAAACCATGATGATGAATTCGGCCTTACCTAGAAGGTACGTCAATTCTTGCAATAGAAACAACTATACGCATCTAAATTAAACTCCAAGATCTCTATCTAAGTTATATCACTAGAAAGTAGACTACATAAGGACAAAATGAGAAGTTCGGCTACACCACATACACCAGACTACTTATCACCAAGTTGAAAGCAGCTAAAAGATCACCAAGAGCAGTATCGACACGTTAGATGTAACGAAAAACTAATAAACTAAGATGTATAAAAATTAAAAACAACATTGAAAAATTCAGACCACTGGAAGTTGATAAGAAAGTCAAAAACAAAACTGAAAAAGTGAACAGATAATTTGAAGTGCCAGAAAAGACTTCAAGCGAGTAGATGTTACAGAAAAAGAAATGTAAGTACAGCTAGAAGTAAATAACAAGAAACTATCCAAATCCACAAACGAGAAAGATCAATGGAAACACGTGTAGAGGACCTTATCAAACAACAAACAGTTCCAAAAATACCAAATGTCTGAAAAGAACAAACAAATCCTAGTGAATGTCGAACAAACCCAAGTACATACAAAGATGCCATGCAATCAACTGAAAGAGGAAGTCGTCAAGCAGCTACAAGGAGAATAATAAAAATCTATGATGGGAAAGATATTATCTATTTACCATAAGTAAAGAACGATAAGTTGTTTTTAGTGTATTGTGTGCAAATGATGCAGTACTATCAGAAAATAGACGTGCAAAAATCAAAAAAGTTAGTTCACGAAATGAAAAGTTGCAGGAAACATAGACATTTCCTAATAATCAATATTGTCAGAGACTACGTAAAAAGAAGTTTGCATCTGAATCAAAAGAGACTTACAGAAAGGATGTTAAAACGTTTTGATGTAATGGAGTGCAAAGCTAAATTGATACCCACAGTTACAAGAAAAATCAGAAACCGAGAGTATAAGAAGTGAAAACACATCTGAAATCAAGTAGACGTAGTTAAGAATATATAATTCAGAGAAATATTTGGAAGTTTATGGCACCTATCTGAAACAACCCAACTTGGTGCAGCCTATGCGGTGATATACTTATCAAGAAAGCAGACAAAATCCACATTTGACTAGTTAGGAGTCAAAAGAATATTAAGATATCTCAGAAGTGCAGCAGATCAAAGAGTGACCTTTAATAGACAAGGAGAGATGCTGAAACCCATGGGAGATGCTACCTCTACGACTTCTCATCTACAAGAAAATATATTATCAGATTGTTTGGATATACGATTCCAAGGAGAAGCCACAAACAAAATACTTTACACTCTCTGTCTGTCAAACTGAATTCGTCATTTGTGATGCAAGCCAGAAACTGGTTTCTATCAACAAAGTTATGCAAGACATAATTGGAAAGACTTTGGACCCCAATGACTGCAAGGTGATGACAGTTCAACAGATGGCTGCATCTAGATAGACGACAGTCACGTAATTTAATTAATTTATGATGATGTTATAACGATCAAATAAAATTTAGAAGTCGGAGAACCAACAGAAAATAGAAGTTACATGGTAACTATAGAAAGTCTTGTGATAGTAGGAAAAATCATCAACGAATAGGTGCTGACCAACAAAATAATGCAAATATCATATCATAACCGTTACAAACTGACGATTTTTCATTATTCTAGAAGTAGAATACTCAGACTAAAATATTTTATTGTTTTAGACAATAAAGGGTATTAAAAATTAAGAAGTTGAAATGTAAATTAAGACGTAACATGCTGCATTAAAATTTCTATGCACATAATTACGTATATAGATGTAGAAAAAGATGCGAACATTTAGAAGTTATAAGCCGTATTATGCAGTATCTTCTTTCAGGTGACACTATAGATTGTAAAGACAATCAACATGAGGAAAGAATGAAAGAACAGAGGTCTGTTGGAGGGAGGGAGCGTTAAGAGAAGGAGCTCCAGCGAACCAAACTTCCCCAGCGCCACCTAAAGATTGTTGACGTGCACAGTATAATCAAGCCCCACTGTTCGTTCCGACGTCGTCTGCCGTGCCCGATGGAGCTGCCTTATTGCATTCAATTAGATTGTTACGAGTTCTGTTTATTATTAGATTGTCAATAATTTTTCTCTGTTTAAACTTGTTTTATATATTAATCAAGTCGTTTGTTATTTTATAAATACAAAAAGAATTTGTTTGAGTTTTGGCTCCTAGATCCAACATTTCTTAATGAAGAAAATAATATTTATAATTTAATCTATTCTGAATACATATTCCAACCATATAAAATTTTATTATCATGGACGATCTTAGGCTCCTATTCATAGACCTAATTCAAGTAGCGGTTGTTACTTGAACCTAATTCTGTCTTTGTCTCTCCATGATAAGAATAAAAGACAGATGATACAACCGTTACTTGATCTAATAGCTACACTGAAAAAAAAACTTATTAGTAACGAAAAAAATTTTATTGTGTTGAATATATTCTTTCGGGCAATCGGTGAAATATTTTTTTTATCAATATCATTTATTCCGTCAGTGAAAATAAAATTTTTAAATATCAATAAAATATTTCTCAACATACATAAGATATTTCTTGAACTTAGGAAAATGTCATACTGGAAATTATTAATTTTATTATAAATTTATATCTCGTAATGTCAAAATAAAAATCAAGTTAAATAATTGAAATAAAATTTTTTTTTTTTCAATAAAATATTTTTATGCATATAAAAAATATTGCGTATTAATTAATTTCTGCGTACCGAATAGAAGTGACTATTCATTGAATAAATATTATCTTTCTTTAAAAATATATCTGAATTTTTCAAGCCTGGGAAATATTTTTTTGTAGAAGAATATATTATTTTGAAAACATGAAACATCACTTTTAAGCATAGAAATAATTTTTCACAAGAGAATTTAAAATATTAATTCAAATAAATGTTTCAGCAAATTTAAATTCTTTTTCTGCAATATGAATTTCAATTTTTTTTAATTACTGAAAATCTTTTGATTCAAAGAATTATTTTTTTATACTAAAAAAATATTTCTTTAAAGAGTTACATAATGATTTTAATTAAAATTTATTTTTTGTAATTATGTTTATAAATAATTATTGTGAAATTTTTTTTTACTAAAATGTACGTTTCTAATCAAAATAATAATTACTTTATTAAAATGAGAAAATTTTCGAAGTTTCTCAGTTGTATTTTCTCCATTCTGACAATTATTTTTTTTCAATTCAAAATCCTCTTTGTAATGTAAAGAAATGTAATTACACTGCTTTTTTGCACCAACAAACATTCTATTGTTGAAAAGGGATAGATTTATCGAAGTCGTAAACTAATTTGTTTAATTCGAAAATGATGTCTTTGAATGAGAAAATTATTTGATGTAAGATATTTTTTTCATTTTCATATAAAACTTATTTTAAATAAATATTACATTTTTTCAATAAAAAAATATAGCATTGTTTTTAAGAAAGTTTTACTGACTTTCAACACTATTTTGGAAGTAACTAATTTCTTAAAGTTAATAAAATATTTTTCTGAATTCGAACATTTTTTTTTCGAATATAATATTTTACTGAAGAATATTTAAAGGTTTTTTTTTTATTTTTAATCTTATTTCATGAATTAAAAATGATTTTTCTTTGACTCAAGGAAATTCATTTCTTTGCACCGTATTTCTTCTATTGAAAAACACCTTCTTCAAAGTTAAAAAAACTTTTAACGCTGTGTAGTTACAAATTTTGCGTGAAATTCCGTGATAAAAGTAACATTTTCACATACTAATTTAACATCATTTCAAAACAATGTCTAATAACTATTTTCATGGTGGAAAATAAGGCTTTCTATTTTTTTTTTTAACATTCTGCAGTTGAAAATGAAATTTCATTTCGTTAATATGAAAGGACAAAGATGAGCCACCTGCTCTAAGATAAATTCAGAACAAACCTGCCTGTTTTCTCTTAATATCTTACAAATAATACATGTTTTTAATTAACAGTCATTGATTATTTTATTACTCACTAATGTCAAATTATTTTTTTCTTTTATGCTATATTATTGACAGCATTAATAATTTATAATAAAATTATATCTTTTTATTACTATTTAGTTTTTGAATAGCACTAATTTAAAAATTCATTTCATGACACAATATATAAGAAAGTTGAGATTAAGATTAGAAAAGGACAAAAATAAATGACCTATTATAAAACAAAATTTTTAAGGGTTTGTTTTATCGATCAAATATAGTTTAAAAATAAATTTCGTTTTTTTTATATGAATAAATATCAGAATTGTTTGTAATCCCTAGCGGAAATATAAAATGTTTGAAAATGTTCAAAACTGTTCAAAACTGTTTGAAACTGTTCATAAGTGCGAAATTTAGGACATTTTAAACAGTGAAAAAGATATTTATTACTTTTTTATTTTTTTCAGCTTGTTCTTTAAATTTTGACAAATTTTGACATTAGCTATATTAATACTATTATTTTAGTTAAATTAAAAAAAAATCCTTTAGAGCTGTAATTTTTTTATGAATTTAAATCGCAAATCATATATTAAAGTTGCCAAACCTAACCCTGAAATACTATAAATTGCTAATTTGTATATAACTTTTTAAGTATTTGGTAAATTTCTTTAGTTGTTCGCACTCAAGTTGAATCCTACTAATTTTTTTATTGAAGTGAAACATAAACTTGGATCAGAAATATTATCAGAAGGGGTAAGCATCACCATGCCCTTAATTTATATAATTACACTAATATAAATACGTATTTGCACACTAGAACATCATCATATTCAATAAATTTAGTAGAGTCATAAGACCCAATGTATTTTGCCCGGGGTTAGTAGTTCTTATTTCGGTTACTTCGTTTTTGCATGGTATTTCATGGCGTCATTTTCCAATTAAGGATCAGCTTTCGACTAACTTTACCGATCAAAAATAGCTAAAAAAGAATTTTGACAAATGTACACGCTTACGTTTCTCATATGTTAAAATGAATAGATATTTACAAGTGAAAGCAATTCTGATATGTATTTTTATTAAAAATAAATTAAATTACTTTTTTAGCTACTTTCGATCAGTAAAAAATGCCTGAAACCTCGTCTAAAACTAACCTTTAACATGTCAAATAGTATAATACTAAAATATGTGTATTACCTCACTTTTAACGTTTGGACTTACATTGCATACAAATATAATTCTTATTATGAAAATTATGTGAATAGTCTATATGAATATGATTATATATCATGGTTTGAAATTATATTTGAGCAAGATTAAAAAAATTTTTCAGATAACGGTAGATTTACGACTGAATTAGGAAAACAAGCAATAAGATTGCGATAATACTCTAAAATAAAAGTAAAATAAAGAATTCTTGAGAGAAAACGTCTGTGGCGTAACCGGCTGAGGCACACGCCTTATACGGTCTCTACACATTCGCTCCAAGTGGTCGGGGGTTCGATTCCCGGTGAAAACACTTGAAATTTTTTTTAGACGTTTTTCATCGGAAAAAGAACTTCTGAACGCGATGGGTATATATTCCTGGCATAGGTTTTCTCCTGGGGGAGTTTTCCCTACGCCACAGGCTTAGGCCTGGGCAAATGCAGGAATCTACCGTAAAAATCTACTTACCGACTGTTATAGGAACGCGGCAGTCCGTAGACTTCTCGGGGATGTGTGAACTAATTAAACTTAAATACTTTAGTTAGTTTATGAACAAATATAGTTGCGGGGAAAAAAATTGTTGTATCGAAAAAATAAAGAGATAGGAGCACCTCCACACAAAGGTGGTAGAGGTGGCCACGCATAACAGTAAGATAGTTAGCCGTGGGCCACAGGGTAAAAGAAAGCGAAAAAAAAAGAATTCTTAAGTCAGAAAAACCTATATTATTTAAATCTGTAAGACGCTATTGTAAATGATATGTAAAAATAATTTATCAGTATGATAAAAAAAAAGATATTAACTACTAAGTCACTGTCAGTTCATTGAAGGTAGTTCGTCATAATGTTCTAAGACATAAATAAAGCTGCAACTGTTTTTACGGCGACATGCAAACTGTGTAACAATTGGTAAGACGTGTTATGCCGTAAATTTAAACCAGATGCAGCGTGCGTCATAGAATGACACTACCTATTGATTAGAAAAACTCTCATTAATCAGTGAACTGACCCCAAGCGTCATATACATGATTTCGTCTGCGATATGAAATAAGTATCTCAATTTGTGAATACAGAAATTCTGAACAAACCTTTGTATACGAACGGCATCGCTCCGGACTTCACTGAAAAGTGATGGACTTCTCGAGTGGAAAAGGCGATATGCATAATTGTAGTGACTAGTATCTTAACTATTACTTGTAAATAGCGTCTAAATCTTCGTAAAATATTTGTTTGTTTCTATTATTATTCAATCGCCAAGTATAATTATGCTTGAATATAGTTTAAAACCATAATCCATAATAGCATGCTTTAGATTACGATTGTTTTGTAGATGTAGTGTAGAATCATTTAATCGTAATTTTATGAATATATGTAAATAAATTGAATTACAGATCAAAATTTAGATTTTAGATTTGTTGACATTGATTACAACTATAAGTGTAGAAAAAAATCAAATTTTTTTGCACATGAGATCTCATGTGAGATTGAGTAACGGAAACATTAATTTTTTTGCACATGAGAGCTCATGTGAGATCTCATATGAGTTCTCATATGAGATCTCGTTTTATTTTCAATCGTGAGATCTCATGTCATTTTTTTCAGTAGAGTATATTTTACGTATCTCTAAGTTCATTACGTATCCATATGTTAGTGGGTCCAGTTTCCTACATTTTACATATATATATGTTGTTTTCGTATCCGTATGTTAGTACACATGAAAAAAAAATCATTTTGTCAGGTGATAGTAAAAACTGTACTTTGATAGAAAATAAACGTTGGATGGATGTAACATAATGGATTATACGTCAGCTGGGCATATGAACATGTTAAAAAAAAATTTATTTTTAGTTATTTCCTTTCACTTGAAAATTTATCAGATGATACTTTACATGATTTTTTAAATAAATAGAATAATATATATTAATAATTTTTTTAAATATAAAGTATATCATTATTAGTTAATATAACTTACCAATATTGATTATTTAAAATTATAAAAAAGGTATAGCATTGATGTTTTCTAAAAATATTTTAATGTTCTTTATTGGAGTACTTTTTGCTTGGTAATACCGTTGAGGGAGGGGGGCGGGGGTTACCGGACCTCATTATTATCGGCTAGATCCTTTAAGAATTCTAAAATTTTTTGAGCTACATTTAAAGAATAGATTCTTGTACTTTAGTTCAAAAGCTACAAAAGACAATGTTTTGTACCATTTTAAAAAAAATTTTATCCAACATGAGAGCAAAAAAATGATTTTTTCCCCAAAAATATTATTTTAGGGCTCAATTTTGAGGGTGTAAATAGGGTACTGGTTGAATAATTTTTTTTTCAATCCGTTTCACTTGAGCGTTGGAATATGATTTTTTAAAATTTTTCTAAAGAAACGAGCCAGATATGTTGAATAATCTTATTTTTAGGAAGACTATCGACTTAAAGTCGTTGTAACTAGGGTTCAGGGTTGTGAATGTTCTCAATTACTAAGTAAGTAACTGGTGAATGGTCAGACCGGTTGGTAGTTACTGGGTGAGTAACTACAAATGGTCGGACAATTTACCAGTTACTGGGTAAGTAACTGAGAATAGTCGGACCATTTACCAGTTACTTGCTCTGTAACTGAAAACTGGTCAGACCATTTACCAGTTACTCACCCAGTAACTACTAACTGGTGAAACCATTTACAAGTTGCTCTGTAACTGCTCCGACCATTTATCACTTACCCACGTGGTAACTGTATACTGGTTGAATCATTTATCATTTACCCACTCGTTTACTGCCAACTGATTCAACCGTTTACCAGTTATCAGAGTTGTAAATAAGAAAATGTTTTTTTCATTCGACATGGTCAAGTAATTGAGAATACTTGCACCAGTTACCAGTCTCGGTCAAAAAAGGTTAGCTGTACAATATACCTAAAAAAATAGTTAAATATGTAGCTGTATCGAGCTGTTTTTACAGCTATATCGATGTGTTTTTTTAGCTCTTTTTTATAGTTAAAAATGTACTTAATTTTATAGTTAATAATTTCGTTATCTACCCGGTCAAAAAAAGGTAGCTATAAAAAGTAGCTAAAAAATAGCTAAATACATAGCTGTATCGACCTGTTTTTACAGCTGTATCGATGTGTTTTTTAGTTATTTTTTTTAGTTAAACGTTTATCTAAATTTACATTTAATAATTTGATTATGTGCCCGGTCAAAAAAGGTAGCTATAAAAAATAACTAAAATAATAGCTAACTATATAGCTGTATCGAATGTTTATACAGCTATATCTCTACTTTTTAGCTATTTTTTTATAGTTAAAAATTTACCTAAATTTACAGTTAATAATTTGGTTACCAACCAAAATTATCAATAGCTTTTAAGAGGCGGCCGTATAGTTCTGTCCTTGTCTAATCTGAATTTTCGTTATAATTAGTTAACTAAATATTTTTATACAAAAGTAAGGGCAGAGCCCAATAGATTTAAGGATGAATAGACGATTCTATTCTATGAAAAAATATAAAATTTTCATTAGTTTTCGAGTGAAGTCTGAAACGGAAAAAGAGTTGAACACTTCAATCAAATATAACTCTTTTTCCGTTTCAGACTTCACTCGAAAACTAATGAAAATTTTATATTTTTTCATAGAATAGAATCGTCTGCTCATCCTTAAATCTATTGGGCTCTGCCCTTACTTTTGTATAAAAATATTTAATTTAGCCATAATAACGAAAATTTAGATTAGACAAGGACAGAACTATACGGCCTCCTCTTAACAGCTAAATATACAGCTGTATTCTCAGTATTTTATAGCAGTATTTTCAGCTGTATTTTCGATATTTTACAGTTGTATTTTTAGCTGTATTTTACAGCTATATTTTTATAGCAGTATTTTTAGCTGTATTTTCGGAAATTCACATAAAGATTATTTTATGATTTCACGGGATAATAACTTGTTAGTTATTTTCCTGTAAAAGAAAGTTTCAAAAATGAGGTAAACCTCATAATGTTAGCTCTTCGAAGATCGAAGAACTTCTACGATTCAGCATAAAGTATCTTGATCTTATATATCTGGGTCCTCCAAATTTGTCGATGGAATCGTGAAATCTAAAGAAATGCCGACTTGCGACGGTGCACCAATCAATGATTAAAGACAGGTAAATTCATTTTCCCGGCGCTAGGTGGCGCTTCTTTGAATTTTACGATTCCATCGACGAATTTCGAAAACACGGGTATATAAGAGCAGGATACTTCCTGCTGAATCATAGATGCTCTTCGATCTTTGGAGAGCTGACTTTTATGAGGTTTACCTCATTTTTGAAACTCTCTTTTACAGGAAAATAACTAACAAGTTATTATCCCGTGAAATTATAAAATAATCTCTATGTGAATTTCCGAAAAGACAGCTAAAAATACCGATAAAAAATAGCTGTAAAATACTAAAAATACAGCTAGAAATACAACTGTAAAATATCGAAAATACAGCTGAAAATACTGCTATAGAATACTGAGAATACAGTTGTATTTTTAGCTGTTAAAAGCTATTAATACTTTTAGTAGCTAATCAAATTATTAACTGTAAATTCAGGTAAACGTTTAACTAAAAAAAATTACTAAAAAACACATCGATATAGCTGTAAAAACAGGTCGATACAACTATATATTTAACTATTTTTTTCAGTTATATTTTACAGCTAACCTTTTTTGACCGAGAATAAATACACTAAAAATTTAAGTGTTTATTTTTAACTATAACTAGGGGGCATGCCCCCTGCGCGCAAGCGCGCCAACCCCCATCTTGCTTTTATAATTTAAAAAAAATATCCAAGAATTTGCAATTTTGAAAGAAATATGTAGAAATATAATTGTAATAATCTTACTATGATTCAGCTAAGTAGATTCAGGCAGACAGTGAATAAATACACTTGATTTAATAATTCAATTATAGAGATTTTATTCGATGCTTTTATAATGAACTGAATATAGTGATAGTTTTATATTCGACAGTTTTATAATGAACTAAAAATGGAAGGCAGTAATAGATATTTGAAACATTTATGGATTAAGAATAAAAAATTTGGAAAACTGTAATGTCGGTGTTTTTTTACAAAATTAAATAAAAATTAAATTTAATTTATAAAGACTATATTTAAGTGTTAGATATTTATTTTGACTTAACAAAATTTAAATCTTATCATTTGATTATTAAACTTCAATTTAGCTTTTTCAAAATGATATTTTCAACCCTATACTTTAAATAAAATTGTAAAATTGATAATTATTTATATGATTAAACTTCACGATGATTACAGGATAATTAGCTAATTGTAAAAATATATTGTAACCTATCTTTCATCTATTATAAATCTTAAACTTATATGTTATCATATATCGTTATATACAAAACTTAAAATTAGCTATTACCGAGTTGACTACAAGCTTGAAATCAGCTAATTTTCAGTTATTTTAAAGCTCAAATATAGCTTAATTTAGTTATTTCCTAGCTAATTACATGCTTGAATCCAGCTAAATTTAACGCTGTAATATAGTTCTAAAAATGAGGGGCACATTTCTAACGATAACAGCGATAACAGCGGTGATATACTTTCAATAATATAGAGAGAATATAATATAAATAGATCTAAAATGCGGTTAAAAACTAATCAATATTTACCTGAAATTGCCTAAAATTACTATAAATTCTAGATAACTGTTAGCTAAATTTCAGCTAATTTCCAACTAAATTTTGTATGAATTTAGCTAATTTTAACATTAAATTTAGCTAACTTTTGATTTAATGTAGCTAACTTTTGATTGAATGTAGCTAACTTTTGATTGAATGTAGCTAACTTTTGATTGAATGTAGCTAACTTTTGATTGAATGTAGCTAACTTTTGATTGAATGTAGCTAACTTTTGATTGAATGTAGCTAACTTTAATTTAATTTTATCTGACTTCAGCTAACTATAAGCTAACTTTTAGCTACCTTTTAGCTAATTTATAACTAACTTCTAGCGAAATTTTAGTTAGATTCTAGCTAAATTCTAGCTAACCAAGGACAAATTGAATTCTTACACACAGCGGCAACGGCGACGGCGGAATCTGTTTATAATATAGAGAGATATAGCTAGCTTTTAGCTAAATTACAGCTAAATATATCTTAATTTTAGCCAACTTTTAGCTGATTTTCAGCTAACTTTTAGCTAACTTCTAACTAACTTATACGTAACTTTTTGCTGACTTTTAGCTTGCTTTCAGCTAAATTATAGCTAAATTCATCAAAATTTTAGCTGACTTTTAGTTGATTTTAGCTGAATTTTAGCTGAATTTTAGCTAAATTTAGGAGCCAAAAATGAGCGGCGTATTTCAGACGGCGACAGCGTCGACAGCGGCGACAGCGGCGATATATTTTTAATAGTATAGAGAGATAATAGCTATGAAATATAGTTGAAAAGGTAGCTATAAATATTTTCGGTAGATAACAAAATTCTGAACTATAAAATTAAGTACATTTTTAACTATAAAAAAGAGCTAAAAGAACACATCGATATAGCTGTGAAAACAGCTCGATACAGCTATTTATTTAACTATTTTTTTAGCTATATTTTACAGCTAATCTTTTTTGACCGGAGTTACAGAGCAAGTAACTGGTAAATGGTCTGACCAGTTCCCAGTTACAGAGCAAGTAACTGGTAAATAGTCTGACTAGTTTCCTGTTACAGAGCAAGTAACTAGTAAATGGTCTGAACAGTTCCCAGTTACAGAACAAGTAACTGGTAAATAGTCCGACTATTTTCAGTTACTTACCCAGTAACTGCTACCCTTTATTTTATGAAGTATACTTGATGCGTCTAATTATCAATTCGAAATCTTAACCTCAAAATTCTCGAATCAATTCTAAGTATCCTCTATAAATATATGAAGACGATTCAGTATATCTCGCGTAACATGTAAGCATGGCGTAGTCGGTGACGTTCATGCTTTTCATTCTAGCAAACGGCGGTTCGATCCCGAGTGAGGTAAGATTCTTTTTCTGTGTTTTCTGTCAAACATTATTTAAATTAACTTAATAAATGAAAAAAATAATTTAAAAATTTTAAAAAATTGTTTCGTCTATAATAAATAAATTAATAATAATTCGGGATAAAAAAATAAACGACTCAATATTGTTTCCTATATATTATCTGCTCAATCAAAATTTACTATATAAATTGTAATTTTTCTTACGAAGCGAGTATGTCACAGCATTACTATGTTAAATAGTTATTTTATATATGTTTTTAGTGAACTTTATGCAGACATTTTTCTCAGTGTATAAGTCTTGTATGCTTAAAAGAAAGGAATATTAATAGTAATAAACCACATAAATATTATATTTTTTTTAATACGATGAGATTTCGCTCTTAAATTGTTTGAAGCTTATGTAATTGACATTATCAGATTATAATATAATGTCAAATATATGTATGTGCGTATATATATATATATATATATATATATATATATATATATATATATATATACTAGGGGGTACCCCCTGCTTGCGCTGCTCGCCAACCCCCGTACATATTTACATTAATGAACATCAGTCAGTAATGTAATTTTTACTGACAAAAATTATTAATAAAATTAATATTCATTATATATTTGCTCAGACAGATTTCCACACCACCCGAAGAGGTACTGTCAATAATACCTTACAATTAATAATTTATAATATAAATGAAATAATAAAAAATGTATAGTATTACGGCGCGTTGGTTTTTTATTGTTTTATTTAAAATAATTATATAAAATCAAGAATAATAATTTTAAGTTATTTTAAAACATGTTAAAATTAATTAAAATTATTCTATTTTTTATTCAATTATTTAAAATAAAACCATGGTTCCCTTCGTCAGTAGCCCTACACAACCATGAGAGTCTATATTCCCTTCTCCTTATACCATAGACTCTGTTTACAATCTATCCTCCACCATCAGTATTACATATTTAAACAAAGTTTTAAAGGTCATTTTATTATTTGTATAATTTGTTATTATATTATTGTTATATAACAATTTTCCAATTAATATTTATCTCTTTTAAATCTTTGTTTAAGTATGTTTATTAGAATAATTATTATAACTTGATATTTTTCAATTAAATATTATTGTAACATGTCTTACAATAATATAGAACAGATATTTTTTTTATTATAATTATTCTAAATTTAAAGTTTAATACCTGATTGAATTCTATATTTTTTAATATTATTATTATTAAAAATTTTTTAAATATTCCTTATATTTGAATAATAATAATAATTCATTTATTTTCCATGTATACATATTTTACATGTTCTTACATATCACCCTCGCACGACAATCCCGTGCTTATCGCTTTTTAGTCTACAATATTTGACCTTTATTTATACCCACTAACCCTTTCTAGTTTTTCAGTTTATTATTTTCTACTCGCTTTATTTACATTTTAATTTCTAGCTATATGTCACAATATTGTTGTTTTATTACCCTTTTCTGTGCTATTTCTCTTTCCCTTGCAATTTTTTCGAATTCCCTGCTGTATTTGCACATTGCCTCTACTGGGTTACCTTGGAGCAACTCTTTTAATCTATAAGTTAATTTCGATTCCTTACCAGTCAGTTTCAATTTTTCTATACCTTCTACCCATTCTTTTTTTATTTCATTTTTGCCTACTTTGCAAATTCATATGTGTTCTAGAGTTTCTTGTTCTATTCCACACAGTCTGCATTTAGTGTCTCGAAAACCTTTATTTTCGCTTCTCCCTATGTTTCCACACCTTAACCTTGACCATTGCTCCCTTATGTGCCCTTTATATTTCCCATTTTCCCAGTAGTTTTCTTTACCCCAAATTTTTTTCCTTCCCTTGTAGTCCTCGCAGTACTTTGACCTATCTATTCTATTCCAATCCTGTTGGATTTCTTGTTCTGCCTTTATTTTCACTACGTTTTCCCACTTTTCTTTAATTTCTTAAGCCTCTTCTTTAGGAAACTGCCAATTTATTTCTTCCCCTATCCCCGCTGCCTTTTGAGTTTTATCCAATCCTTTTCCCCATCTAGTTGCATTTCCATTTTTTAACCCTCTTAATTCCTCCCTAAGGCATATTCTTGGCCATCTCTCTTTATCCATGTTGATAATCCCTACAATGTATTTTGCTGCCCTTTTAATTGCCTCTATTTCAACTCCACTTTTTCCCGACTCCATTCTCCATATGTACCCAGGTGTATTTTCATTTAGTCCCATTGCCATTTTTAAATACCTACTTTGTACTTTCTCTATCACTTCCTTTTTTTTCCATCCCCATATTTCCGCTCCATATAAACATACCGTTTTAAGAGCAGGCCGGATTCGCTGTCCTTGTCTAATTGGCATTTTTGTTATTTACTCAAGTATTAATCGGTGTATCTGCAAATTGAAGGTTAAGCGCAATAGATATTATTATTACAAATATTTATGCACAAGAAAAAAAAAATCTATCGCTTTGTTTTTGAGAAAAGTAAGGAACGCGAAAATATTATAAACATAATCTTTTACTTCGGCTTTCCTTACTTTTCTCAAAAACAAATCGGTAGATTTTTTTTTCTTGTGCATAGATATTCATAATAATAATATCTATTGCGATCAACCTTTATTTTGAAGATACACCGATTAACACTTGAGTAAATAACAAACAACTCAATTGTTATTCGGTCGGTATCAGGTTCTACTCCGGCCTGCCGTTAACAATCGTTTCCAATAGATATATTCTTTCGCTAAATTTTCCCAGTTTCGCCCTTTTCCACATACCCCATATCATATTTATACCCCTTCGTCCTTTTTTTGCACACCTTTTTGCGTGAGTGTTATACGAGTTATTTTCTGTGAACCAGAAACCTAAGTATTTATACTCTTTTACCACTTCCAATTTTTCTTTCTTATATATAAATTTTTCATCTTTTTTCTTCTTCCGCCATTTCTGAAAATCATTATTTTTGTTTTCTTCGTATTTACTTCCATGTCGTTCTCCCTACAAAAATTTTCTAGATCATCTAACATGCTTTGTATTCCTTCTTTTGTGTCTGCTATTGCAGCGATAACGTCTGCAAATTTTAGACAATATACTTTTTTATTCCCTATCACCGTCCCTCCTTCATTTTTCTTCTCCCATCTATCTTCCGCGTCCTCTATATATATGTTGAACAAGGACGGGCTTAATGGGCAGCCTTGTCTTACGCCTCTACTTGTTTCAAAGCTTTCTGTTGTCCCTTCTTCCGTGATTACTTCATTTGAAGTTTTTCCATATATTCCTTTTATTATTTTCAATACCTTTTCCTTGACTCCTAGTTTTTCTAATTTTTCCAATAAAATTTTCCTATTTACCCTATCGAATGCTTGTTTAAAATCAATCCACGCTATGCACAACTTTCCTTTTTTATTTTTTTATTTATTACCGATAAGGCTATTTAACACAAATATGTGAACCCTCGTCCCTCTTTTACCCCTAAATCCTGCCTGTGACTCTTTAATCAGATCGTTTGATTCTAACCAATTTTTTAACCTCCCTGCTATTATATTTGTAAGGAGTTTGTACCCCGCATTTAGTAGTGACACCCCTCTATAATTTTTCACATCATCTATCTCCCCTGATTTAAAAATAGGATATATCTTGGCCTTTTCTTATCCTTTCGGTAGTTTCCCGCTTTCCATTATACTGTTTAGTATATCCGTCAATTCAACTTGCCAATTTAACGTTAATCCTTTTAGGAATTCTACCACCAACCCATCCTCACCTGCTGCTTTGTTATTTTTAATTTATTTTAATGCTTTAGCTACTTCCACCCAACTAATTTCCATTCCTATATCCATTTCTTCTTCAACTTCTACTCTTTCTACTTCTTTTGCTTCTGCTTCTTCTGTTTCTTTATAATTATCCTTGCTGTTATCATTTAAGTTTGTATTTTTGTATCCCAGTAAATTTTTAAAATGGTCTAGCCATACACGTTGTTCTATATTTTTTTCTTTTTTTCTTTCCTTTGGCTTGAATTTATTTACTGCTTCCCAAAATTCCCTCATGCCTCAACTTTGATAGACTTCTTGCCATTTCTTTTTTCTTTTTTCTTCTAATATTTCCCATCTAATTTTTCTTAATTTTCTTTTTTCTTCGGTCAGAATTTTTTTTGTCTGAGTCTTTCCCTGTGTCTAACCATTTTTTCAATGCCCCCCATGTTTTATTCTTTTGTATTCTAACCTCTTTTAGTGTATCAATTGATCCTACCTTAGCCGCTCCTCCTACTTGTTTTACTAAACCTACTTCATGTGCTGCCTCCCATATTTGATTATATAGTACTTCCTACCTGCTTTGCCAATTATTCCCTTCCTTCTTAATTTTTATTTCTTTCTTTTCCATCGCGTTCTTGTATTCGTCCTCTTTATTTTTGTCCCACTTTAATTTATATTCTGGTTTCCTATATTCTAGATTTCTATTATTCTCTTCCCCCCCTTCTATATCTACTTCAATTTTAAAACTGACTGGTAAATGATCCGATTCAATTTTAGGTATAACTTTCATTTCACTTATTATGCTTTTCGTGATGTTATCCAATTTAATTATTAAGTCTAGTACTGACGCCCCTCCTTCCCCTACAAAAGTCAAATTTCCCTCCCAGTCTCCTTTTGTTGCTCCATTTTTTATTAAACAACCTAATTCGTCGCATAACTCTATTAGTTTCCTCCCCTCTCTGTTTAAGGTTTTGTCCTTTGATTTCCTTTTTTCTAAAATTATTCCATCTAACACAGTCTGTTCTAGCCCTATTCTAGCATTTAAATCGCCCACTATAATAACTTTTTCGTCCCTTTTTATACTTGTCTCTATCATTTTTCTTATTTCATCTAATACATTTTTTATATTTTTACTATTGTTATAAACTACTATCACATTTAATCTTTCATTTTTTTTATTTACATTAATGCCTTTTACATATATCCCGAAGCCTCATTCTAAAATGTATTCGAATTGAATATGCTTCTTTATGCCTACCAAAACCCCGCCGCTCGCTCTCCCCTTTGTTTTTTTTCTGCTTGCCGCTTTAGTTGACCATACATATTCATTGCTTAACCTCCCCATAAATTCTTTTTCTTTACTTTTTTCAACCCACGTTTCTTGTTTTAAGATAATATCAAATTCCCTCAAAAATTGTTCTAATCTAAACATCTTATTCTTACCTGCTATGTTCCACGTTATGCATTTAATGTATTTTCCCTCCCCCCCTATTTCATTTCTTTTTCTATTCTCGAAAGGGCTGATACGTTACCATTTCTGTAAGTCTTCCTTCTCTCTCGCTCCATTCATACCATTCCTCTCTCACTCTTATTTTCATGTCACCTAACCTACGTTCTATATTGTATTTTTTCTCTTCGTCTGCTATCATTTTAAGCCAGTTCATAACCTTTCTTTCCCTATCAGTTAACAACCCTTTCTTTTTCATTAATTCAACTTTGTTTTTCATAGATTCTAACTCCACTACTAGCCCTCCTCCTGTTGCTCTTATATTTTTTATATATACCGATAAATGTAATTTATTTTTTATTATATTTTTAATCTCTTTCTTTAAACCCTTCCCCGCCGTTCTTATACCCCTTATCATGATATTTTTTTTCCTATCCTTTCTTTCTTTTAATTCATACATTAGTTTACACTCACTCATCACGTCCGGCTTATAGCTTAAGTAGTCTCTACTGTAGTACAAATCACCCTCTGCCGATGTCGGTTCGTTTCTTGCACTCACGATGTTGTCGTTGCTGTCGTTTATCATCCCGCTCGCCGATGTTCCCTCTTCTTCTCCCTCCGATTCATGTAGTATGCCTCTGTTGCTTGTTTCTATATCTTCTCCATCCCCTGCACTTTTTCTTTCATTTATTTTTTCTTTATTTTTTGAAAAATTTTTTACATCATTTTTTAAAGAATTTATCTCCTTTTTTAACATTTCCATTTCAGTTTTGCATGCTAATCTCTCTTCCTTTATCTGTTCTTTCATTTCACTAACTGTATTAGCTAATGTTTCTTTTTCTTTTTCTAAACTTTCTATGTTCGCCTCCATATTCTTTATCTTGCCGTTAAGTTCCCTTAGTTCTATTGCTATCCTTGTTGCTTGCGTCTTTTCGCTTTGGTTTATTACCGTACTCGAGTCCGTACCTGTTTCCGTCTGTGTATAACTATCTTTGTTTAAACTTGCGTCTTCTTGTTCGCTATTCAATCCTTCCAGCCATATACTTTCTCTATTCGTTTTTACCGGTGAATGAATTACTTTCCATTTGTTACTCTTTCCATTCTTAGACAATTTACCCGTTTCTAAAAATGTTTCCATTGCCGAGTTTATTACTATTCTATTTTCTTCTTTTCGTGGCCTGCCTCTCCTTTTTTCTCCTCCTTTTTTTCGTCGATTTCACTGTCTTCGCTGTCTTTGTCCGCCATATTTATTTTTTCTAACCTCCAAACTGTTTCACTTTTTTTAATTGATCTTTTCCCAATCTTCTTTTCTGTTCTTTCTTTAGATAACACTTATACTGTTTCTTAACTATCTCACTTTCTTTTAGCTTTATTGCTTATATTTATTCCTTGCCTTTATCTGGATTTATCTCAACTTTTTTTATCTGCTATATGCCCGCGTGCTCACCTCTACGCCGGTCGGCCGGAAGTCTCTTATATTTAAATATTAATTATTATTATTTTTCTATAATATTAAGTATCTTTAATTTATATACTCGAAATTTATATATTTCCTTTTTTTTAAATATTAGTTCTATTCAAAGTATATATTTTACAATAGTTTTCAATATCATTAAGATAATCATAATATTATTAAAATATATTTCATAAATAAAACGATAAAATTAAATAATATAATTTTTCCTTGTTTATGAATTATTTTACTTTTATTTTTAATATAACTTGTTCTTATTAAGTCTTTTGGATGTATAAAATAAATATTTATATTGTTTTTCAATATCCTTGACTTTCTTGCTAGTATTAAGAAAGATATATTAAAATAATTTTTACAAAATTCATAGAATGTATTTTCATGTTTGTTTTTCTTAAAATTATCGATTATTTACTTAATAATAAATAATTTTTAATATTATTCATTAATTAAAAAAATTAATATTATATGATACATAATGATACGAATTTTATTAGTTTTTTTTTGTTTCATAAAATAATTTTTTATTTATTGTTTAACCATTTTATTATATTTAAATTCAATTAAAAATGTATAAGTTATAATATAGCTTAATGCAATTAAGTCTTTTTGATGTATGAAATGTATGTTAATTTTCTTTTTTAATATATTTGATTAATTTTCTGTTATTATAAAAGATATCTTTATTATTTTTATTGATTTATTACTTAAACATATTTTATATTATATTTTATAATATAAAGAAAATTATATTAGCAATACGTAATAAATATTTATGATATATTGTATTATGAGTTGTGATATAATATTCCATTATTGGATCACCTATTTCTAACTTATATTGAATAGTATTATTTGTCATATATTTATAATAATATGTTACGTTGTTCCAATTTTCAAAATAAAGTTTTTCATTTTCAATACCGATATAGTTATTAATTGCATTATTTAATCTAGATAAATCTGTATTTTCTTTAAATTTTCCATATATTCTTCGTACTGCTCTTGAAATCTTTCAAATTCGTTTATTTAGTTATTTAAATCATCTTATTCTTCTTGATGTTGTAAGTTTTCTACAACAATGTATTTATTTGAAACTGGATCCCATTCCATTTTATAATGATTAAATTACTATTAGTATTAATTAAATTGTACTTTGAATAACTTTGTTATTATTTTTTTTTTTATAGAAAATTTGAAGTTTGTTTTTATTTTTTTTTCTTAATATTTTATATTAAATTTTTTTTTTAGAAAATTTAAAGTATGTTTTTATTTTTTGTTTTATTATATTATATCTGAAAAAACAAATTTTTTATTAGTATGTAAGAAATATAAATATATTTTTAAAATGAAAAAAAAAATAATTATAATCTTTTCTGCTATCTCTCTAGTACTTCTTTCCATACTATATTGGCTAATTCATTTTTATTTTCTAATTCATTTTGAATATGTATTTTAGAAGGATTTTTACTTCTTGAAAGAGCAACATACAATTGTCCATGTGAAAATAAAGGATTTTTTTACGAATATTTCTACGTTTTTAAAACTTTGACCTTGTGACTTATTCATAGTTATAACAAAAGCTAATATAATAGGAAATTGTTTTCTATGTAAAATAAATGGTAAAGACGATGATTCATTTGTGCTTAATGTAATACGCGGTATAAAAACTTTATTTCCTTTATTTTTACCTGTAATTACTTCAGCTTCTATGTTGTATTTAAATAATCTCGTTAATCGTGTTCCATTGCATAATCCATCTTTTATACTTAAATTTCTAATCAGCATTATTACGGCATTTATTTTTAAATTAAGTTTATGTGAAGGTAATCCTTCTTTTATATTAATTAACATTTCTATTGGATAATTTAAATGAATATTATCATCTGTTTGATCAACAACCTTATATGTTGCATAATCAATACTATAATATGTCATTGTTTCATTATTAATTAAATTAAATATTTTATTATTTAGAATATTCACATCTTCATTATGTGTACTTAAAATAACATTTTTCGGAAAACAATAATTATTGTTAATATTTTCATAAATTTTATTACAAACATTATTAGTTTTCCATTTTTCTGGTATAATAAATGTATCAACTATTCCTTCTCCGATATCTAATAAAAATGATGAAAAACTTTCATCATTAGATCTTACATTTTTTTTAATTTAAAAATATAAAACATGGGCCTTAGGGTTGAATATTTTAAAATTTGTTCTATAATTGTATGTTTTATTTCCATGTTTTAATACAGGTAAAATTTGACGAAAATCTCCACCTAAAATAATAATTTTTCCTCCAAAAATTTCATTACTATGACAGACATCTTTTAATGTTTTGTCAACTATATCAAAGCTTTTTTAGGAATTATTGATGCTTTGTTCCATATAATTACATTTGCTTCTCTTAATTTTTTCTTATCTGAATAAGATTTTAAAAATGCACTTTTAATGTTATTAAAATTTAACGGTAATCTGAAAGTTCGGTGACTGGTTAAACCTTTTGGTAATAAAATTGAAGCAATACCTGTCCAAGCCATTGATAAGAATTTTTTTTTTATTGTTACAAAATAATATATTAATGCTTTATATAAAAATGTTTTTCCAGAACCTCCTGGTCCATCTATGAAAAAAATTTTATGATTATCTCATATTATATTAAAGTGAAACCACTTTTGCCGTTTCACTGGTTCTCCGGTTCTCCGCATTTTTTAAATGTGTCTAATCTTTTAGTAATAGAAGTAGCAATTTTTTATTGGGCCCTATATAATTAGTACTCATTAGTCATAACCTTTTTTTTTAGGCCATATTTTTTTGGGTCTTATATTATTTTGGGCCCTATATTTTTATCCAATGCCCATTTTTTTGGGCCCTTCTTTTTTTTAATTCTTATATTTTCTTGGGCTCTTTATTTTTTTGGGCTTTATATTTTTTTGAGCCTCATATTTTCTTGCACCTTACATTTTTTTGGACTAAATATTTTTTTGGGACTAATATTTTTTTGGTCTCCATATTTTTTGGGCTTTATATTTTTTTAGGCCTTATATTTTCTTGGGCCTTATATTTTTTTGGGTCCAATAATTTTTTGGGACCAGTACTTTTTTGATCTTTATATTTTTTGGGCTTTATATTTTTTTGAGCCTTAAATTTTCTTGGGCCTTATTTTTTTTGGGCCCGATAATTTTTTGGACCCAATATTATTTTGGTCTCTATATTTTTTGGGTTTTATATTTTTTTGGGCCTTATATTTTCTTAGGCCTTATTTTTTTTGGGCCTAATATTTTTTTGGCCCAATAATTTTTCAGGTCCTATATTTTATTTAGCTCTATAAATATGCAGTCAATATGCAGCCGATTAAACAGTGCACCCCAATATGCAGCCAATCCAACAGCGCATCCCAATATGCAGCCAATTCAACAGCGCATCCCCATATGCAGCCGATTTAACAGCGCGTCATTTAATATAGCTGATTCAACATCATATCAAACTATTCTGAAAGCGTCAGTCGATATCATATATATATACATATATTTTAGTAAATATTATATTTTTTATTATATTTCGAGTTCAACTATTATACAACAACATAAACAACATCTCTCAACATATTCTTTATAATATCTCTTTATAAACAATGTTTTTTGTATATATTGTGTTCTGTTCATTTTTATTTTCTCTGTTGACAATAGCGTAGTCACCTAAAAATAATTTTAAATTATTTTTAAAATTCGTCCTTGAAAGAGCAACATATAATTGCCCATGACTAAAAACTGGTGACGACAAATAAACACCAACTTTTTTATAAGATTGTCCTTGTAATTTATTAATAGTCATTGCAAATCCTAATCTAATAGGAAACTGTTTTCGTTGCATATTCAATGGAATTTCTTTCGTAGATGGATATAAACTTATTCTTGGAATGAAAACTAATTTACCTTTGTTTTGTTCAGTTGCTGATTCCGCTTGAATGGAATATTTAGGGAATTTTTTCACTATCAACCTTGTTTTATTACAAAGTCCCTTATTGACATTTAAATTTCTTAAAAGTATTATTATAGCCCCTACTTTTAAATGTAATTTATGTGCTGGAAGTCCATTAGGAGTTAACTCATTTAAAAATTCTGTAGGTAACATAATATCTAAATTTTCTTTGTTATCATCTTCAGCTGTATCAATACTTAAATATTTAACATGGTTTCCTTCCATTAAATTGAAAACATTGTTATTGATTTCAGTATCATCATTATTTTTAGGAGCCAAAATAACTTTTTTCGTTAGATTCATATTGTTTATTTTTATTGTTTTTCCGAATATTTCTTCGACAAAATTTTCTTTAATGATAAGATTATCCGGTATAGCACTTTGATCACTATCATCTTCAAAAACATTGCAGCATTTTCCATCTCCGATATCTAATAACCATTGTTTAAAATTATTATCACTATCCAAAACTCGCAGATTTTCATTTGACTTCATTTAAAATTTTGCCATGATAAACTAAATTTAACTGAATTTTTAATAATGTTCATACGACCACCATGTCGTACGATTGGTAATTTTTGCCTGAAATCTCCTGATACAATTACAGTTTTACCACCAAAGGGTTGGTTTACATCGCATAAATCTTGAAAAAGACGATCAACTGCTTCAAAAGCAAATTTGGAAGTCATGGATATTTCATCCCAAATCATTATTTCTGTTTTCTTTAATTGTTTGCCTACTGCAGAATTAGACTTAACATTACAAGTTGTACAATCTGTTATATTTAACGGTAGTTTGAATGTTGTATGCACGGTTTTTCCATCGACTAATGAATTCGCTGCTATACCTGCCCAAGCTACACATGAATAATGTATGGTATGATTTTTAAAATAAGCTATTAAAACGTTAAGTAAATAACTTTTTCCACTTCAACCTGGTCCATCTATAAAAATATATTTTTCTTTACTTTGGTTGTTTAAACTTTTTATAGTAGAGTTAAATATTTGCCTTTGTTTATCATTTAAAGAATTTATTTTCATTTCTAATTCATTAAGAATATTATTATTATGATTTAAAATTGTTTGATTATTATCTTCTTCTATAAATGTGCTTATGTTAGGTAAATTGAAATCGTTTAATGAAAATCCATTGACTTGTAAATTATTTCTAATAACATTCAATGCATGATCTTCACACATATTTTATTTTGTATTCAGGGTGGTAAAATTTATCTTTATATTTTTCATATAAATCTCATGCATTTATAGGATTATGAAAAACGCAAATAAAAGCAAATAATTCACGAAGAGCATAAGGGAATTCTATTGAAGATGCTTCTTCCAAACATCTATCCCATTCTTCATCTTCATTAATTAATTGTTTTGCCTTAGCTGCCTCATAAAATGAATTGTACATCACATCATAAACAGTACGCAAAGCTTCATAAGACGTGGCTCCTTTCACATGCAATAGTAATAACCTAATAAAATAACGTTCTCTATCTTTCAGACTTACTAACAAGGAGAGTACCCGACCTTCGGGAAACGGATTTGACTGAAACTGGGGGATATGATTTTTTGATGAAAAAATAAACCCGTGTTTTTTCTTTTATTTGAATAGGCACCATAGACGGAGATATAGGCATTTTTTCGAAAATATAATGAAAAGGAGCTTTTATAAAATCTTGAATAACCAAACAACTAAGACTCTTATAAAAAAATGTACGGAAAATAAAATAAAGTACAGATTAAATTTTTTAATTTAAGCTTCGTTGCATTGAAAAAGCTTGTGTGGTTCAAAAGTTACAGGTGAATAAAATAATGAAATAGCGTAAAAAATTGATTATATGTTACACGCTAAAATATTAACAAATATGTAGTAATTTTCTATTTGGCACAACTTTTGAACCACACAAGCTTTTTTAGCACAACAAAGCTTAAATTGAAGAATCTAATCTGTACTTTATTTTATTTTTTATACATTTTTTTGTAAAAGTCTTAGTTGTTTGGTTATTCAAGATCTTATAAAAGCTCCTTTTCATTATATTTTCGAAAAAATGCCTATATCTCCGTCTATGGGGCCTATTCGAAGAAAAGAAAAAACACGGGTTCATTTTTTTCCATCAAAAAATCATATCCTGCTGTTTCAGCCAAATCCGTTTCCCGAAGGTCGGGTACTCACCTAGTAAGTACATTCTACTAAGTATTGGTTTTCTTTTTTTTTCTTTTATTCCACTTTTTCAGTTTTTCATCAAATGTATAAAAATTTGGTATTTCTGAATACACGTGATTTCGTGCTTCAAAATCTTCTCCATTCAATTCAAAATATGCTGTCAATGTTGTTCCCACATTTTTTTGCATGATCATTTTTTCTTTTCCTCCTTTAAAAAATACGTTTTGTTGATTTTCTTCATGAACGCTTAGACGTTTTATAGTATGTGAAATGACATGTAAAGGATATTCTAATAATCTGTGCATTGCTTCAGGTGGACATAAATTTCGTGTATTAATGTATTGTTGGATTTCGTCATATTTATATTCAACATTTTCACTATTGTCATTTTGAAAAGTGTCTTTATTTTCTGATTGAAAATGTACATTTACTTGATGTATTTTAATGTGTGAACAATCATGACCTTTATAACAGTATTTGAATAAATATTTAATGCATTGAACAGTGCAACAAACTTCTACGTTTATGTGTGCATTAAATTTCAATAATAAGTAAGGATAGTGAGGAACACTAAATCCATTATCTGCAATTCTTTGTGTAAATTTATTTTTGAAAATAATTTTGACGCCATCATTTTTGCGTTTGTATAGTGGATATCCATTTATCTTAAATGTTGTTGTATTATTTAATTTTTTTGGAAAATTTTTCGTACATTGTTTCGTATTTCTATCCATACATAGACAATTTATATTTTGCATACGACAGGGACGGCGTATCATAAATTGTTTAACAATACTTTATAAATTTGGATAAATATCTCTATTTGGAATTTCTGCACTTATTAGTTTATCAACTTTTTTGGAAATATCAAATTTATCATTTTTATCTAAGAGTAACAACATACGAATATGCGGTAATCCTCGTTTTTAAATTCAATTACATAGCTATATGCAATTCATTTTCCTATTATTCCCTTTTTTATTACTACATTTTTTAATTCTTTTACTTTTTAATAAAATACTTTTGTTATAATATCTGGCTTAACTATTGCATTTTCATAAATTTCCAAGTTTTCAATTATTTCTTTACAATGTGGGTTACAGGTCATAGTTACAAAAAGGTCAGGTTTACCATGATAATTTACAAGTGTCATTGAGTCAATGAAATTTGGTTTTAAAAATCGTGGACTTCCTGTAAAGTTTGACGGTAATACTACCATTTTTCCAAATTTTGAAGAATCTAATTTTTTTTGTTATGTAAATAGTCCATAACACCTTTATAACAATCACTTCTTAATAAGTTTTGGTTTTTTCGTATGAAATAAAGCGTATAGCTGCAAAAGTAGTTATCTCCAAAAAAATTTTTTTTAAGAAATAACATTTTTTGCTGTACTTATACTTAAAAATCAGTGTATTTTGCAATACACCATATTTTTTTCATTTCATAAAAAAAGATTATACCTATATTTTGGTCCCATATGATTTTTTTATGATGAATTTTAATGTTCTGTATACGAAAATGCAATAAAAATAAATTCGGAAAAAATGGAGATAGCTACCTTTGCAGCTACACGCTTCAAATATAATCTGGAGGTTCCAACTTTTTCAAACGCATTAACAATAAACTGTCGAGATAATTTTTCTAAATTAAGGAACGGATTGAATTCATTTCTAACACTAAGTCTATAATTATAAAATTTAAAATTTGAAATATTACATTTTTCAAATTTACTTTTCATATTTGGCATCCATCCAAAACCACCATTAGGATGAATAAGCTGATGTCATAGGATCTGTATGTTTGCTAATTGTCGGTATACTAATTGGCTTATCATACTTAGAGTAAATGACAATATCACGTTCAATAGGAGGCTGATCGTCTTCACCAACATATACTATTGCAACTTCATTACAGGTAGATAGATTATATCTATTTTTATCCAAAATATTATTGCGGACAATAGACATAGTAACAGTTCTTGGAGGACAATAGATTTTTGCACGTCATTGTAGTTCTTCTTCTTCTACTTTATGCATCATTTAATAGGCTTTAGCATAAGGGTTAATGTCTCTTATCAAGATATCTAAATGTTTTAATAATGTTAAATTTATATTAAACTCATTCCGTTTAATCGTTGCCATTTCATTATCTAAAATATATAATTGTCCATGTTTACGTGCTTCATTTTTTTAAAAATATAACGCATATACATTATGGTAAATTTTTACACATATTCTAATAACTTGTTGTCCTTCACCCGGCAATGTATCAAAATTAACACTAAAATTTGCGAATGCTAAAGCATCATTGTACAACCTAACATTTCGTCGAAAATTAATAATTTCTTCCGTTAATTTAGTTGCTAAACACTTTAATTGTTCTGGGTAAGAAGGATTTTCTAACAATTCTACTTGACCTTTATGACAACAATTGGAGAAATCGTTACTTTTAGTATATTCGAAAGCAAAATTTTCTGCATCACGATAAACACATGTATTTGTCATGAAACCAATGTAATTTTCAGATATGAGATTTTCATTGAAATATATATTTGCTGTGCAACCAATCAGTTTCGAATTAATTTTCTAAATTAATATTTTTTTATTTGATTTCTTTAATTTTTTTTCTACTTTGCCCTTTATTGTTTTATCATTAACTTTGTTCAATACAATATTATGATTGTTATTATAATTATTATTATTGTAATTTTCATTGTAATTGTTGTCTTTCATTTTTAATTGTTTACACTTAATAAAAAATGTCTTGAATTGATAAGAATCATATTTATGTTTTCGCTTTTTTCATCTATTGGTTTATTTATTGTAGTATCATTATTAACATGTTTATTGTCATCAATTTCTATTTGTTTACATCTTGTGCGTAATTATTTTAATTGGTAACAATTATTTTTTAATTGTATTTTTTTAATTATATCGGCATTTTCCAATTTTTGATTTTTAATTTGTACCATTCTCTCATATTCATTATATTGTTCACTAATAACTCTTCTATAAGTCTCTTTTTTGCGTAATTTTTCTTCTTCATGCAATTTCTCAATTTATTAGTATCTCTATTTTCAAATGATTTTATTTTTTATATCTTAATATTTCCAATTTTTTTTATATTTATTTGGTTGTTCTTCTCTCATTTTTATGTAAGCTTTTTTCTTACGTGTAGCTTCATTTCTACGTGTTTGTTCCATTTTATCAGTACCCTTTTTTATCTTTGATTTCATTTTTGTTATTTTAGTATTTTTAATTTTTCTTTATATTTATTGGGTTGTTTTTTTTAATTTTTATATAATCTTCTTTTTTACGTGAAGCTTCATTCACACGTATTTGTACCAATTAATCAATACTCATTTTTTCTTTGAATTTCAATTTTGTTATCTTAGTATTTTCTAATTTCACTTCATATTTATTTAGAATTTTTTCTTTGATTTTTATATGAGCTTCTTTCTTACGTAAAGCCTTATTCGCACGTAGTGGTTCCAATTTATCAGTACTCATTGTTTCTTTGAATTTCAATTTTGTTATCTTAGTATTTTCTAATTTCTGTTTTTATTTATTTGGTTGCCCTTTTTTCATTTTCATATAAACTTTTTTCTTACGTAAAGTTTTTTGAACTCGTCTTAGTTCTAATTTATCATTACTTTTTTTTTCTTGCATTTCCATAATAATGTCTTTTACTGAAATTTTTTTATATTTATGTGATTGTTCTGTTACCATTTTCCTATTAACGGGATGTCGGAGCTGCAGCAATTGAGTTTTGCTTTTTTTATTTCATCAATATTTTTTTAAATTTATAAATTAAATAAATATAATGACTTGTCCGCACAAAAGCTATATTAATAAAATAATTTTTGCTATAATAAAAAAATCATTTGGACGTGTTATTTTTTTATGAGCTTGGATTGGAAATTAGATATCCAACTCGATAAACCTAACCATAAAATACGATACATTGAAAGTTTTTATTATAACTTTATAAGTATAATATTTTGGTGGATTTCTTGAGTTGTCCGCACTAGAGTTTTATCTTACAAATTTTTAGTTTGTAGCAAAAAAACTCGATTAAACGCATCGTTTATTTATAAGCTAGGATTAGAAATATTATTAGAAAGCGGGCAGCTTTGTCATGCTCTTAAGTCCTATTACAAATAAAGCTTCTTTTTCATCTATTTCTTTTGATTCTTTTTTTCCTTCATTTAATTTAATCTCAACTGCCTAATTTTACCATCGTTATAATTTAAGTGGATATCATCGATTCCCATTATATCATTACCTGGTTTTAAAAAATTTGTATCTGAAATGTCATTGTCAATTTCCATCAAAATTGTTTCATGATTCGAATTCTTTGGTTTACGATATATTCCCATGATCTTTTTTTGTTCTGCCAATAAATGCGTTTGTTAATTTTTTTCTAATAGTTCAAGCTCGTCGAAATCTAAATTCAATGGTATTTGATTTAGACGTTGCTCATGACAAAAACTCCTTCTTATCATGTCCGTTGCATTATCGTAATTATTATTTGCATTATTATAATTTTGTAAAACTGGAAACATTCTGATTTGTTGCATTTTAAAAATTCTTGATAAAGTAATCGCATTTGAGAAAAATCATATCTTAAACAACATGGACCTAAATTATAAAGTATTGCAACAGCAAAAACAATTGCAAAAACGCCACAATTATAATTATTTGTTTGTGATTGTACTGTTTTGAATACTATGCTCAATTCTGATTTGTTTGGAAATAATCTGTTTATATAAATCTTATGCTTATCTTAAAGATATTTAAGATTTAAGCTGTCATATATATGAATCACCTTATGATTATAATACACACAAATCCGGTGACCCTTTTCTAAATTTCCGGAAAATAATAACTGTATTCATTCTCCATCAATCGGTACTGAATGAATATATTATGGTTTTTGAATTAGTGAAGTTAATTGCATGTTGAATGAGGTGCACCATTTTGAAATATTATTAAATTCTAATACATGAATATCAGTTAACATGAAAGCAATTCAACTATACAATCCCTGTCCCTTAACAATCAATTTATCCTTCTCAGTCAAAACCATTATTGAAAATTTAAATGTTTTTCAGAATTTTAATTCATTTTTAATGAAATTTTTTCAAAGATATTCACAAAATAATTGCTTGTATATTAACTAATTCAATTTACTGCTTTTTTACTTTAAAAGCTGAAAAATAAAAGAAATTATAAGAAACGCTATGAATTAATTATTATATGATAAATAAATAATAATAAAATTTGTAAAAATAATATAACGATAAAAAATGGTTATTCTCGGCAATTATACATTTATATATATATGGGACATTTTACACCAACTGGAAGAGCAAAAAAATAAAAATCGCCGAAACTCTAAGAATATATTAAGTTGGTTGCCCAAAATGTGTAAAAAAATTTTTAAGAATTGAGATTGGAAGGTGTTATGTCCGGTCACCTTAAATAGGTTTACTCGGACATGTGTTTGTTTGGGATATTTCTTGTTGGTATTGTTAAATATTTTTTGGTTTTTTAAAAGACTGCGGGATAGAGGAGCTTAATCGCTTACCTTGTCTTAACTGCTGGCTGCGTCGTCGAAAGCAAAGGAGTTTATCTACTTAATAAACTTTACACTGAAGGGCGCAGTGCTCCTCTCTGGTTGCCCGTTTGTTAATTATTTAGGAACTGGATTAATGGCACTTATGTTCGCAGAGATTATTTTTGTATATTTTTGTAAATGATATTTATTTTATTTTATTACAAATGTTGTACAAGCTATTGATAAGTGAATCGCGCAGATTTACAATAATAAATCGGAAGAAACCTCGTTAGTATTTTTATTTATTTTTATTTGAAAATAAAATAGGAAATATTCTTTTTATTAACACACTTTTTCCCCTAGCAGTAAGTTGTATAAAAATCGCGTTCTTATTGGGCTGACTTGTCAAAATAAGCGCGCGACTAAATTAAGTTATTTCGCTTGTAATTAAATTTAAGAAGGAAATAAAGCGCGAGTTACAAGTTTTTATTGTTACGATTTTACACTTGATTTATGTGCAAGTCGAAAAAGGTGTTACCCTTGCGAGGTCTAACTGCGGACTGACTTATTAAAATTATTTTTCTCTGCAAGAAAGGTACAAATCTAGAAATAAAATGCAAGTTTTTCAAAATTTAATAGAGTCCTATTGGTCAGTTCGGCCGTGAGAAACTCTTTAGAATCTCACATTCGGTGACAGAAGATATCTTCTTATCACGCCTAAAAATGCTGAGGTAGCGTATACGGCGCGCGAACTTACTGCTTTTCTGTTAAGACTAATACAAGAAATTAAATTTATTTTTTTAATACAGTATATTCCTTATTACTAAAAGATTCATTTATTTATCTACTTATATGTATTTATTAATGTTATTTAGGGAGAGAACTGCAAATAAATATGTTTATATGCATACATAATGTATATGCGTATATATAATTATATATACGTACGCACATTTATATGTATAATAAAAGGTTAAAAAAAATTAAAACGAAAAATGATTTTTCGTACGTCCGTGATTATGCGGATGTAACACCCCCACCGTGAAAACAAAGCAATAAGATTTTAATTGTTTTGCTTTGGGGTTCCCAACAGTTTGAGCTCGATGTCTCGGATGGTTTTTCTTGATGGTGGCATAGAGTTAGATCTGCTGAGTCCTCTTCTTGGCGGATTCAATGATTCCGTTGACCCAGTGGCTGTTCCGTGTTCTGATGTTTTATCCTTCTCTGTACGTTCGGGCTTAGCCAGGCTCGTAAGCAAATGTGTTATCGAGCCGAAAATGGCTCTCAGGAGTCTTGTACTCCATCCATATACCGTGTATAGAGTGTATCCGCGGATTATGGTGTCGAAGATCAGTTTGATTACTTGACATAACAGGATAATCATTAATATTCCTGCCGAGATTTGGCCAAATTTTTGAAACCCATTCCACATTTTGTTAAGTGTGGATTCCATCATTGTTTCCATTTCTTCTGGCGTCAACAGGTTGTTAAACTTTACAGAGCGCGTCCTTGCTTCTCTGTCGTTAAGCCGTCTCGCTATTGCTTCTAGCATTGCAGGCTTTTCGGCTGGAAAGATCGAATGTTCGCGTAGATTTTGCAGGTCTTCCGGTGTGTATGTTCCATTTTCCAAGACTTCTGAGATGCTGGCGTGTTTCCAAGTCGGTTGGACAAATGGTTTTAGGGTTTGTGGTAGGTTTACCTCCGTTGCTGTAAGGTGAATCTTAAACCATTTCTCGCTGATTTTGAAGATACTTGGTATAAGTGTGTTGCAATCTCTAATCGTTCCTATTTGTGCTAGCACCTTGCTGATAGGTTTGGCGAAGTACGCTTCGTCATCGCAAGTCACTGGTACTTCGTAGTAGCATTGTTCTGTTTTTCTTATTTTGCAGGATTGTGGTACACATTGAATTATGTGGGCGACTTCTCCTGCTGCTATGGCTAAATAACCTTGCTTCTTCATAACTTTCATGGCAAAAAGGTCTGGATTTGAGAACGCCAGAGGTAGAGCATTTTCTATGATTTGCTTCTCCAATATACATCGGTGCAGGACTATGTCACGATATAGTGATCCTAGTTGTTTATCGAGATGTCTTCCGAGATTCATTATTTTTGCGTTAAAATATGTAGTGAGGATGATATCTGGTACCTCCAAGCTTTTTCGGGTGGTGAATGATTTGCCTCTTGTGGTTTCCAAAATGAATAGTTCTGTTTGATCCGTTTTAATTAATTTATATCCGCATAGCATTTCTTCTCCAGTTTTGGTTAGACCAAAATTTATCTTCCCAGTTGAATTACCAAAGTAGATAACAGGAGCGTTCGAATTGTTATCAACCATACGTATCCCTATACCTTCATATAGGATGGTGAATTCATCGAACTTACATGTGGATCCCATTACTGGAGTCCAGAAAATGCAGCTTTCTTCCTCATCAATGCATCTACCGCTGGTGTAGCTGCATCGAGTTCCGGTGCTTAGGATCACCATATTCTTTTTTTTATCTACGGTGACCTCGTAGTCTGTTGCTTTGATCTCCAGCTTCGCAGTTACGACTACTTTTTCGTATTCATATCCATTATCATTGTAAGTTGTACCCTCACAATATCCGTTTGCATCCAATCTTCCGGCGACTGTGACAGTCCTTCTATTGGTCGCGTTCACCAATAGATTATTTATTACGGAGCGTCCATATTTATATTGGCCATATCTAACGAGATCTTCGCATGCTTCTCTCGTTGCCAACTCCATGAATGTGGTAGAGCCTCCTTTTACTTTTGAGTTGTGCGAATGCATACCGCAATACGTAATTTCCTGCTCTACCTTTATTCTACATTGGTAAGCTCGGACCTTGAAATATTGAGTATGTTGTAGCAGCTGGAGGTATATTTCTTCTTCAGCAGGTGCTGCGTCGGATAGCACGCAGTCTCCGACTTCTGTAAGTGCTATAGTCGTTATGTTGGGGGTGGCAGATCCGCATTCATATGTCGTAAAAGTAACGGCGACTCGAATATAAGTGTACAAAAAGAACATTAATTTGCAGTTCATCCTCCTATAACAAAAAAAAAATAACTTAAGATTATTCGTAGACTCATTATGCTGATACAGGTATGGTTATTATGTTGCGTAGTTACAGTTGATTGAGGTTATAAGCATTTTTACCCAATTACTAAGATAAATTTTTAAAGATGCGTGATTAGGTAAAGTGAATTCACCAACTTGCTTAAGTTTCTTTATTCGTTATTACATCCAAAGAAAAGAAAAATTTGGATATGCATACGTATCACAAAGCAAAGAAATCGAATGATAAAAAATAAATAATACGCAGATTTACGTTAATTATCGTTATGTGTATTCACTTTAAGAAATCTTTAGTCAAATGTAGAGTTCTGATCATTATCGATCGAGCTTTCAGATCTTAGTTTCGTTAAGCGCAATTTATTTGGGTGTACAATTTTCGTAGTATTTTTAAAAGAAATTTTAATATTTCTACCATTTTCTAATATCTCAAGAATTCTATGTGGCCCGGTATACTGCGGTTGGAATTTTCCCTTTCTAGGTTCTATTAATAACATTACGTGGTCATTAACCTTAAAATTACTCGGGTTTAACTTCCTATCGTAATATTCTTTGGAACGTCTTTTTGCGTTATTTAGATTTTCTTTAGCTAATTCGTGTATTTTTAACAATTTTGATCTTAATCTAGTCAAATAGTCATAATAAGTATCGGTAGTATTTTCCCCAATACCGCCCTCGCTGATGGCACGCGAGCTATCTTCCCATATACGCATTCGTATGGGGTGAGCTTCGTCCTTCATGAACGCTGGTATTGTAGGAAAATGTCGCACATTCACACCATTCATCCCATTGTCGTATATTTGATACATAGTTCATTAACCATTCCTTTAACGAGTGATGCATTCGCTCAATAGATCCATTGGATTGAGGGTGAAATGCGGTGGTAATACATGTTTTAATTTTACACATTTTCGCGACGTTTTTCATTAATGAACTGATAAAATTCGCACCTTGATCCGTCAGGACTATCCTTGGTGACCCATGAATAAAAACAAATCGTTTTAGAAAAGCATCGGCAATTGCTGTTGACGTAGTGGAATCTAAAGGGACAGCTATACAAAATTTTGTTAACAAATCTTGCATCGTCAAAATGTACATGTTCCCATTTCTGGTCCTATCCAATGGACCTACGATATCTAACGAAATCTTTTCGAAGCTAGAACCCGGTGTGTCTGTTAACACCATAGGTTGCCTAACCTTATTTCTAACTAGTTTATTTAGTTGACAAGTGCGACACGCGTTGACAAAATTTTGGATTCCCGCTTTCATATTTGGCCAAAAATAGTGTTGTCTAACTCGGTTATATGTCTTTGTTATACCTTTATGACCGTTTATTGGTGATTCGTGAATTTCGCGTATAATTTGTTCACGTAGATCTACTTCTGGTATTTGTATCAAGTTTTTACAGATTATTATCTTAGTTTGAGAATCTGAAAATATATCCTTCAACAGATCGACAATTTCACTCCACGTGATATCGTCTATCTGTTCTGTTTTTGAAATTCTCAAGGATAACAGAGATGTTGTTTGGCATACGTCTAGCAGTGAAAAAATAGCATCCTTGAAAATTTCTCTATCTGTTTGTATATGCAGATTTTCTTTAACTGGCAAAGCTATCAGAATCTTTTTGTCATTTTCAATGACTTTTGCTCTTGCAAGGACAATATCTTGCAGGGGCGGAAGTCTTTGTTCTTGTTGCAGAAAAAGTGCTCCTGAGTCGAGAGGTTGATTTTTTTGTGTTATGAAATAGGTCAGATTGTCTTTTGCCATGAGAAAGTTATCTCTCGTTTCGATTATATTTCGTGATGATCGAGGTCGATTTGATTCGTCTCGACCTATCTCATACTCAACAGATAGAGGAGCTTCATTCGCCCTGGACGGATTTGAATGTAATTCGTCCCTGAGCGATTGATGATCCTCAGAAATATTTGTATTTTCATTCATAGCATCGTCAGTCACGTGAGCGTCTTCGGGTGGTTTATTTGCTGTAGCTTCTAAAGATTCCTTAATGATGTCTAGCGTCCGTGACAGTTCGTCGGCTGGCAGTTTATATCTGTCTTGCTCGATTTTAGTCAATTTTACGCTTGTTAGTATACTGTCGAAGGGTATCTTATCGTCATAGTCAAAAGAATATATATGTTCGTCTCCGTCTTGACGCGTTAACTATCGTATGGATATTACTTTATTATTTGATTTAATGTACTGTTTGCTTTGGCATAAATAAAAACTGTCCTTACTGTTTCTTACTGCTAGGAAGTCATTCTTTTTAAACAGTGTCTCGGTTGCGATTGACTCTAAAGCGTTTATTTTATAGACCGGTTTACACGTATTTTCCTCGGAAGTTATCTTAACGATTTCTTTAGTTTCCGATTCGCGTATATTTTGCACTTCGTTATCCGGAGGGTTACGTGATAGCGCGTCGGCGACGAAATTAATTTTTCCTGGAAGATATCTGATTGTAAAGTCAAATTTGTCTCTTAATTCAAAATACCATTTTTTTAATTTAGATGTACAGTCCTTTATTTTGTGCAGCCAAACGAGAGGTTGGTGGTCAGTTATAAAGGTGAAATGTCGGCCAATCAGACAATAGTCGAATTGATCGCCGCAAAATCGCATTGCGAGTAGTTCCTTTTTGATAGTGCTATAATTCATCTCGGTTTTTGTAAGCAATCGGCTTGCGTAAGCTACAGGTAAATCTGAATTTTCCTTCTTTTGAGATAGGACACCACCGACTGCGTAGTCTGAGGCGTCTGTTGTTACGAAGAATTCCTCTTCGAAGTTTGGATGTTGCAAAATTGGTTCATTAATTAGGCAGTTTTTGAGCGTCTCAAAAGCTATTTCCTGTTCATCTGACCAATTGAAAGCTACTGCTTTCTTCAAAAGGTTTGTCAATGGCTTTGCGATCGTTGCAAAATTTGGGATGAAACGTCGATAATATCCGCACAGACCAAGAAATTGGCGTATTCCCTTGACATTTCGTGGACGAGGGAATTTTTCGACAGCTTGGGTCTTATTTGGGTCTGGTCTCATGCCTTTATGACTAATCTCGTGACCAAGAAATGTCACTGATGTTTCGTAAAATTGGCACTTTAAGGGATTTAATTTTAGGTTAGATTTCCTTAAAGTCTCTGTGAATTCCAGAAATAATTCGTCTAGATCGTTTAGATTTTTCGCAAATAGTATGACGTCATCAATATATCCTAGCTTTCCTTTTCCTTTCGAGCTTAGATCTAACGGTTTATGCCCTAATATTTTATTGGTTAATTCTTGAAAAGTACTTGCCGCTGTTCGAATTCCGAAAGGCATTCTTTTGAAGTGAAAGTGACCATAAGGAGTAGAAAAGGCTGTTTTCTCTCGGTCTTCTTCTCTAATCATCACCTGATGGAAACCTGAATACATATCCACGACGATAAAATAGCGAGCCCCGCCGAGCTGCTCGACTAAATGCGTAATATATGGGATTGGATGTGGATATGGCTTGATTTTTTCATTTAATTTTCGGAAATCGACTACAACTCTCCACTGTGGCTTCCCTTCAATATCGTCTTTCTTTTTGACGACCCAGAGAGGGCTGTTAAAAGGCGATTCACTTCTTTCGACTATATCTGATTCTAACAATTTACTTATTTGCTCGTAAACAACTTCTTGCAATTTTTGAGGTGTTGGATACTGTCTTACGTTCACTGGTTCTTCGTCGTAGGTTTCGATTTTATGTTCGATTATGTTAGTGGCAGAAAGGGGTTCTCCTTTCAAATGAAAAACATCAGCAGTTTTTTCAATGAGCTTCTGCAGCCTTGCTTCGTTTTCTTCCGCTATATGGTTTTTAGGTATGTCGTTTAATATACATTCTGTTCTGTTTTTGACATTAGCATTGTATATTCGCTCAAAATTTTTGTGTTTTGAACTTCGATTATCCTTTTTATATGGCTTGACGTAGAATTCAGTGACAGTATTTATGTCTAAGATAGTTCTGTTGATGCATGGTTCTATATCAGAGTAATTTACATAAGTTTCTATTGGTTGATTCACCTGATTTATTTCGATATAGTCCAGCAAATTTGCACCTGGAAGGAAATCTCGAATTATTATATCTTCTTCAGTGGTTTCTGTGCTTTCGTTATCTGATATTTCAATTTCCCCTTTTGTTAGACTTGTGCTTACCGTGTTGCGCGGAGCTTTTTCGGGCTTAGCATAAGTCTTGTAGGTGCTATGTCGCACATTGTCATCGTCGCTTACCATGTTGCGTGGGGCGTTTTCGGGCTTTGCGTACGATGGTTTTGGATTTCGGCTTGGGGATTCGATTAAATTTGCGATAGAGTTCGGAGCGTCATCGTCTACCGTGTCGCGCGAAGCATTTTCGGACTCAACGCATGACGTTGCAGAATTGGGTAACATCTGCACAGGAACCTTAGATTTAGGAATTATATTTTCTTGAATTTGAAGGTCTTCTTCGGAAGATGAGCAAATAGTACTGTCTGAGTAGCGTCTCTGAAAGACTCGATCGTATTCTTCACCATATTCGAAAGTAATTAAGTCATTGATTAGTTCATCGGCTGACCTCGTATCATCTACATTGGCCTGCATAGAAATAAGAGAAGGCGCTTGGTTCGTGACGTTAACTTCTTTTATATCTTCTATATCCATGAAGAGAGTGCTATCTTTGTCTATAAAAATTTTCTCGTTACGATGCTGATAATATTTCTGTGTTGGTTCTAGAGTTAGCGGTGTTATTTTTAGGTCGATATCAAAGATATTGGTATTGAATACCTCTATGTCAACGTAGCCTTGGTCGTTGATTGCCATGATGTTTCCTGCCACTATGCCTTTTTCGTTAAATTTTATTTTCCTAATATAGCCATATTCATCTTCTGGGTTATTCAACGGGAAACGTACAGTTGCGGTTGCTAGAGCAGGTATTCTTTTAACGTCTTTTAAATTTACGAAAGGCAAGGTTTTGTCCTCGAAAATTAGTGCCTTCCGATAGAAATCGAGGCTTGCACCGTGCTGCTCACAGAAGTTTGAACCTATAATTGCTTCTGTTTTCATCGGACAATCATTGGCGACTATAATGACCTCTGTTGGGGATCCATATATGTCAATGACGCATGTACCAATCAAAGGTATATCGGTTCCCGATATTCCTCTTAACAATGGTCGGTTTGATTCGTTAACCATTACGTCTCCGTTAAAAATGCCTATTTTGGCTATATTGGGCTGCGCACCTGAATCAACCATAGCTTCAACAAAATTATGCAGAAATTGTGGGGATTCCATGATGACGATTGGCGTTGTTTCTTCTAAGTTGACGGTGTAGATGTAAGTTCTGTTACAATCGCGTTCACTGGACGCGTTTTCTCGGTTGCCGCTCCAGGAGCGCCCTTCGCTGGAGCGTTCGTCTCGTTTTTTTGTTGATTCTCTTTGGCCCATTTTAATTTACGGCACTCTTCCTTTACATGACCTCTGTTTTTGCAATAGGCACATATTTTTATCTGGTAATTGTTATTATGACTTTTGTTTCTGTCACTTGATTGGTTGTTAGTCTGGTTGTATCTCCCCTGATTAGATGTGGTTGCTCGTGGCACATCCGGTTTTGCAGCTGTTGCTTCGTTCATATCTCGTCTGTTTTCATAAAGATTTTTATTTCTTTCGTTGATCTTATATCCATGCTTCAAGTTGTCCCTATCAATCTGCTTATCTACCGCGATTGCGTCGTCGAATACTTCGTTCAGAGTTAAGTTTGCTGGGTTTTTAAGCCTTTGCCTAAATTCCGGCGGTAAGCCGTCTCGAAATCCTTCGATTATATCTCCTTCGATTTCAGAAAGTTCGTCACGAGTTAATTCATTGCTGATATCGAAACGTTTTCGATCGATAATAGCTTCTTTAAGGTCAACGATTCGTGTAATAAAATTAAGCAGTGACTCGTTTCTTCCCTTATAAATTTGATCAAGTTTACCTCTTAGATTGTTTAGAGTTTCTGTGGGGGCAAAAACGGATTTTAGTCTATCGACGAATTCGTCCAATGTTCCGAAATTATTGTGCTCGAACGCGATATACGCTTTGTCTTCGAGTTTATTTTTCACTAACTTTATTAACTCTCTCTCAAGGTGCTGAGGAACTATTTGAGTTGCGCGTTTGCATGCTCTGACAAAAGGTATTAAGTTTGTTCCGTCAAATTTTGGTATGCTGTTCAAGGCCTCCTTTATGTAAATGCTTGGTGGCACAGTCCAGGAATTCTGTGGTTCTGCTAGGTTATTATGAGGTCTTGATGCTGGGTCTGGTGGTAATGTCTGCTGTGCTTGCGGTACGGGGGACGTTGAGCGAGTTGCACGCATTCGATCTATGTCACGGCGCATTTTTGCTAATTGAGTTATCACGTCCTCTGTCGACTCCTCGGTTTCGTCTATTGGCTTTAACCTCAAATTCGTTTTATTTTGAGATCCCAAATCTATTTTATTAGTTTGTGCTAAGCGAAAATTTGATACACTAGAGGCAGTGTCCGATATGGTAATTTCAAGATTTTCGCGGCGTTTTCTTTCTTTTTCGAGTTCCTTTTCAAGCATTTGAACGCGTTCCTTTTCTACATTTAACGAGTCCATCGCGTCCTGCTTTAACCGTTCTGCCTCACTTAGGACTTTCTTCTCACGATTCCCTAGCGCTTGTTCTAAATCCTTAATTCTTTGTTCGCGTTCTTTTAAGTTGTTAGCGTATAGTCTCAACTCCTCTTCGGTGAGCGGCAAATCTTTGTCGTTAATTCCTCCGGTAGCCATTTTATAAGAATTTTAAAATCTAGGCTATTTAAAAAAAAATAGACTATCGCTTGTGCAATTATTATTATAAATTGTTATTTATATAAATAAAGATTGATTTCTTAGGTAAATTTTGAGAAAAAGGAGAAGAAAAAGAAATTTTAAATAAAATGCTCCTTACTTATAGAAGAAAAAGGAAACGCGATATAAGAAAAATTTTTTTTTTAATCGATAGTAATTAGATTATTTTCCGACTGCATATGTTGACCGGCTTGGTCAACTTGCAAGGGCGATAGCGGAGCTGGTGCGGGTTGTAGTTCTTCGAGACTCAAATCGATTACAACGCGCTCTTGTTGCGGTTGTTGTATCCGGGGGGGAGTTATTAAATATTTAGCTGGCGTGTCGATTACGTATGGGTTAACGACTAGACCTCTTTTTGGGCCGATTTTTTTTCTCGGTAGTAGAAATTGTGGCTCTAGATCAATGTCGTTTTCTTTGACCCACCCTATAAACCGCGCTCTGGCCTCTCCTTGCAGACTTAGCTTATCTGCTGTTTGCCTTATCTTAGGGCCAAGGCCTCTCCTTTTATTATCTGTCATTTACTGGAGAAATAAAGGGGAAAGCAGAAAAAAAAAAAAAAAAAACAAAACCAAAAGGAAAAAAAAATGATTATTTGAAGAGAGGAAGAAAAGAAAAAGAAGAGGAGAAAGAAAAAAATATTTATTAGAAAAAGTTGCTCCAACACCTAATTGTCTCTTTTCTCTTTCCAAGTCTTTTGCCGCTGTTAAGCGATAAAAGAGAACTAGCACTATATGCCGTGAGGCTCAATAGATACAAGCCCAAAATTAAAAATAAACTTTCAGATATAGGGTCAACTTGTTTCTTCCCTTTTTTATTTTCTTCAGGTTGAGCCCTTCGTGCTGTTAAGCACAAACGGCGAATTGCAAGTCTTATGCCGTGAGGCTCAAGACCTACAAGACCCTCAAGAAATAAAACGTTATGATTAAAAAAAAAATTCTTTCTTTACTCTCCACCAGAAATTTTTAAATGCTGTTAAGCATGAAAAAATAATTTACGAGCTTTATGCCGTGAGGCTCAAAAACTGTAAACCCTGTCAGAGAGAGAGAGAGAGAAAAAAAAGAAAGAAGAGAAACAGAAAACAAAAAAAAAATGAAAAAAAGAAAAAAAAACAACGAAAAAAAAACAGTAATTTTTAACTTATTTAGTGCAGAATTATATTTGCAAAAAAAAAATAAAAATGGTTCACTTCATATTAACATAAGAAAAAAAAGTAGCAAAGGAAAAATTAAAAGTAAATGTATAAGCGTTAGTTTAATCTTACGCCTTGCGTTAGATAAGCTGATTGACTGAGTTTTTATTTTAGCTATTTGTAAGGTAGAGTTTGTTACTTCAGAAAAATGTTAGTTATAGAAACAGGAAAAAGTAAAGTATTTACTTTTACTTAATGTTAGATTTATTGATTTGTTTGTTAATTTATGTATAAATAAATAAGAATTGAAATAAATGTTCTATGCTCATCTAAAGCAAGTATTTTGTCTAGTTATCTAGCGTTTCCCTGCGATAGAGAACGTTTTGAACAATTTATTTAGTATTCTTTCTTTTTCTTTATTCATCCTTTTCCAAATTATTGATTTATAAATAAATTAATATCTTAAACACTGGTTCTGCGCTCATCTAAGACAAGTATTTTGTCTTGCGTTTCCCTGTGATAGAGAGCGCTTCGAATATTTGGTTTTCGAGTAATTAATTTATAAACAAATCAAAAATTGAAAATATTAGTTCTACGTTCATCTAAAGCAAGTATTTTGTCTAGTTACCTAGCGTTTCCCTGCGATAGAGAACGTTTTGAACAATGTATTTCAAATAAGAAAGGCGTTATTAGATTTTATTTTTGATTTATCAACTTATAAATAAGTTAACAGATCGAAAAATCTTTACTCTATGCTCATCTAAAACAAGTATTTTGTCTAATATTATTTAGCGTTTCCCTGTGATAGAGAGCATTTCGAGTGTAATTAATTAGTATAAAAAGCAGTAATAAGAAAAATATGTTAGTGTTTATTAGTTATTTGACAAGAAATATCCCACCGTCGCTGTCACCATTTGTTATGTCCGGTCACCTTAAATAGGTTTACTCGGACATGTGTTTGTTTGGGATATTTCTTGTTGGTATTGTTAAATATTTTTTGGTTTTTTAAAAGACTGCGGGATAGAGGAGCTTAATCGCTTACCTTGTCTTAACTGCTGGCTGCGTGGTCGAAAGCAAAGGAGTTTATCTACTTAATAAACTTTACACTGAAGGGCGCAGTGCTCCTCTCTGGTTGCCCGTTTGTTAATTATTTAGGAACTGGATTAATGGCACTTATGTTCGCAGAGATTATTTTTGTATATTTTTGTAAATGATATTTATTTTATTTTATTACAAATGTTGTACAAGCTATTGATAAGTGAATCACGCAGATTTACAAGAATAAATCGGAAGAAACCTCGTTAGTATTTTTATTTATTTTTATTTGAAAATAAAATAGGAAATATTCTTTTTATTAACACACTTTTTCCCCTAGCAGTAAGTTGTATAAAAATCGCGTTCTTATTGGGCTGACTTGTTAAAATAAGCGCGCGACTAAATTAAGTTATTTCGCTTGTAATTAAATTTAAGAAGGAAATAAAGCGCGAGTCACAAGTTTTTATTGTTACGATTTTACACTTGATTTATGTGCAAGTCGAAAAAGGTGTTACCCTTGCGAGGTCTAACTGCGGACTGACTTATTAAAATTATTTTTCTCTGCAAGAAAGGTACAAATCTAGAAATAAAATGCAAGTTTGTCAAAATTTAATAGAGTCCCATTGGTCAGTTCGGCCGTGAGAAACTCTTTAGAATCTCACATTCGGTAACAGAAGATATCTTCTTATCACGCCTAAAAATGCTGAGGTAGCGTATACGGCGCGCGAACTTACTGCTTTTCTCTTAAGACTAATACAAGAAATTAAATTTATTTTTTTAATACAGTATATTCCTTATTACTAAAAGATTCATTTATTTATCTACTTATATGTATTTATTAATGTTATTTAGGGAGAGAACTGCAAATAAATATGTTTATATGCATACATAATGTATATGCGTATATATAATTATATATACGTACGCACATTTATATGTATAATAAAAGGTTAAAAAAAATTAAAACGAAAAATGATTCTTCGTACGTCCGTGATTATGCGGATGTAACAGAAGGATCAAGAACCATAGATGCTTGAAATTTGGAAATTTTAAAAAATTTTTGGAAAAGTACCATCTTTATGGTTATTTTCTGAAAATCCTGATGTTTCAAAGAGAAATTCATAAGAATACATCTTGTTGCAAATGAAAAGGAAAGTTAGCATAAAATTTTACAGACCTAAATTTTGAAGTTTTCTATTGGTTTTTACGTCTATTACATGGTAATTGAAATTACTCATTGTTTGCCACTTCAGAAATTGCTTTTTGAGGGCTTATTTTCTCCTATTTTTTATTAACTTCGAAATAAATTTTTGATTGCTTAAGAAAGAGCCTAATAAGGAGTTATGAAAGTTTGAAATATATATATTCATGTGTTATTTATTTTTCATATTGAATATAAATGTATATTTTTATGTATGATTAATTTTTGTATTATATAAATAAATGATACATAATAATATATATATTTTAAACCATCTTAACTCCTTATTGATGGCTCTTACTTACATGATCAAAAATTCATTTTAAAGTTCATGTAAAATAAAAAAAAAATAAGCCCGCAAAAAAAAATTTCTGAAGTGGCGAGCAATGAGTAATTTCAATTACCATGTAATACATATAAGAACCAATAGAAAACTTCAAAATTGAGGTCTGTAAAGAATCATGCGAACTCTGCTCTTCATTTACAACTAGAAGTATTCTTATGAATTTCTCTCTAAAACATCAAGTTTTTCATGAAAAAAATGATTAAGTTGGGACTTTTCCAAAAATTTCGATAATTTTCCAAATTTCAAGGAGCTATAGCTCTTGATCCTTCAAATCTAAATCCTTGAAAATTTTTTGACATATTTTGGGTAACAAAAAAAGTATATTCTTAGAGTTTCAGGGATTTTTATTTTCCTTCTCTTCCAGTTGGTGTTAAATGTCGCATATATATATATATATATATATATATATATATATATATATATATATATATATATATATATATATATATATATAATAAATCATTAAAAAAAGTTTGTCGTAAAAAGAACTAAAATGAAAATTATTTAGAGTTATTTCTAATAATTGTATTCTTCAATTTATTTACAGTTATTTACAGATATTTGGAGTATTTACATTTAAAAAATGTATAAATGATAATAAACAATCATTATTTATCTCCAGCCTAACGCTTTTTTATTGTTATTTATAGTTTTCAATATTTTCTTATAATCATTTGTTTATTTACAGTATTATTCTACTTTTAAAAATAATTTTTATACAAAGTGATGAAATATTTTACTATAAGATAATATATTTACATGTTGCATATCACAAAAAAATTTCAACATCAAAACTAATTCTCTAATGTAAAGAATAAAAAATTAAATTAATAGAATTTTGAAATTTTGATATGGGAATACTTTTAATAATTAACTTTTTAATAACTTTGAATATTGGTAATTTTTTTAAATAACTTGTGGGATTGAATGCTAATTAAATTTAGTTTTAACATAAAGATAATTATTCAAGTTGGAAATGTATTTAATAAAATAATATAACTATTTATAAGTTATCACTTAATGATAATTTTTTGAATTTATAGTTTGAAATAATATTAAATATATGATTATCATTTTAATAGTTTTTATAAAATATTATGTAAATTTTATAAGTATAAATTATTCAAGGAGGTGTCAAATGGACAGTACACTTGCGCCCATAAATATTGACTATATTTCCATTGTATTTCAAAATTTTAAATAAAGAGATGCATTATTGCTTCAATGAAATAAATTTTACTATATTTGATTGTTAACAATTTTTATATAAATGACAATTCATTTAAATAGATAGATAGATAGATAGATATTAATTTATTTTGTAAAAGAGTACAAAAAGGCGTGTAATACATCAGATTACATTACAAGCAATAAATAATAATTCTGTATAAAGTATTGCACATTATATGATAAGATATCACAGTCAAATATTAAAATTAATATATAATACTGTATCAGTAAGTCACTATATAAAAGCGATGTCACAGACTACTCTAAATACACGCAGGAAGCATAAAAACATAAATTACAATAAAAACAGTCTTAAATATCTATCAGTCATAAAATTAAAATCATATTAAAATCAAATAACACAATTTAAAAGATAAAGCATAAAGCATAGTCATGACATCCAATAAAAATAAAATTGGACATAACAATGCAACAATAAATAAAAATAATATAATAATAAAATTCAAAAATAAAAACTTGATACCGAAGATGTCATGACTACAAATAAAAAGAAACAGAATTACTCATTTTTTCTACATTCATTCAACCATCATTCGCGCTAATAAATACATTCACACCTTAAATCTATATGTAAGACAAAACAAAATAAATTAACATAAAATTAAAATACTTAAAATTAAGATCACTCGAGGTCGAGTAAGTACCTCCTCAAAGCCGACTTGAACCTGCCGAGCGATGGAAGATTTTTCATATCGGCAGGCAGGGAGTTCCAGAAATGCGCACCTTGAACTTGAAAGGAATTTCTTCCAGTCTCAGTACGCATGAAGGGCACTGCGAAGTCCTTAATCTCTCCCTTAGTAGCTACCCTAGGTACATATCTAGTAAAGAGACTCACTAGATACTCTGGAGTATTCATGCGTACGATTTTGTACATAAGTACAGCCATAAAATAGTGTCTCCTTAAATCAGTACGCAGCCAACCAAGAGCAGCTCTATGAGGAGAGATATGATCGCCCATTCTAACACCCATTACATATCTCACACATGAATTTTGTAGTCTTTGTAAGCGTCTTCTCAACCCCTGCGAAGCATCAAGCAAAACTACTGAGCAGTAGTCGAGGTGCGGAAACAGCAAGGCGGCTGCGAGCTGTTTACGCAGAGCCTCAGTGGTGTACCGACGGAAAAACCGCAAACTATACATTATTCTATTAAATTTTTCAGTCATTATATTAATGTGCGGCTCCCATGACAACCTAGCGTCAAGCACAACACCAAGGCTCACAACGGTATCAGAGAAAGATATGTCGACACCACCCTCAAGCTCAATCGTTCTCGACTCACCAGTATAGAAGTCATTAATAAATCGACTACTGCCAAAAACGATTGCTTTAGTTTTGCTTGCATTTAATGTGAGAGAAGCATCGACAGCCCACCCCGACACCGCCCTGGCCGCCCTCTGCAAAATACGAATACCTTCATTCACATGTTCATAAGGGACCTGAGTATAGATTTGGAGGTCATCAGCATATAATATGTGCTCGACGAAACAGGGGTCGAGTGTGTCACGTATATTATTAATGTAAAGGCAAAACAACAGAGGCCCTAGCACTGAACCCTGTGGAACTCCTAGATTGGTTGTTAGCCAATCTGAATCCTCTTTTGAGTGTGTAGAAATCATTTGTTTCCTACCTGATAAATAGGAGCTAATCCATTCAAGTGCAGCCCTGGAAAGCCCCATCGATCTAAGCCTCGCAAGCAATTTGGAGGGGCAGATCGTGTCGAAAGCCTTACTAAAGTCAAATAGAAGTAGTAACGTGGCAAGTTTCTTGTCAAGACCTGATCTTATGTCGTCTGTAAGTTTAAGTATGGCGGTCTGCGTAGAATGGTGCTTTCTGAAGCCAGTCTGCAAAGAGTCAAGTATTTTGTGTGTCGTAATGTACTCTTGCAGTTGGTCATGGGCAATCTTCTCCAGAACCTTTGAAAGAAAACATAATATTGCTATTGGCCTAAAATCTTTAGGCATCTTAGGTGCAGGACACTTCTTTAAAGGCACAATGCGTGCACGCTTCCAAAGGCAAGGGAAGATCCCCCGCGCAAAAGAGGAATTGAAAAGAGTCACAAGATGCTCTCCAATAAACGGTAGTGCTTTAAGTATCACACTCTGCGGAATGCCATCCTCGCCACAAGCCTGTAATGAAAAATGCGAAATCGCAAGGATTACATCATTAATATTAATTGGCTTGAAGGCAAAGCCACTTTCACTGCACTCTGAAAGAATCTTCTTACGTTCCGCAGTATCATCGTGTGGCGAGACTGACACTCCCGCAAAATGTGCATTAAGCTCATCAGGAGTGAATCCATTCAAGTCCCCTTGAGGTCCGGAGAGGAGTCCCAGGTCTTTTAACTCCTTCCAGACATTACCTCTAGCAAGAGCATCAAACAGTCTATCATGATAATAATTTGTCTTAGCATGTACTGTCTGTTCGTCTATAGTTTTACGCAGTTGCAAGAATTCGGAGAGATAACGCTCCTCCTTCGTCCGTTTAAACCTACGATACGTGGCATCTCTCTTGTGCCGCATCTGCGACAACTCTTTATCTATCCAAGGAAATTTATCTTTACCAATTTTAAGTGATTTTAGTGGCGCCAGATTTTGTATTGCTGCCGTGAGGTTGTCGCAGAGGCAGCCAAGCGCAGATTCCGGGTCAACTGTACCAACTGTAAATGGCGTCCAATCACAGCCGGCCAAACTCTGCACCAATAAGTTTGGACAGATATCTTTATAATTTCTATACTTAATTATCTTTTCATCTGTCTTCATAAAATTACAAGAAATGCATACATCAATTAAATTGTGCCGACTGTGAAAATTCGCCGGTAAGTTGCGTGCGTCAAGTACTGTGTCATTATCGTCCACAAGAATCAGGTCAATCCACGTGTGAGACGTCGGAGTATGATGCGTGGCACCGTGCTGAACCAACTGTAACGAAAGCTCAGCCGATAATTTATTAATAAATTTGGCATCACTGCTCTCACGCAGGAGATCGGCATTCAGGTCTCCCATTATGATTTTATGAGAGTATTCAGAGGCAAAATTTCTTAAGTTATCCAAAAAATCAGTATTTCTAAAAAAGGAAATTGCAGGAGGTCGATAAATAACAGAAACTAGCACAGCTTCGGAGCTGCCCAATTGCACGGAACAAAAAATATATTCAGGTACCTCCGGTTTACCTTCACTATGATTAGTTTGAGTATCCGAAGTAGCCAAAATAGTGCACTTTAAATTATCTTTAATATACAAGGCAACTCCTCCACCACGCAAGTTTCTGTCCTGTCTGAATACTTTATACCCCTTGACCCGAATGACGTCATCCGAAACAGATGGACCCAGCCAGGTCTCAGCCACTCCAAATATGTCGTAAGAGGAACCATCACTCAGAAATTCACGTACCTGCCCAATGTGAGCCCTCAAAGAGGTCACATTCAGAAAGCATGCTCGCAGTTCACCCCTCCTCCCTGTACGACCCCCCGAGGAGGCCAGGCGCAGTCATTGGGTAGAGGCCACACTTGACGTTAATCCATTATTCGCCAGTATATTTCGTTGATGATCAGAGGCTTTAGTAGTATTAGTATCACATTTATTATTATTGCACTTAATATTCGATAGAATTTCAGAATTGTCTTTATTTGCATTTACACCGTGATCTAGTTTCTTGCTATCTATCAATAAATTATCTAAGTCATTTTCATTAAAAAAGTTGTGTGCTCTCTCCCCTCTCTCCCTTCTCACCAGAAATCTGCCATGTCTGTGCCAAACAAATTTAAAGCCTTTTTCTTTGGCATACTTTTTCAATTTTTTAAAATTAGCATATTTCTCTCTAGGCAAAAATTCATTAATAAATATCAAGCTGTGGTGTTTCATGGAAGAAAGACTGCTAAGGAGGGAGGGATTAAGATCCGCCGCCAAATAACCTGTGAATTGTCGTTTAGCTTCAATCACCTTTTGCACCAGGTCCTCCTCAGAAAGTCTAACCAGCAATGAGAATGAACCCCTCGGGCCGCCACTGATCTCACGCTCTGTAGGCACCTCGTTTACATTGTCATGTTTAGCAATTTTCTTAACAGAAATTATATTCGTACGCTTGATTGTCGGGAGAATGGTACCAAGAACGGCACAGGCGTAATCATCCGGCCCAACATTGACTGCTGAGCAGTCAAATCCGCCAGAGATCACCAATGTACCACTCCCAGAACCACACTCCGTCTCAACTTGACGAGGTGCCTCCTCACTAATTATATTATGTGTATGTGGTGCTTGTGTTATTTCCACGGATTCAGATGCGTGTAATGTATGCTCATTTATTCCCGTGAGATCCGCAACGGCCTGCGCTACGCCAGCTACCCCGGTTGTAAGGTTGAAGAAACCCCTGTCCACTCCGTGAAACTCGTTGTTAAGAAAAGTTTGAATGTTATCAAATTTATTAATTATGATTTTATTATACGTTTCAGTTTTATTGTTTAGAGCAGACAGGAAATTCCTTTCCGAAGTGACTATTATTTCCTTAAGTTTGCGATTTTCCTCTAACAGCTGCATCTGCCCAGTTTCTAAATTTTTAATAAATACATTTTGTTTTTCAATTTTGGACATAATATCTCGCAGGCCCTTGTCAAAATTTTGGACTTGGCTTTCAAAAGTTAAAAGTCGATCAAAAGAATTAAATAATTTATCAAGCCTGCCAGATAGTGCGCCCTCTAGAGCAGATACAGCTGCCTGCAATGAGGAAGAATCTAAGTCACCTCGGACCACATCAAAATTATTTTTCTTAAGATTATTACTATTATTATTATTCGGGGCAGCGTACGCAGCGCCACCTCCTAATTGCTTATCAGATAAAAATATACTTAAACTACTTCTCCCTCCATCCGCCGTGGCACCGCTGTTGTTGTTGATGGTTGAAGTTTGCGATGACAAAGTAGTTTTCACTCTTTCAGGCTGCTTCTGAGCGGTGTTGACAGGTGTCACTTTCGAGTCAGTTCGTGAAGGTGTTGAGGCACTGATGGGCTGATTGGAAACAGCTTTGCGTGCGATCTGCGAAACTCCATTGACCTTGATGCTACCACTGGCTGATGATGTTGAATTATTTTTTATTTTTTCAATGCACCTTTTACATTCATACTTTGTGCCATTTTCCATTTTTGAACGAGTCATGCATTTCGCATGACAACGCTGCCGGCACGTGAAACACAAATGGAGCTTTGCCATGCTCCATTTATCATTGGTGGATAGCTTGCAAATCGCACAACTGTCCATTACTCCGACCTCTAGTGTACACTACAGTAACTACAACTGACCTCCTTATAGGGTAAGGTAGACTTTTATTTTATCGGTCGGAAAAATTAGCCACCAGGATCTCTGCCTGCAGATGCAAAATTGCCTCCAAACTAACCTCAAAACTGCGATAATTCTAACCTCCAAAAAACAGCACCCTGATGTAAAATACAAGATAAAATGCAAGGACCGCTGAAAAAACTGATGATTTATAGCTGAGACGGTTCCTTGCAAATTGAGCGTGCAAGTACTTACAGATGGAGAGAGAGCACATGTGTACATATATTTTTATATTATGTTTCATCAAATTATTTTCAATTTTATTTAGTACTTAAAATTAACTTAAATTAATTAAGTCTTATTTACTTAAATTTAACATAAATTAATTAAGTCTTATTTACTTAAAATTAACTTAAATTAATTAAGTCTTATTTATTTAAAATTAACTTAAATTAATTAAGTCTTATTTACTTAAAATTAATTTAAATTAATTAAGTCTTATTTACTTAAAATTAACTTAAATTAATTAAGTCTTATTTACTTAAAATTAGTCATTTATACATAATAATATAATAAAAGAAAATTCAACCAAGCGACGTTAGGAGCGAAAAACTTCAATATAATTAATTCCTATTAACGTAAAACTCATTAAATTGTGTAACAATTTTCAGCAGTTGATAAATATAATGTAAATCATATAATATATATCAATTTTAAACTAATAATTAATTTAAAACTCAAAAGTAACTATTTCAAAACGGAATATGGAAGATAAACATGTATCGTTTTATTCCTTAAATATCACGAATCAAAATATTAATTATTAGTAATTTTGAAGTGTTATATATTATGTAAATGATTCTATATTTAATAATTTTTAATTTTAGCAACAGAAAAAGCCGCCCGAAAACAGATTATTAATTAAATTTTCTGCGAAATATTGCCCTTGAATTGAGTAGGTGAAATATCAGTCTTAGTACCAAAAAAATACACTAATCATCGCAAATTTATGCTTTTACTTCATAATATAATAGTACCAACATTGGTCGCTAAAATTCAAGCTATAGTACTAATTGAAATTATATCGCCACTCTTTTTTCAAGTACCTTAGTACATAAATTAAATATACTTGATTTAGAACCTATTTTAACAATACTTTCCTTTCTCCGTGTAGTCGTTAGTCCTAGTAAATGTCAAATACTGTTTTCGATTATTTCATGGTTCGTTACTGAAACACGTGATTAAAAAGAATGAATTCCTATTATATTTTTTTATTGATTCTAATGCAATTTAGTAGAACAAATTTTTAATTCATCATGCTATAATTTGTATTTAAACAATTTTTATGCGTATTGTAACTTTAATTATTCTTTTTTATAAATATATAAAAATTTAATTTAGTACATAATTACAATATTAAAATTCATAAAATGCGGCAATTCTTTTTTATTTTAAAACTGGCTAATTTATACATAATAATATCATATATAAAAATTCAACCGAGCGACGTTAGGAGCGAGGTATTTTTTGCTAGTTATTTATTATTTCTTCAAAAATATGTTTTTGATCGTTATTCAATTGTTTGTACATTTTATCAAATTTTTTTTGACTAAAAATTATAATTTCATCATTAATTTCTTCGTTTTCCTTGATATAATTTTCATTTGGTTCAGGTAAACCAAAATTTTCACATGACATTTCTTCTGAATTTAATATTTGATTAATATGGGGTAAAGCTTTGTTTCCTTTATTTTCTTTAAAATCTTCTATAAAAAATTTTTTATATTTTTCCCAAATAATGTTACCTTAAATATTTTAATATAATAAAAAACATGCAAAAAATTTACGTAATTGTACTGGTAACATAACATGGCATGCTTCTTCAAAAATATAATAAATTTGTTTTCCGTGTTCTATTAAATTTATTGCAAGAGCAGTTTCTTTATAAATATTATAAGTAACATTTTCGTAAGTTTGTAAATCCTTGAAAGATGTTGGACCTTTTACCCTGTTCAATATTAATTTTCAAAAAAACGTTCATCATCTTTTGGTGATACTACATTTAATCTACCAATGGCTATATTTTTTTAAATTTTGATCTTTTAATCTAAGATTTAGTCCTAGAATTAAAAATATAATATTGTGGGATATTGACATATTTAATTTTTTTAGCAGAATCATCTTTTTTATTCAATTGAAACCATGCGGTCAATGTTGTTTCGTATTTGTTTAATGCTGAATGTATATCATTTTTATCGAAAATTATTTTTTGTTGATTTTCTGTATGGATTTACTTCATTGGACTTTAATATTTTCCATCTATGTATTGAGTTATTTCGTCATAAACATCATCTTTATTATTTTCTTCAATTTTATCTTGTTTTATTTTACAGTAAGCTTTATCTACACCTTTATAAATATAATCATAAAGATATTTTATACTTTGTATTGACATACAAAGTTCAGTATTATATTATTTTTTAATTCTTTCCATTTAGGATTACACATCATTGTTATAAATAAGTCTGGTTTTCCTACTGTTCTCATTATTGCCATGACATCTTGATAATATTGCTGCATATATCTTGGACTACCAATATATGATGAGGGTAGAATTAAAAAATTTCCAATTCTTTCTTTGTTTTCAAAATTTGTTGAAACATTTGAAGCACTATTTATTACATGATCTAATAAACCTTGATAACATTCTATGCGTAATTGTTTTTGATTATTTCTAAAAAAATTTATTCTATTACTTTCAATCATCACATATGCATGTATTATGTATTGTTGTGTTAATCTTTCACAATATAAAATAGGGCTGAAATTTTGCATATTTGATCTCCAATGGATTCTATATAAATAATATAGTAGTATTGTAAGACAATCATTATTTTCAATATTTTCATTTTTTTTATATCCTATGCTCCAACCTAAATCTCCCGCCGGAAACATTAAAAAAAACCATTGGATTCACGTGATGAGATAATTTATTTAAATAAGTATGAGTAATTTCATCTTCAGAAGATAATTTCGGATATACAAGAGATCATAATTATCTGGAATTCCTGAATTAGATACTATGATAGCACCACATTCTGAAGTTAGTGGCTGATTATAACGATGTTGTTGTTTATTATTTTTTCGCATGAAATACAATATATAATTTGGAATATTTTGTATATTTAATAATTGATGTAAGCTTTCGTAATTCTTAGATATGGGATTATCATTCATTATCTCTGTTAAAACTAACATATGTTCTTTTGTTAATTTTCCATTAGTTTTTAATCGTTTTTCAATTGCTACTGTATTATAATAAATATATGACTGTCCACATGTAGGTTCAATGTCATTAGTAGAAATTAATGTATTAGGTGCTGTACAGGGTTGCAAATATTTAAATCATTTTGAGCTTTAAATAAATTTTAATTCACAAATCCTTTTTAAATTCGTAATTAAAGTTTTATTTAATTAACAATTCCTTTTAAAATGATAATTAAAAATATTTTAATTAAGAAATCAAAATCTAATCGTGAATTAAAAAGGCTTTAATTAAAAAATCAAAAGGAATCCTTAATCAAATAAATTTCAATTAAGAAATCAAAATTCAATCGTCAATCGAAAGGGCTTTAATTACAAAATCAAAAGGAATCCTTAATTAAATAAATTTCAATTAAGAAATCAAAATGTAATCGTGAATCGAAAGGGTTTTAATTACAAAATCAGAAGAAATCCTTAATTAAATAAATTCCAATTAAGAAATCCAAATGTAATCGTGAATTGAAAGGGCTTTAATTACAAAATCAAAAGGAATCCTTAATTAAATAAATTTCAATTAAGAAATCAAAATGTAATCGTGAATTGAAAGAGCGTCAGTTATGATTATGATTTGTGAATTCGAGGGATTTAATTAAAAATTCCACAATTCCTATTTAATTAAACGTACTAAGGAATTTTTATCATATATATGTATATGGAAAAACATATGTGGACGCGCACATACATACGCATCTGGGCTCATATATATGCAACATTTCATGTCGACGCATGCATGCACGCACACGTTAATATTCATGGGATTTTTCATGTCAATTGAAACGCAAGCAGACAAAGGTTTATATATGGGACATTTAATGTCAATTCGCATGCATGCACACAGACTTTGATAAACATGGGATTTTTCATGTCAATTATAACGCACGTACACACAGGTTCATGTATACGGAACATTACATGCCAATTCGCATGCATGCATACACCCATTAATATACATGGGATTTTTTATGTTAATTTCAACGCACGCACATACAGGTTTATATATATGCGACATTTCATGCCAATGTGCACGCACGCACACACAGGATTATATATATATATATATATATGAGACATTTCATGTCAACTCGTACGTACTCCTAATCACAGTCTTTTCTATATATATAAGACATTTCATGAAAACTTTCACACACCTATCCGAGTTCCTTCAGGTTCACATATATGGGACGTTTCATGTCAATTTGCATCCATGCGTACACGCTTTTATATACATGGGACTTTTCATGTCAACTCGTGTACGACCTTACAGACAGGTTTTTGCATATATATATATATATATATATATATATATATATATATATATGGTCCATTCCATATCAAGTTCCTCACGTTCACCCGCAATTTTTTTTGTTTATATATATATATATATATATATACACACAACGTATAACGTTCTAGTATATATAGATACTTTCCTCAAAATTTTACTATATATATATATATATATATATATATACATATTTTTATGAATGAGGTATTATGCAGACAAAATCATAGATGAATCGTGACTTATGCAGACATTAGCGTACTTATGCTGACGTCCGCATAATGCCACCCGTTTTTCATTTATTTATTGATACTTGTGCTGACAATTCCATACAGTAGATTTTTCTTGAGTTGAGTTACGAAAAAATTCTACAAAACAAAAACGCGCCCACCAATCAAATTTCGAGAACAAATGTGCCCACCAATCAAAGTTTTAACAAATTCGTATTTAACATATGCGTAAGTAACAAAGGAAGGGATAACATAGGAGACTGCCACACACCCGCGACGTGTGCAGGACACTAAACAAAGGCTGTACTGTATGAGTCAGCATAATGCCGCGTACATACGTTTATATATATATATATATATATATATATATATATATATATATACACAACGTATAACGTTCTAGTATATATAGATACTTTCCTCAAAATTTCACTATATATATATATTGAGGAAAGTATCCATATACTAGAACGTTAAAAGAAAACGCAAAGCGGGTACTCTCTCTCTTTCGTGTTAACGAGGTTTCCTTATACCCTTTCACTTGCACTCACGCTTCATATAATATCTGTCTGTATTTCAATGGTTACTTTGTTTACAATCGTAATTACGTGTACCTAAATATGTTTCTTTAATAATATTTATTACTTATTAATTAGTATTAATTAATAATGAAAAAATTGATAAATACAAAAATTTAATTAATAAATTTAATAATTAATAAATTAATTTGTAATATTCTTAATATTTTTTTTAAATACATAATACATTGAATTAAAAATAACAAGTTTTCATTAAAAAATTACTCATAATTTTTGCAAATGTCACACTTTTTAGTTTCTATATATATAGTGGAATCATAGCTTCTGTCGGCCAGTCCCACGACTGCCACTTATTCATTTAGGAATAATAACTGGAATTTATATTAGACAAGGACAGAGCTATGCAGCCTCCTTTTGATGTCCGGATTTCTTACCACTTTTAACTGTATGTCATAATTTTTAAGAATATTTTGCAAACCTGCATCAACAAATTCTTTACCTTTGTCAGTTTGTAAGTAATCAGGTGTACGGTCATTTGCTCGCTTAAGAATCTACCAGCTGACACAGTATGCGTTGTTTTATCTCGCGGTGGTTCTACCCATGCATACTTACTAACCATGTCAATGACCACTAGTAAGTACGAATAACCATCATTTTCTTTTTTTAGACTTGTTAACTGACACAAATCTACCTCCTATACGTCATCTGCGTTACTTATGTTATAATGTAATCTAGAAAATTTTCTTCGTATAGGACGGTGAAGAGTATAAGCATCTTGACTATTCAATCACTTCGTTTTTGCTCTTTTTCTCTGTTTGTCAATGATTTACCCTTTACATTTACACGTATTGAATTTCGCGCTCCTGCATAACCTGCTTCGTGCGAAGGGTCGTAAAACTGATTTCCCAAAGACATTTCCTTCAAAGGGTCTTTCAGCCAATTTTCTTAACAGCATGTCTTGTTACGGGATTTCTGAACTTTCAATAAACTTTGCAAATTCAAGTCTACCAATAGGCACTTCGTCATCCTCCTCTATTTTTTTCTTTTTCTTTTGCAAATAGTCGTTAAGATCAGGCCGGAGTATAATCTGATACCGACTGAGTAAAAATTGAGTTTTTTTTTTTATTTACTCAAGTATTAATCGGTGTGTTAAGTCCTGGCTTTACACCAGAACGAAGTTAATGATTGATTATGTTGATGTTATGAGAAAAATATATTTTATTAAATAAAAGAATAAAGTTTGATTTTAAAATATTTAATTTGTAAGTTAAGTCTAGTGATAGAAAAGTTATACCAATTTCAATTGATATGAATCGTTCTCTCGATTAAATATACTTGATTTGAAGTAATGTAGATCAAAATGTAATTGTAAGAATCTTACCTTGATTGGCTAAGTAGATACAGGCAGTCAGTAAATAAGTACACTTGATTTTAATATTTTAACTATAGAGTTTTATTTGTTACTTTTATAATAAACTGAAGATAGTGCGCGAATATTAGAATAATTTTATAGTGCGAGAAATATAGTTAATAATTGTATCTTTGAAGTGCTTTGTAAAAATTCTTTGATAAAGTGCTTTGGAAAAGTGTCTGCTTTAAAGTGATGTTATTGAAGTGCTCTCATATATGATTTCTTGTTCTTATTTATAGTAATTATTCATATTTATTATTTATGAATAATTGTTTTATAATTTCTTTAAAGTTGATAAACAAAATTGATTATTAAGCATTTTTATGAAGTTTTATAATTTGAATTCTGAATTGATGTCAATCGATGAAGCAATGCTTATTATGCATTTTGATTCTTATTGAATGATATGGTTAACGTGGTAAATCTGGTTCATGTAGTCTTCGTAATTGTTCTTATTTTGTTGATTCTGTAAATCGCATTGCACTTCGTTTCTTAACAAATGACTTACTTTTACAATATGCTCGCTAAGGTTAATTAATTGATTGATTAATAACTGTATATTTTTGGAATGATAAATTTTTAAACAAAAGATACGTCGTGACGTAATAGGTGTATCTTCAAATTGAAGGTTGAGCACTATAGATATTATTATTATAAATATCTATGCACAAGAAATAAAAATTCTACTGCTTTGTTTTTGAGAAAAGTAAGGAAAGCCGAAGTAAAAGTTTGTGTTTATAATATTTTCGCGTTCCTTACTTTTCTCAAAAACAAAGCGATGGATTTTTTTTTCTTGTGCATAAATATTTGTAATAAGAATATCTATTGCGCTTAACCTTTAATTTGCAGATATACCGATTAATACTTGAGTGAATAACAAAAATCTCAATTAGACAAGGACAGTGAATCCAGCCTGCTCGAATAAGATCGTGGTTTAAGTTTGCCATCTACGATAACGCTTCAAGTGAGGCACTGATGGGCTGATTGGAAACAGCTTTGCGTGCGATCTGCGAAACTCCATTGACCTTGATGCTACCACTGGCTGATGATGTTGAATTATTTTTTATTTTTTCAATGCACCTTTTACATTCATACTTTGTGCCATTTTCCATTTTTGAACGAGTCATGCATTTCGCATGACAACGCTGCCGGCACGTGAAACACAAATGGAGCTTTGCCATGCCCCATTTATCATTGGTGGATAGCTTGCAAATCGCACAACTGTCCATTACTCCGACCTCTAGTGTACACTACAGTAACTACAACTGACCTCCTTATAGGGTAAGGTAGACTTTTATTTTATCGGTCGGAAAAATTAGCCACCAGGATCTCTGCCTGCAGATGCAAAATTGCCTCCAAACTAACCTCAAAACTGCGATAATTCTAACCTCCAAAAAACAGCACCCTGATGTAAAATACAAGATAAAATGCAAGGACCGCTGAAAAAACTGATGATTTATAGCTGAGACGGTTCCTTGCAAATTGAGCGTGCAAGTACTTACAGATGGAGAGAGAGCACATGTGTACATATATTTTTATATTATGTTTCATCAAATTATTTTCAATTTTATTTAGTACTTAAAATTAACTTAAATTAATTAAGTCTTATTTACTTAAATTTAACATAAATTAATTAAGTCTTATTTACTTAAAATTAACTTAAATTAATTAAGTCTTATTTATTTAAAATTAACTTAAATTAATTAAGTCTTATTTACTTAAAATTAATTTAAATTAATTAAGTCTTATTTACTTAAAATTAACTTAAATTAATTAAGTCTTATTTACTTAAAATTAGTCATTTATACATAATAATATAATAAAAGAAAATTCAACCAAGCGACGTTAGGAGCGAAAAACTTCAATATAATTAATTCCTATTAACGTAAAACTCATTAAATTGTGTAACAATTTTCAGCAGTTGATAAATATAATGTAAATCATATAATATATATCAATTTTAAACTAATAATTAATTTAAAACTCAAAAGTAACTATTTCAAAACGGAATATGGAAGATAAACATGTATCGTTTTATTCCTTAAATATCACGAATCAAAATATTAATTATTAGTAATTTTGAAGTGTTATATATTATGTAAATGATTCTATATTTAATAATTTTTAATTTTAGCAACAGAAAAAGCCGCCCGAAAACAGATTATTAATTAAATTTTCTGCGAAATATTGCCCTTGAATTGAGTAGGTGAAATATCAGTCTTAGTACCAAAAAAATACACTAATCATCGCAAATTTATGCTTTTACTTCATAATATAATAGTACCAACATTGGTCGCTAAAATTCAAGCTATAGTACTAATTGAAATTATATCGCCACTCTTTTTTCAAGTACCTTAGTACATAAATTAAATATACTTGATTTAGAACCTATTTTAACAATACTTTCCTTTCTCCGTGTAGTCGTTAGTCCTAGTAAATGTCAAATACTATTGTGTTTATAATATTTTCGCGTTCCTTACTTTTCTCAAAAACAAAGCGATGGATTTTTTTTTCTTGTGCATAAATATTTGTAATAAGAATATCTATTGCGCTTAACCTTTAATTTGCAGATATACCGATTAATACTTGAGTGAATAACAAAAATCTCAATTAGACAAGGACAGTGAATCCAGCCTGCTCGAATAAGATCGTGGTTTAAGTTTGCCATCTACGATAACGCTTCCAGTACTATCCCACTTTAATCGATCTAGTTCAAAAGTACGCCAATATTTTAGTAAAAGTCATGCTTTCCTGTCACAAATTTTAGGCACGTTATCAAGTACTAGCATCCCCCGTCTCGGCTTCGCCCGCGCAATAGTTGGGCAGAAGTCGGTAGGTATAGAAATAGAATCTCAAAAACTATTATTTATTAAATCGTACTCTTACAGGATGATAAAATCAACGTTATTTGCGATTGTGTTAATAAATAAAAAAAATTTTTTTTCATATTATTAATGATTAAAAAAGTTGATTTATGAAAAAAATTTATTTGTATAAAAATAGTTAAGTTTTCTAAACATCAAATTTCTTGAAAAATCTATGAGAAATTGTATTTTGAATAAAATTAACGTGATTTGAAAGCGGGTCAAATATCTTATATTTTTTGTTAATATATTTGGAATAAAATTTTTAGAAAAAATCGTAAATCATACATAATTATTTGTTATTTTAACAATTATTGTATTAACCATGAAAGGTTAAATTCTCATGTATGAGCCAATAAATATTTGAGGAATAAAAAATTTCCTTGAATAAGATATAAAATTTTGTCTAAAGTTAAAAAAATTGTCTAATTTTTGATTCTGCCTAATAGAATAGGAAAATATTTCATTCAATAATCCGAGGTAATATTACTCTGTGATTAGAGAATATGCAATAAAAATTTATTGTGTTGAAGTTACGGAATATCAAAGGTGTATAAGTATTTCTACCGTACTAGTTTGATAAAGTGAAAGACAAAATCGGTCGCCACCTATTGGGCAACCAAGGAAAGTAGCAAGGATAGAGCATGTTGACCGCAGAACGCCGAAAAAAAGTAGTCCCTATTCCCTACGCGTTAAGATCTAGGTCTATAATTATTTTATTGCAATTATTGATAAAAAAAGTAATTATTTATATAACCTATGACACTCGTCACATTATAAAGAATTTAAATTTAAAATTTGAAAACGATCGGTTCAGTATCACCTCTGAATAACTCTCAATTTACTTATTATTTTTTTTCTTAAATTTTACTCTGAATAGAAAATCTGAATTTATTAGCAATCAACTCTCTCAGGTGGATTCTAAACGGGTCTTCGTAGGGAACAATGACGAAACCACCGACGTAAACTAGCAACAAATGATTTATATATATTATATAACAACACAATGTTAATAACATTCAAACAACACTGTTAAATAAAATACCATAAAGAAGTAATTTTCACTTTATATTTATTTGAGTAAATTGAACATCTCATTTTCCCGACAATTTCTCGAAAATTGTGTAACGTGTAAGACAATTGTGTAATTAAAACTCTGGCTCGACTTAATAAACTTTTCGATCAATTACAATTAAATAAAATCAAATTGAGCACGTGAAGTTAATATTAATTTAATAATGGCGGTTAAAACCGACGTTAAAATATGATGAGCAAAACGGCGACGTGCACTGATTTCGAATTCTCACTTGATAAACGTAAAATGGAGGACTCACCTTAGTAATAACCAGTGTTACTCTCCAAAATACAGCAATTTCCAACAAATAACTCTCCAATCTGAAATCTCCTTTTTTAGTTTTTACAAACTCCTCAGCTCTCTCGAAAATGATGTAATAATCTCTTTGGTGTGTAGTGAAAAATGGTAAAAATGGCAGCGTAAATTCTCTATGAAATTTGATCCTACTAAAGTGGAGTCAAAGCTCAAGAAAAATGGCTCAACGAGCAGTAACCAACAAAGAAAAACCGACCAAGTATATCAGCCAAGATCCAATAGAGAAGTGTAACGATGGAGCGTCTTTTCTCGAGCTCCCTCTTCTTCATCCCTTCTTTCATCAATTACGTCATAAATAGAATAATAGTTGATTGGTTATTAATCCTTTCCGTAATTGTTATTTTTCAATTACAAAGAATATTGACTTATAACCAATCAACACCTTTCCTTTTTGGCGGCTTCTTTAATGTTAGCGCCCTCTATTTCTCGCGCGCTCCATTTAAATTTATATTAAAAATCCTCTATATATCAAGTCTTGATAATTTTTCATGCCATTGTATCAATATCTCTCTCTAACGCTCGATTTCCCCTACCTTCTATCACTCTCGCTCTGGATCTCACGTATCTTCATATGAAAGACTGACACCGATTGATATTTTTACAACTGCCCATGTATGTATTCCTTCTACTGCTATTTCTACATTCACCCATGTATGTATGAGCCTGTTATACAAGCTATAGCTGGCTTCCCTTTTTCGCTGATCCTTTACTCTTCTTGCGCATGACTCGATTTCTGTCGCGAGTCGGTCACTTACCGACGCTTCCCCTTTACTCTAGAGCACGTGTTACAAATGTTCCGCGTTGTTTCCCGGTTTCGCTCGTCATCGCGTACCGCGAGTGTATTGTGCGTATGTACCTATACACCGGGTGTGTGTGTGTGTGTGTGTGTGTGTGTGTGTGTGTGTGTGAGTGTGTGTGTGTGTGTGTAAGTGTACATGGGACAGTGCTGCGGCGTGCACGTCGTCATCAAGAACATAAGATGGCGACGCACAAGAGCACTGTCACAGGTTATTTTTCTACACATGTGTTCTCTTTTTTTTATATGTTATGTGCACTAGTGTTATGATGTTACAGCCATCAACGTAGCTTCAACTCCTAGTGCACTATAAGAAAACTGATGGTGACTGTGGTTTTTCCTTCATCACGTGTTCTGATGTGAAGTTAGGTTCCCTTTTCGCTCTTTCTCTCTCTGCGGTAAGTCGTCTGCTCATTGCTAATTTTCTTGTTTACCTCAAAACAAACAAAATAAATACAACTGATTAATTAAATTAATTACTAATCAGTTTAGTAAGTGCATCCCGGCTCATATTTCTCTTTATTCTCTTTAATAAAGAGTTTATTGTGATGCAATAAATGCATCGCTAATTCCCCTCTCTTTGACTAAAACACTTTAAAAGTGGGTCGTCCATCTTATAAAAACACGAAAACAATTTAAGATTCTACTCTATTAACTTAGGCTATTTGCCTTTTTTTTTTTAAATCAAAAAGAAAGAAAAATTACGTCGCCGATTTGCACTTACATAAACCATTAATATCTCTTATATTCTATTTATAATAAACCTAACCTTAATAACTACTACTACTTTTTATTATCTCATTCTTATCTCGCTCTACTCATTCTCTCATACACACACAGTTAAATGTTTAAGTGGGTGATGAATAAGGATTTAAGGAATACAAAAAAAATTAAAGGAAATTTCAAGTAGCTCACTGGATATCTATGAAATCTCTTGACTCGATTTATCGTCTCTCGATGTTACTCTTCTCTCGAACTCTCTCTCTCCTTTTGAACTTTCTCTTCCATTCCTATCTTCTTCTCTCTCTCTTTGAGGTTTGGTGTTGGTCGTTTCCCTTGATGGTGGTCGGGAACTCTCTCGCCGCCTTGATGGTGATCTTCTTCTCTCGGCAGTCGTTCCTTCACGATTCCTGCTCCGCATATATTCCGCATGCGCTTCACTACAACGCAAACAGCTGGTCAAATCCTCGTACCTTCTACCATAGTTGTAGCAGAAGGCATCCACAAACGCACAAGGACAATCAAACCTGGAATGTCCCAGCTGCCAGCAGTTGTAGCAAGCATACGTTGGCGGGTCCAGATGAGACTTAGTAGGAATTGGCTTCAAATCTCCAAAGAGAGCTCCTTTTGGCTTTACCGGAAGCAGTGGACAACTCCTACTTTAACTCCTGGCTCGATTGTCTCTTTTTCGATGTTGGACTGGTCCTGGTGGAGGCGAGGGTGAAGCACTGCTAGGTGATGGGCTTTAAGCGGGGTAATAATCGTCCAGTTTGAGTTGACGTCGAGAGTTGCTACTCCGCTCTTGGCTGCGTCGAGGTGGGCTGACGCACGTGCCTTGTGGAGTCAAGATGACAGTCTCTTCAGGCTTGGGTTCATATTCATCCTCGCCTCTATCCCAGGCCAGTGAATCCACAACACCAGCACTCTCCACCGGAAGGTAACGAGGATCCTGCTGGCGTAATATATCCTCCAATTCCTTCTCAGCTTCTCTACTTTCTCTCTCTTCTAGGCTCTCCATGATTGCTGAGACAGTATCTAAGGCGAATATTTTGGCCACCTCTTTCCTTTTCTTCTTTTCTTCTTTCTTCTTTTCTTCTCCAGATCTCGACTGAGGATTAGTGATAGTAATAAGGAGAGTTGACTCCTCATCACCTCTCTCAAGCTCTTCTAAGGTGGCTTGGCCCGTCTCAAGAAGCCACTGATCTTCTGCTTCCCTCATCTCCTTTTCCTTTTTTTCTCTCTCCTGTTCCCGAAACCTTTTGAACCCAATTCTTTCTCTCTCCTCTTTCTCAGCAGCGAGACGCAACTCATACTCTAGCTGGTCTGTTCAACTATTAGGGTCAATAGTAGGTGAGGGAGATTGGTCTCGCCTCCGGGTCCTCTCTTCCAATTCAACCTCATCAGCCTACGTAAGTACACGATGAGCCGGGAGATGAAATTCCGGCTCAGCCCGATGGCCTGGGCTAGGTGCACCACGTGATCCCATGGATGGCGATTTCCTTCCTGCAGGTCTTGACATCTGTTAACATAAGTAAAATAAAAGGAAAGTTTCACTAAGGAACTCTGTCTCGACATGTTTTACTACCGACTGAACAACACTTACCATTGGGTTATCTCGAGGCACAAACCAACACCGAGACAACACAGCTCTTGAATGACACTTAAAATAACATGCTCTCGAAAAAGAAAATTATAAAATATGGATTTTTACTGATCTCGATTTGTTCGCGGGGGTAAAAATCGTTTTAACTCGGATACGTGTACCTTCGCATTTCTACGACTACCTTCCATCTCTAAAACATATACTACAGGTGATTTTACCTTAATAATACGAAACGGACCTTCATATTTTGAAGCTAACTTCGCAGAGAAACCTTGTGCATCTTTTGATAACACCTGTGTTTTTCTCAACACTTGATCTCCTAACTTTAAACCTTACATCTTTTTTATTCTGGTCATATCTCTTAGCTTGTTTATTTTAAGCTTCATCTATATGTCTAGCTACCAAGTCTCTCAACAAGTTTTTCTCAACACTTGATCTCCTAACTTTAAACCTTACATCTTTTTTATTCTGGTCATATCTCTTAGCTTGTTTATTTTGAGCTTCATCTATATGTCTAGCTACCAAGTCTCTCAAAGCATCTAATCTTTTTAATCTATCCTTCCAGATTTCTGGATCTAATTTTAGCTTAGGTCCTCTGGTCTCGAGTTCTCTTCGTAAACTCTTTACTGGTGCAGGATTACGACCATAATTTAGAAATACTGGTGATACTTTTGTTGAAGCTTGTGTAGCTGTATTAACAGCATGTCTGAACTTATGTAGATGCTTGTCCCAGTCTCGATGGTCTGACCCAACAAAAATAGAAATCATGGTTTTCAACGTTCTATTTGTTCTCTCGACTGGGTTGGCCAGGGGGTGATATGGTGGAGTAGTTACATGTCTTACACCATACTTATCTAACGTACTCTTTAACTACTTATTATCAAACTCTTTACCATTAACAGTGAGTAAATAATAAGGAGTTTCCCATCTAAATAATATCAGCTTTTCAAATGCTCTCGAGACTCCTTTACCATCTGCAGTTCTCAATAGTTTTAGCTCTATCCAGCGAGTGAACAAATCTTGGAACACTAGTACGTATTTATACTGGTTCTTGCTCTTAGGAAACTCCATGCAATCAGCTGCCACTACAGCCCATGGTCTCTCGACAATTCTCTTTCCCATTAAACCTTGAGCACCTGTTTGCATCACTTTATATCTCTGACACTCTGAACACTGCTGGATATATGAATTTATGTCATACCACGCTCCTGGCCAATAATATTCTCTAATCACCCGATCATAAGTTTTCTCTAAACCAAAATGTCCTGATGAGGCTTCTCTATAAGCATCACTTATTACTCTCTCTCGATACTCCGTTGGTACAACTAATCTCCAACCTTCTTCTCGAAAAGTCACTGGATCTAGCAACCTATCTCTTTTAAAGTAATATAACAAATCATCTTCTAATTTCCAATTTGGAAACTTTTTAGGAAAATGTTTTACTTCCTCTACTCTCGATAGATACCATGGATCTTCAATAGTGGTAAAACCAGCCACCTCTTTATTTTCTAACTCGAAACCTCTCGATAAAGCATCTGGGACATGATTCAGAGCACCTTTTCTGTGTATAATCTCGAAGTTCCATTGCTGTAACTCTAAAACCCAACGAGCAAGCCTACCAGTTGGATCTTTAAGATTTCTGAGCCACTTGAGAGCGCTATGGTCGGTGTATACTGTGAAGTGATACCCATCTAAATAAGGTCTCAACTTCTTTATTGCCCATAATAATGCAAGACCCTCTTTTTCTGTTACGGTATAATTTTTCTCTGCTTTACTCAAAACTCGACTGATGTACACTATAGGGTGATCTCCGTCTTTACTTTCTTGTGTTAGCACAGCTCCTATGGCATAATCGCTAGCATCATAATGTACCGAAAATGGCTTACTAAAATCTGGTCTGGCTAACACAAGTGCTTGAGTAAGTGCTCTTTTTAGGTTCTCGAAGGCTTGCTCTTGATCCTCACCCCAGGTCCAGGTTTGACCTTTATGAAGCAGTTTTACCAACGGAATCTTTATCTCTGACTCGTTCTCTATACATCTCGAATACCAACCCACTATACCCAAGAAACGTCTCAATTGTTTAATAGTTTTAGGAGTAGGATAATTCAGCACTGGTGGAATTCTCTCTGAATCTGGTCTCGACCCATCTCTATCTAGTTTGTATCCTAGGTAAGTTACACTCGAACAACAAAATTCACATTTTTCATTGTTCACAACTAGACCTGCACTCACTAATCTCTTTAACACAATTTCGACCCACTTTATATGTTCTTCGAACGTTTCTGTCACGATATAATGATATCATCTAGATATCCAAAGACATGTGGCTCGAATTCTGGACCAAATAAGGCGTCAACAAGCCTTTGGAAGGTCATTGATGCGTTAGTTAGGCCAAATGGGAGACGTTTAAATTGGAATAATCCCAATCCAGACACTGCAAATGCTGTGTATTTACGACTCTCATGGCTCAACATTACCTGGAAATACGCTTGCTCTAGATCTATTTTAGTAATATATCTTGCTTTTCTCAATTTGACTAAACTAGAATCCATGCTCTGTATTGGATAAGCATCAGGTGTAGTGACTTTATTTACATCTCGAAAATCTACACAAAACCTATACTTTCCATTAGGTTTCTTAACAATCACCGGCTAACTACTCCATTTACTCGCTGATTTCTCGATAATATTCTGTTCTAGCATTCTCTTGACCTCCTCTTGTGCCGCTTGAAATTAGTATGGTGATGTACGTCTTGGGCGTTGTTTAATCGGCCTAACTCCAGGCTCGATCTCCATATGATGTTCTATTAAGGTAGTGATTCCTGGTACCTTTGATGGTGGTGGTAAGATTCTCTTAGCCAAATCTTTTACTGTTTTCTCTTGATCTTCTGTGATCTCAACGATTCTAGCACACTCTCCAAAAATAACTGCCTTACTCTCAGAACGATGATTTGAAAATTTTTTCCACTCTCCATCTGGAACTCTCCATAAATCTTGACCTAGTTTTACTTCTAGGTCCCATTTTCTATGGAAATCCATACCAAGAACCATATCGTGTTTCATTTGTCTTGCAACCTTGAGCTCCATGGGTTGTACTACTCCATCAACGTCTAATACGACCTTTAGTACACCCAACAGTTTTGATATGGCTCCAGTTACTGTCTTAATTGATAAATTGCTAGGTTTTAATCTGTCTCGAAATTTCTCTCTAATCTTTGGCCCAACTAGTGTAATCATTGCACCTGAGTCAAATAAAGCTAGGTATTTCTCTCCTCCTTACTCGATTTGCAAGAAATTTCTATTCTCTGACATCGATCCTACAACTTTTCTTTGTATATTCTCAGAATTTCTCTTCTCTGTCGTACTTGGTACGACTTTTCCCCCCTCCTGGACTGTTGAACGTGGAGCAACGTCTTCAACAGACTGCTCAGAAACCACCTCAGGAACTGGAACACTGCTCTCAGCTGGGTTCGAGAAATTCAACTGTTGCACTAACTTTCTCACAGCTTCTCTTATATGCTCTTCAGATATTGGATTTTCTTCATCATTCTAAAATATCTCACGATCCTGATTAATACTCTGAACAGGTTTTTTAGCAGGTTGTCTCTCTCTTACTATTTATAGTGTTGTTTCTCTTTTGTCTCTTAATTCTGTCTCTGTTTCTCTTTGCTCTAAATTGGTATTCTCTTTATTAATATTCTCAGTATCTCGACTCGCTGTGTTAATATTCTCAGTATCTCGATTCTCTATATTAATATTCTCTGTTTCTTGACTCTCAATGTTCTCATTAATTTCTCTCTCTTGTGTTTTTTCTTTTATATTGTTCGCCCTTTCTCGATTATTTAGGAGCATAGAGGGCGATCCTACGTTTCTGTTTGGCCGTTTCCCAAAAACCTACGAATGTGAGCACAGTTCTTGCACGTATACAGAGTTACACCTCTGGCTCCACACCCTTGGCAGCTAAGATTCGATGGTGCTCTATTGGCATTCTGACTCCCCTCTCGATTATTCAATGTTCTATTTGGACATTCGAATGAAGAATGACCTATTTGAGAATACGAATAACAGGTGCGTTTTGCACACTGTTAAGCTCTATATCCAACAGTATGGCACACATGACATTCACCATAAAGAACCGATAAATCTACCCGATTAGAAAGCCCATTTCTTCTTTGACCTTGATTTATGGGGCGTCTTTCTGCTCTCGACTGCCATTGGCTATTATTTTCTTTAGGCCTGGTCCCATCATTATTAGACCTTATCTCATTATTCTTAGTTACTTGCATAGACTGAGTATTATCATCTGCATTCAGATCTACAACTTCAGTCTGGACTTTCTGATTTGATGAAGCAGGCGATTTCCTCTTGTTATTCTTATTTTTCCGAGGTGCTGGCTTTGGTGGTTTCGTATTCACTTTTTGTGAATTATCAGCCTCTTTTCAATATCATCTCTACACTTGACTCTACTAGCTGCTATTTTCGCATTCTTAGTATCTTGATGATAAGCAGCACCTGAAATCTTTTAATTCTCTTTCGAAGGAGGTGGTACATATTTTTGATCTAACTCTTTTTGTCTTTCCCACCGTTGTCCATACTTACTAAATCATCGAAATCGTATATCTTTTTAGTTGCCATATACCGTCGATATTCTGGCAATAGATTCCGGTATGCGATCTCGAGCTGTCTCCTAGTTGATGGAGGATACTTAAAATGGCCGACAATATACTCAGAATTAGAGAGGTAATTGGCTATCTTTTCTCCTTTTCCTTGAGTTCTGGCTTTTAACTCATGTAAGATATCCTTCTCGTCCATAACTGGAATGTATTGTCGTTTACAAGCCTTCTTGAATCCTCTCCAATCTTGAATTCTCCTCTCAGCTGTTTCATACCAGTGACTTGCATCTTTAAAAAATATGCAGTGTAGTACTTTCAACCAATCTTTATCTGAGTAATCAGTACTCTTCTTGCATTTCTCTAAACGTTTTAAAAAGTCTTCTGCATTCTCTCGACCCAAAAATTTCAGATGCCAAGATTCCAGAATTTTCACTAATTTAAAATTATCTTTGTCTTTCTTTTTCCTACGAGTCTTTTTCTTGGCTCGAATAGGATAGTCAGACTCACTGCCACTCGTTGAACTCTTGCTTCTACTACTTCTCCTGCTGCTCCGATCTCTTGACTTATTTTTGGGATGATGGTGATCTCTACTGGTATGACTTTTATATCTCTTTTTACTCGATATTTCTTGAGTACCACCATGAGTCAATCTTAACCTTGACGATTGGTTTGGAGATACTTGACTTCTCTTACTCTTATCTGAGGATCGAGGATCATCTCTGTCAGATTTTTGACATTTATGACAACAACTTGTTGGATCTTTCTGCACAGTTTCCTTTTCTCTTGATCGGTTGATTCTTTCTTGGCTGGTTATCTTATCTACTCGCTGTTGATCTTGATTCCTCTCTTCAACTTTTCTACTCAACTCGTTTCTCGACTCATTTCCACTAGGTTGAGTATTATCATTTTTAGTATATCTCCTTCTCGTCACATTTACATTATATGATAACCTTGTTGGATCACTATACTTATTAATCCAACTCAAGATGGTATAATCACTTATTGATAATGGATTGGCTACCTTTTTTCCAGCCAAAGTGGTTTTAGCAGGCAATCCCATTGAAGCATTATTTTCATATGTAGTAGATGTCATTTTGGGTAACGAATAGGTTGAATATAAATCAGTGCCACTTATAGCAAGCGTACTCCTTACTGTTGTAGTCGTTAATGCTATAGTGGTCACTACTGATGCTTGTGACAAGAAAGATGTCGTCGTAACATTGTTCAACGGAGATAATCTCGTATCCTCTTCGCTTGGAATTATAGACTTCCTAGTGTCGTCACCTCTAGCGCCCTCTGATTCTTCAGAGTCTTGTCCTGAAGCTAATACTATTTGAGGCTCCATCTGTGTGTGTATACCTGAATCACTTATATTAGGAAGCAAAGACTTTAATAGTGAACCACGTTCATCAACTTCAGGAAACCACGGAACTCGATATACCCCAGCTTTTCGTAACTCTGCTCTATATAATCGTTCTCGAAGAGTTTTCTCTGATCCTTGAGTGTTGAGATCAAACTCGTTCAACTCCTCATTTACTCTTTCAATAGGCCAGTCTCTGATATCCTCGTATAAATTTCGTAAAATCTCGGAACTACTAATCAGTTGCCTCAACTGCTCAGAATAATCTTCCATACGGTCAATTGGTGATAACCTTTATATTTTAATCTTTTCTCTACTCAAATCTCGACAATCTTGACTTTTCTTGAATATCTATCTTATTATTTGCTAGAAAGTTCTTGAAAGGGAAAACAAAAATGAGCAGAAACTCAATAAATTTAGAGCAGAATAAACTAATCACCTCTAGATAAACTTTAAATAGAGGTATAATTAACGAAGGTACACGTTTCGCAGGCAAAAAGGATGGCTTGATAAATTTTTCTTATGATAGTAATAAAAAAAAATTAAGTCATAAATAATAGGCAATTAAAGCAGCTCAAATCTCGAAACTGGGAAGAATCTATTCTCTTTTGGGTATTCAAAGGGACTATTTATTTTGAGGTTATAGGCTAATAGAAAGGTTATGACTACTAGACACTCACACACTAAAAATCGCTTGTAACATATACCCTTATCTCTAATTTATCTCCACAGTATAAAATAAATAATATATCACACATATATATACATATAAAATAAATATTTGAAATATGTCAAATTGTACAAATTTATACTCTGGCGATTACCTTTTTATTTTTATTTTTAATCTAGAAGGGAAAAATAAAAAATCTTGCTCATAAAATGAGGCTTAAATGAAGCGTGTAACTGCAAAAGTAGCTATCTCCATTTTTTCCGAATTCATTTTTATTGCATTTTCGTATACAGAACATTAAAATTTATCATGAGAAAATCATATGGGACCAAAATATAAGTATAGTCTTTTTTTATGAAATGAAAAAAATATGGTGTATTGCAAAATACACTGACTTTTAAGTATAAGTACAGCAAAAAATGTTATTTCTTGAAAAAAATTTTTTTGGAGATAACTACTTTTGCAGCTATACGCTTCAAATCTTCTCTTCTTTTACGCTCTTCTTAAGAGTATGCTGTATACCGACACAGTTACCTGTTTTACCGAATCTATTTAAAATTTATTTTTTATAAAAACTAATAGCTTCAGGCAGAAATAAAGAGATGGTTTCGATTCGTGTAATAGAAAGCAATATTTTCTCTGATAAGAATAATTTAATTCCACCGCTTTATTTTCAAGAAAAGTTGGAATAACTTGAAAATCCCATTATTTGACACTAATTTCTAATTTTTTAAGTTATTCCAACTTTTCTTAAAAACGAAGCAATAAAATTAATTTATACTAATCAAAGAAAATATTACATTTTATTAAACACATCGAAACCATCTCTTTATTTTTGCCTCCTGTTGCTAATTTTGGGAAAAAAGTCAATTTTTTAATTAGAAAAGGACAGAGATACAGCGGACTCTTAAATAAATAAAATAATCTTGAATATCTGTCAATTTATCTCTTCTCAATAAATATAAATTTCTTCGTTAGTCTCTTCTGTGACTCCATTTTATTAAGCTACCCCTCTGTTCTCGAAAAATAATCTCTTCTCTTTCTTAGTACTTGCTTTCTCCACTCTCGATAAAGTTTATTTTAATTGGAAGAAAAGAAAAATCCTTTACTCAACTCTCGACACCTCTTCTCTCAACTCTCGATAAAATTAGATGTTAATAACAAAAGAAAATTATTTTCTCAACTCTCGACTCCTTTCTCAACTCTCGAAAAAAAAAATTTTAATAATAAAAGAAAATTATTTTCTCAACTCTTGACTCCTCTTGATAATATAAAATAAATTCATTCTTATAAATAATTTTCTTGATTAAAATAAAAAATATGTTCTTCTTTCTTCTCAATAAAATAATTAAAGACCTCTTCTCTTGGTCTGATATTTTTTTTTTATAAGTGGGGTGAATCCAATCAAATATTTAGGAAATAAATTAATATATATGGCTGATTCCATTTCAAATCGAACAGTCAGTATACACTCGAGTCACTAATTACTACGATAATGGAGTATGTTATTCTACCCTAAAAATAAGGGTATACGTATTTTTTTATTTTGCTGAAATATCAAAATTGCATCAGATATGCACTTTTGAAAATTGCATACAAAAACTAAATGTTAAAACTGAAAATGTTGAGAATAACTTTAGAGGGCTATCGTTTTACCAATTTTCAATGAATTTTGGTAAACCTTATTTTGTTTTATTATGTTTTAAGCCCTCTTTAATTCAGTGCAAGAAATTTCAAAAAAGACTAAAAAATGACTAAGATATGTGCATTTTACCAAAAAATGCACTTTTTATGCACATGCATTTTTCTCGAAAGACCCATTTTTTTTTTTTGCTGAAATTTTTTGTGCTCATAGAGGACCAAATTACCTATCTAATAGTACTTGGTTGATCCCGTACTTATTTGTTTGAAGCAAGAAAAAAAATTCACAAATTTTATTGGTGAAAAATTTTTGTATATACGTTCGAATGTCTTAAGCAATGTTCATTCCAACGCTGTCGCATGCTTCGCTCATTATTTGTTTACCTTTTTATGTATGTATATATCATCAATAGTGATATATATATATATATATATATATATATATATATATATATATATATATATATATATATATATATATATATATATATATATATATATATATAAATTCGTAATATAAAAAATATATTAAAAAATGGAAAATAATAATTCTATTCGTGTATATCTATATTATGTATGTTTCGATGTACAGACAATAGGAGGCTCATTCGCGGACAAATACCTGGCATAACCAAAACAGCATATTGGAATTGTTATATACAAGCTAGTTATTCTTACATCTGCTTTGAAAGGTACTTTTCGGACTTGTGAATAAGTAAACAAAACTCTGCAATTACGATGTCCGAAATTCACTCTTCTACAAGAATTCGATGTCCTGATTTTTTTCAAATGCATAAGAAGGTAGTTTATAAAAGCAGAAATTTACGTTTTAGACCGTTGGAAGATCTGGCCATTAATTTGCCACAGCTTTATCCAGATTTAAAGATACTGTCCTCTACTAATGTATGCAAAAATTGTCATGAACGCATATCAAAAATGATTTTAAGTGATCTTGAATCTACATCTGAAAATGAAATCACTGAACTTTTTAGCGGAAAACATGATGATTTTATCCCCAAGACACCCGAACGAATACAGGAATTAAACGAGAGTATTAATACAATTTTACCTCAATGCGTCTCGCTGCTAAAAAGAAAAACTGCAATGCCTAAAAATTTAACAGAAAATTACGTATCTAAAAAGAAAAAATCTTTAATTTCAGCTTTTTCTGTTACTGTCGAAAGTAAATTAGAAGATGCGTATGGTATTTCAGTTGAATCAATAAAATCGGACAAAAGTTCGACTGAAAACTATTGGAACGAATTTGTAGAAAATTTTAAATCAGCTTTAGAAAAATGTTCTTCTGTTTCGGAAAATATAAAACTTCTAACTCTACTACCTTCAAAATTAAACAAAATAAAAATTTGCTCACTATTTCCGAATATAAGCGAGTATATGATAAATAAATCAAGAAACCTCGTGAAAAATAAAGGAGTTTATTCGGAGCCAGATTCATTTACTGGTCATCCTATTGGTAAAAATACAAAAAATATCGCTATGGAATATTTTTTAAATGATGATTTTAATTGTAGTAGACAAAGTCCAAATAAATCTGATGTTGTTCTGTTAAAGTTAATAATACAAAAACTAAAAAAGTTAAACGGTTTCTTACGCGAAGCTTGAAAGAAACATATAGTCAATTAAGACAAGAAAATCCAAACTGACAAATAGGAAAATCGTAATTCTATAGTCTAAGACCAAGTTTCGTCTTAACAAGCCCTGTGAAGGAAACTTGTCTTTGTGTACATTGCGAAAATTTTGAACTGTTTCTTACAAGTTTAATTCGTTTTAGAGGCGATAATAATTCTGAATTAGATTTAATTCGTTCAGAAATAACTAACGCAATGTTGTGTTCTGAACCATCTGATTCGTGTTTCTTGCAAGAATGCAATTATTGCCCCGGTAGTGAGGGTATCACATTAAAATTGTTAAAACTGAAAGAAAATTGTGAAGATAAAATTACGTTTGCTTTGTGGGATAATGGTAATCTTATCAAACAAACAGTAAGCTTATCAGTTTTTAAAGAAAAATTTTCAATCTGCGCACTAAAAGCAAGTACTCACGTATACATAAAAAATATTCAACGTGAAGCTATAAAAAAAGAGAAAGAAGAAGGTAAAGCTGATCCTACTAAGTTAATTATCCACGTTGATTTTGCAGAAAATCGGTCTGTAATAAATAATAAAGCGGTTCAGGGAAATCATTGGGTAAATAACCAAATTTCTATTTTTACTGCAGTCTGTTACCAAGGAGAGATAACGCAAAGCTTTGCGATCGTTAGTGACGACCAAAAGCATGATACTGCATATGCGCTATTAGCAATAAATAAAATTATCGATCTTAGGAAAAATGATTTAGTTACTAAAGTTACTATTATATCAGATGGAGCTGCAAGCCAATTTAAAAATCGTTTTCAGCTACATGAATTCAAACATTATTTTTATCAAATGAAATGGTTATTTTCTGCGACTGGTCATGGAAAAGGAGCCGTTGATGGAATAGGTGGGCTTCTAAAGCATTATGCTACTTCACATAACTTAAAAAGAGTTCATGAAGAATTGATACATAATGCTGACGATTTTATAAATTGGGTTCAAAAGTACACCAGTGCAATCAAAATCATATTATTACCAATAAATGAGATTGAAAAATTTAGAAAAGAGAAAAATATTGAATGGAGTACAGTTCCTAAATATAATGGGATTCAAAAAAGTCATATGTGGTTAAAACAACTTGGGGAATTGAAATCGCATATATTTGTTGGCAGAACAGCTATTCGTGCACTGACTAAAGTGAAAGACAAGAAAAAAAAGTCAAACGTCGTAAGGCTACACTTAGAACTAAAAATAATAAGTGCAAAAATAAAAAAAAATAATTATTTATAATTATATTTTTGACGCATCCCAACAGTGAGAGGCAAGGGGAACTCACTTTAAAAAAGCACCCCGAAGGGAACAGAAACCTTCTACGTCCACGTTGTTGTTCCTGGGTAATGCTGAAAGAAGGATAGTGTTTAAATCTACATTGCTTAAAATTTCCGAACGTATATACAAAAATTTTTCACCAATAAAATTTGTGAATTTTTTTTCTCGCTTCAAACAAATAAGTACGGGATCAACCAAGTACCATTAGATAGGTAATTCGGTCCTCTACGAGCACAAAAAATTTCAGCAAAAAAAAAAATGGGTTTTTCGAGAAAAATGCATGTGCATAAAAAGTGCATTTTTTGGTAAAATGCACATATCTTAGTCATTTTTTAGTCTTTTTTGAAATTACTTGCACTGAATTAAAGAGGGCTTAAAACATAATAAAACAAAATAAGGTTTACCAAAATTCATTGAAAATTGGTAAAACGATAGCCCTCTAAAGTTATTCTCAACATTTTCAGTTTTAACATTTAGTTTTCGTATGCAATTTTCAAAAGTGCATATCTGATGCAATTTTGATATTTCAGCAGAATAAAAAAATACGTATACCCTTATTTTTAGGGTAGAATAACATACTCCATTAGCACAGTAATTGGTGACTTGAGTGTATACTGACTGTTCGATTTGAAATGGAATCAGCCATATGTAAAAAAAATCAAATATCTAAATGTATTTATGTGTGTGGAGATAAACACTTTCTAAATTAAAAAATTTGTAGACTCAACAAAATTTAAATTTATTTAAATTTAAAACACTTATTGTCTAACTACTGACGCTCGCCATTTTCTCAAATTAGACTCGAAAACCCATGCCACGCCGCCATTTTGAAAAACACAAAATTTCTCTGTAACGACTATTTTACACTTTATTAAACACTTTAAAAATTTCTCTACCCTTTATACTATTGAAAATTACTCTGTCGAAATTCTAAAAATTTTCACTGGTTTTTTTATCGGTCCCGACGAAGCCTCAGACTAAGGGCGCCATTTGTAATGGGGGAATTTGTTCCCTATCTCACAGTTACTATAATTTTATCTCTACAGTATCACCTCTGAATAACCCTCAATTTACTTATTATTTTTTTTCTTAAATTTTACTCTGAATAGAAAATCTGAATTTATTAGCAATCAACTCTCTCGAGTGGATTCTAATCGGGTCTTCGCAGGGAACAATGACAAAACCACCGATGTAAACCAACAACAAATGATTTATATATATATTATATAACAACACAATGTTAATAACATTCAAATAACACTGTTAAATAAGATACAATAAAGAAGTAATTTTCACTTTATATGTATTAAAGTAAATTTAACATCTCATTTTCCCGACAATTTCTCGAAAATTGTGTAACGTGTAAGACAATTGTGTAATTAAAACTCTGGCTCGACTTAATAAACTTTTCGATCAATTACAATTAAATAAAATCAAATTGAGCACGTGAAGTTAATATTAATTTAATAATGGCGGTTAAAACCGACGTTAAAATATGATGAGCAAAACGGCGACGTGCACTGATTTCGAATTCTCACTTGATAAACGTAAAATGGAGGACTCACCTTAGTAATAACCAGTGTTACTCTCCAAAATACAGCAATTTCCAACAAATAACTCTCCAATCTGAAATCTCCTTTTTTAGTTTTTACAAACTCCTCAGCTCTCTCGAAAATGATGTAATAATCTCTTTGGTGTGTAGTGAAAAATGGTAAAAATGGCAGCGTAAATTCTCTATGAAATTTGATCCTACTAAAGTGGAGTCAAAGCTCAAGAAAAATGGCTCAACGAGCAGTAACCAACAAAGAAAAACCGACCAAGTATATCAGCCAAGATCCAATAGAGAAGTGTAACGATGGAGCGTCTTTTCTCGAGCTCCCTCTTCTTCATCCCTTCTTTCATCAATTACGTCATAAATAGAATAATAGTTGATTGGTTATTAATCCTTTCCGTAATTGTTATTTTTCAATTACAAAGAATATTGACTTATAACCAATCAACACCTTTCCTTTTTGGCGGCTTCTTTAATGTTAGCGCCCTCTATTTCTCGCGCGCTCCATTTAAATTTATATTAAAAATCCTCTATATATCAAGTCTTGATAATTTTTCATGCCATTGTATCAATATCTCTCTCTAACGCTCGATTTCCCCTACCTTCTATCACTCTCGCTCTGGATCTCACGTATCTTCATATGAAAGACTGACACCGATTGATATTTTTACAACTGCCCATGTATGTATTCCTTCTACTGCTATTTCTACATTCACCCATGTATGTATGAGCCTGTTATACAAGCTATAGCTGGCTCCCCTATTTCGCTGATCCTTTACTCTTCTTGCGCATGACTCGATTTCTGTCGCGAGTCGGTCACTTACCAACGCTTCCCCTTTACTCTAGAGCACGTGTTACAAATGTTCCGCGTCGTTTCCCGGTTTCGCTCGTCATCGCGTACCACGAGTGTATTATGCGTATGTACCTATACACCGGGTGTATGTGTGTATGTGTAAGTGTACAGGTGACAGTGCTGCGGCGTGCACGTCGTCATCAAGAACATAAGATGGCGACGCACAAGAGCACTGTCACAGGTTATTTTTCTACACATGTGTTCTCTTTTTTTTATATGTTATGTGCACTAGTGTTATGATGTTACAACCATCAACGTAGCTTCAACTCCTAGTGCACTATAAGAAAACTGATGGTGACTGTGGTTTTTCCTTCATCACGTGTTCTGATGTGAAGTTAGGTTCCCTTTTCGCTCTTTCTCTCTCTGCGGTAAGTCGTCTGCTCATTGCTAATTTTCTTGTTTACCTCAAAACAAACAAAATAAATACAACTGATTAATTAAATTAATTACTAATCAGTTTAGTAAGTGCATCCCGGCTCATATTTCTCTTTATTCTCTTTAATAAATAGTTTATTGTGATGCAATAAATGCATCACAAATTTAACAGTAACTATTGCTGTAAGTTAGTAAAATAAAAACAACAACAATTTTAATCATTTTGTTGTAATATTTATAGATGTATATAAATTTCCAGTTGCTAACAAGCTGTTACTATATATTTACGTAAACTTTCTGTAACTTCTACATTAATTTTCTATACCTACATCTAGTTAATTATTTTTACGTAAATTTACAGAAAATCGATTCAAGTGAAATTTTAAATTATAATAAATAAATTGCTGTGAAATTTACAGCAACCATTAAAGATTTTTTTTTTTAAATTATTAACTTAAGATTTTGTTTTCAAAATTTCATTTTTAAAATGAACCAGAATAATGAAAAATCTTTTAAGAAAATTAAATTAGTAAAGAACTTTTTAATAACTAGAATATTTAATCCTCAGGGATCAGGTGTTGTCTATACATTGACTATATAAAGCACATAAACTATTTTTCCCAAGGCAATGATCAAAATTCGATTTTCGATTCTTGTTTTGCGTGAACAAAATAGGTATCGTAAAATCTAATTTTGCTCATCTTGTTGAGAAAATTTCTATACCCCACTCGAAGCAAAATAGGTTTCACTCGTCTTTTTTGTCACCCATGCTACACTCAGGTAACAAAATAACTCTTGGGAGGATTTTTCACACTGGTAAAGTAATGTATTATTGCGAATAATGCATATGCAATATACAAGATATTCTGAAACCAATAGTTTGTCGATGTATAAACGACCCCTGTTCTCTAGAGGTATATATTGAATTAAAAATAAAATAATACTTTATTTAATAATAATAATTTTTATTTAAGAATCATCTAATATTTACAAAATTGGTCATACAAGAATAAAATTATTTTTTAGTAGTTTTTTTTATGAATTTTATGACCTTATCCAAGTAAACATCGATCCTGGCTGGTACGTACCTGCAATCTATAGAGGTGAAAAATGATTTCATTAAAATTAAAACCCTAGTCGGGCGGATATTAGTAGTTAAAAAGAGATATGAAAAATGCCCTGAAAAAAACTTTTTTATTTTTTATCTAATTTGGATGTGATAAAGCTTATTTTGTTCTCTAAGGAATTCCAGTAGTAGCCACCGATTGAATTCGTATGATAGCGCGTACAGTTTAAACGTAAATTTTATTGTTTATAATTACACCGTGCAACTTTTTAAAACTAATTGTAATTACGTCTAAACTCTAGCGCTAACACTCGAATTTCATCAGCGATTCCTCTTAGAATTTCCTAAGGAACAAAATGAGCTTTATTATGTCCTAATCAGATGAAAAATAGAAAGGTTTACTTTGTTTTTAGATTGTTTTTTATATCTCTTTTTAATAACGAATATCTGCACGACTAAGTTTGCAATTGATTTGAAATCATTGTTCTCTACATTTTAAAGTATCCTTTTCTTACATCTTCATATACCGAGGTTATAAGATTCAGAAAAAAATTACTGAAAATAATTTTCTAATCATCTTTTGTGTGTCATATATACCATGACGGGACTACTTTAATGAACCTGATTTTTTTAAAATAGCTTTTTATTTTATTTATTTTATTTATTCATCTGAGAGTAATCTCGATCTTGATATTGATATTGAGGGTGATCTTGATCTTTAGCTCTCTTTCGATGATAAACTCTTTCTTGATACTAAGCTCTCTCTCGATGATGATGTTAACATTGAATCAGCAGAAATTAAACTGCTTCTCGATAAGGACTTAGAAACTGATCTTGACCTTGACCGAGAGCGGGTGACAGATCTATCTTTTCTTCTCACGTCACGCAACTTCCTTTTGGAATTTGTTTTCTTTGATTTGCGTTTCATTTTATTTCGGTAGCTTTGCTTAGATGAACGTAAACGTTCACAAAGCACTGATTTAAATTCCTCTACAGTTGGTCTGAATTTCTTGTAAACTGCACCTGTAAAAGATACAGTAAATTGTTATTATTCTGCTAAAGTGTAAAATTCAATTTTCTATGTTTATTTCGCGTGAAAAAATACCACATTTCCTCACTAGTGAGCAATAATACTATTATTAACGTGTCTTGGAAAACTTTATTTACGAAATATAAAGCTTACAGTCCAAGCCCAAAGCAAAAACTGTAAAAAGTTCAGTAGAAAAGTTTTTAAGTACTGATTACAAACTGTATATATTTCTTCATTAGAGCTAACAAAGTTATGATTTTAAGGTTAGAATAAAAAAATTTATTTACGTATATAGACATAGAAAACAAATTTTGCTCATTTCGTTAGACAGTAGTACATAACTTTACTAGTGAACAAAATAGATAAGCAGAAGAATGATATTAGAATTGTTTTTACAAGTAAGCGAAATTCGATTTTCCATGTCCATTTTTCTGACATAAAACAAACATCATGAATCGAATTGACTCACCGCGTTAGGAAATAGTTTGTTACACTATAAGTGAGCATAATAAATCATTCCCTACTGGACCTATTTTTCTGCGAGTAGCATACATAATTTATTCTTATTATAAATTTAAAGTCGCAACTTTGTTTGGCTCTAATGTAAAAAAATACAGTTTATAATCGGTGCATAGAGGTTTTTTTTACGAATCTCTTTATAGCTAGAGCCAATGGCGAGTAAACTTCTCTTTAGTAAATAAGGCCTTTCTTGTAGAAAGATGAGAAAAGTATACTATTTCTCTACGCAGTGAGTGGGATTCGATTTTCTTCGCATATTTTGCGTGAATAAATTGCCCGATTCCCTCGAACGTTTGCAAAATAAGTATGTGGCTCTCTCATCAGGAAACGTGGTAATTGCTTACGCAAGGTTAAAATGAGAAAATAGTATATTACTCTATTAGTGAAAAAATTAGGTAATTTCCTCATAAGTGGTTTTGTCGCTTGAGCCTAATAGCAAAAATATCTCAATAATCATGTTTTTGTAAAATATACTTTTTGAGATATGATATCTTATAGTTACTCTAGGTAAAATAAAAGTTCGTATGCTCGCAAGCCATGTTTAAAAAGTTAACATAAAATGTCTCATATATTTTTACTATTTAAAAAGAGATAACTTACTGTGAAGAATTTTTCTCAATTTTGTATCATATAGAGAATGAGTTGTCGATGTTCCATACATTGTATATTCATATCAATATTTTTCTGTCATCGAAGAGCAAAAGGCATTTTTTACAGCTTCTTCTAAAGTTTTTTTCTCCTAGGAACCGAAAATATCTGATCTACATTGAAAAAAATATTTATTTAGTAAAATTACATAGATAAAATAAAATATTGAAAAATAAAATATTGAAAAATGGCTCACTCGGTTGAGCGATGGATTCATGATCTCGGGGACTCGAGTTCGAATCCCACTCTCTGTGTCCGATTGATACAAGCGTCTGTGTGTACGATACGTGTGCACAAACACACTAAAATTCTCCGTCACTAATTATTATCTTAATGATAGTATAAATACAGCGACGTTAAAAAAAAAAGGATAAAAATTACTTGAATATAACGGGTTCGTGCATAATTTTTTAAATAAACATGATTTTAAATTACTTTGTACAATTACATTGCCAAATTATTTTGAAAGGTATTTATAAATTTAAATCTTTCACTCTTTTTGATAAGAAATAATATTTTTAAAATTTATTAAAATTTTTTAGCGCATTGTTAATCATGGCATGCATTTTCTTTCGCCATTTTATAGAATTAAAGAAGTATATTCTCGTAATGAATATTTAATGAATAAATTCTAGATAGAAAAAAGAACTAATTAAGGATCAAATTGAATGTCTCTTGCTCTATCTGTTACTTTTTTCAAATCTTTCGGTTATATTTAGTTTCAATCTACAAATCTTGGCATATAACGGTAATATTCCATATAGCGCGCAAGTTTAAATATTGTACGTAAACATTTTACAACAATTGCTATCCGAAAACTTGCATAAAATATTTCAGTGGATACTATAAGATTCTATTAATTATGTAAAAACAATAATTTCGGGAATAGTAAGAAATTTCATTTCTGGAAACTACAAACATTACGAACACCAAAGTCATAAATTTTTCAGGAATTTTACAGTAATCTTACTAGTTATTTCACAAGAAACATTTCTGTATTTATTCATTGAAACTTATGTGTAAGGTGATTTAAAGATTTCTTAAAGTTTACATATTACTACACCTGAACATTTTAGAACCATTATTGTTTTCTTTCATGTAAATTGTTAGAAGTTCGCATGAAATATTGCAACAGAATATTATTAATATATTTAATTAGCTTACAGAAAACGTAGCTAACGCTGAAACATCATGTGCGAGTTTTATAGTGCAGTAGCCTTCGTGCTATGTGAGATATATTCATTTATAAAATATAGTGTTTGGGACTTACGCAATCTTTAAATGCATTCTCATTTAATTTTTCAAAATTTTGTATACCTTCCGGAGTTTCAGACGGTAAATATTTTGGAATTTCACAATCTCCGTCATTACCATCTTTTATATATTGAAAGATTTTTCTAAAATAGGTAATCGCAAAGTAAGTATGATCATATAAAAATGATTCAATAAAAAATAATTTGTAAGCTCACTAAAAATATTTTTCACAATATTTTCGTAAATTCTGTATTTCTTGTAGAACGTCCCTAAAAATATCAAAATCAACATTGTAGAAGATAGAGCACATTTTAAGAGGATATCGTAGTTATCCCCTCCTAATAATATTTTTATTCAAAGTTCATGAGTAAACGGGCGTCAAATCATATTCTTTCACTATAGAAAGGAAATTTATAAGATTAATCCTGAGTGCAGACAACTCAAGAAATTTATTAAATTATTACGCATAAAAAGTTATGAACAAACTTTCAATGTATAGTATTTTGAGGTTAGGTTTATCGAGCTTGATATCTAATTTTCATTCAAAGTTCATGAAAAAATAACAAGTCTGAGTGATTTTTTTTTTAACTAAAATGATTAAATTAATGTAGCTTTAGCGCAGACAAGTCATTATATTTGTCTAAATAGTCAATTTAAAAAGATATCTATCAGATAAATAAAACAAAAATCGATTCTAACAACTACGACATCCCGTTAATAATTAATATTGAAATATTAACTTTCTAGATAAAACGTAATATCGTTTGCAGAAGTTTTTTACCTGTTAGTTACATTATTACTGTCATGTGCTTTTGGAAACTCGTTTTCAATGCACCTACGTGGTCGTTTGTTGTAACTTTGTGAAATCCTCGATCCTACAGATGTAATTATATCAGCATAATTGTTCTCTTGGTTCTCTAGCATCTCTGTTACCATCGGTAAATCTATATTCATCTCATTCAATCTTAGATTTCAAAGTAAATATACGACGTGATTATGTTTAAAATAAAAAAAAAATTAGAAATTCCTTGTTAATTTTTGACAATAACATTTAATTTGATAGTTCTTTCTACAATTCAATTAATACAAACATATATATATATATATATATATATATATATATATATATATATATATATATATATACACACAGGGTGTCCCATTTTAAATAACGGATGAGCATGTCTTCAAAAATATGAAAGATAGAAAAAAACTTTAGATACAGAAGTTGTAGAGTTCGGAGGGGGCCAACTGAGGATGACATTGGCCACGACCTTGAGGTCAAGGGTCAAGGTTATTTAAAGGGCAAATCGATTTTTTCAAATAGAAACCCCTACTTTTGACCTCGGAAATGGAAAGAGTGGAAAATTTTACGTTCAGATATGTCCTTGGTCAAGGTCATGGTCATGCGTCAAGGTCATTTAAAGGTAATATTATTCTTTTCAAATGGGAACCCCTACTTTTGATCTCGTAAATGGAAAGAGCGAAAAATTTTACGTTCAGATATGACCTTGGTCAAGGTGATGGTCAAGGTCAAACTCCAGATCAAAATCACTAAACACGAACAAACACTTCGAAAAATGCAGATACTTTTAAAAAAGTGCAATAAAGCTGCAGGATTCAGCTAATACTGAACTGAAGTGACCAGCTAATACTGAACTTAAGGTAATATCGTTGTAGTCGCGACTCTAACTAAAATCGTGGTTGACCCAGCCACTGAAGATAAGGCCGTGGTTATATCAGTCACTTAAGGCAAGATGGTGGTTGTTCCAGATACTCAAGGCAACGTCATGATAGTCCCAGCTACTTTTAAGGACCTCAAGTAATATTTCACAACCATCAATGACCACTGGTAACCGAAGTTGACCACTGTTACCTTAAATGACCATTCGCAATCATCAATAACCATCTTAATCATCATGTAATCACTAATTATCATCAAGAATAATAAAAAATTTAGTCGTTATACAATTTACGTGAATAAATTGTATTGAAATAATTTGTATTGTTATAATATCTATCATTTTGTATGCTTGATTTAGAGCACTGTCACTTCGTTAAGTATTTGGTTTTTATCACACACTTCGCGTAAGAATGTATCTTTCACATACTTTTCTACAAAAACTTCTTTGAATGATTTTAATTATTTGCATTCGTTTCAGATGTGTGCACGTATACAAGTGGGTATTTAAACAAATAACAATTGAATAATTCCGTAAAATTTTTTTGCCAATATTTTTCTATTACACGATCAATCAGTAGCTACTTTACTTTAAGTGGGTAAAAGAATTAAGGTCTTAATTGGTTGCATCGTTCACATCCTCGCTTTAATTGGAAGGATTAAAGTAAAGTTAATTCGTCTGTCAAACCTTTACCACATAATGCCAGATTATACCTCCAATGAAATAGTAGATATCTGCTTGGAGAATGCCATGGTAATTATTTACAAGCAGCAACGTTATACCGTAATCGTTTCCCCGATAGGAGACACCCAAACGATCGTACCATTGCGAGACTTGTAGAGCGCCAACGTCAACGACCAGTCGGTCCGCGACAAAGAGCAAGAACTAATGTTCCAGAAAGGGATGATCCTCAAGTGCTCGCAGTGTTAGGTATGGTAGCCATTGACCCCCGTGTTAGTACTCGAGAAATTGAGAGACAATTAGGTATTCCAAAGTCCACGGTGCATCGAATATTAAAAGTTCACAAATTCCATCCTTACCACATAACATTGACACAGCAATTGCAATGTAGGGACTTCGAACGAAGGCGTCAATTTTGTGCTTGGGCACAAAGAATGATACAACAAGATCCAGAATTTTTTAATTACGTCTTATTTAGTGATGAAACCACTTTTCATAATAATGGTCAACTTAACAGGCACAATTGCCATTACTGGTCTGTCCAAAATCCTCACTGGCATTAAGAAGTAAATCATCAGCAACGTTGGAGTTTGATCGTGTGGTGCGGTATTATAAATTGATACTTGATTGGACCCTATTACTTCGACGAAAACGTAAATGGACGCAACTATTTACACTTTTTAAGAAATGACTTACCGGGATTACTCGAAAATGTGGATCTATACACGAGACTCCGCATGTGGTTTCAGCATGATGGTGCACCTGCTCATTTTTCCAGGATTGTTCGTCGATATTGAAACATCAAATTTACTAATCAATGGATAGGACGTGGTGGACCTGAAGAATGGTGCCCGAGATCTCCAGATTTGACAAGCTTAGACTTTTTTCTGTGGGGTTATCTGAAAAATATAGTCTATACTGAAGCACCGACTACAAGAGAAAATATGATGCAACGCATAAAAACCGCATGTCACAACATTCCAAGAAACGTTCTTTTAGCCACCATTCAAAGTTTTCAAAATCGAATTCAGTTATGCCTTGATAATAATGGTCAATTGTTTGAACATTTCATTAGATAAATTTTCTTATCTAGTTACCTTTAATATGACGTCAGATACCTTTTCCTAAGGACAACCACCACCTTGCCTTAAGTGGCTGGGACAACCACCACCTTGCCTTCAGTGGCTGGGACTACCATGTCCTTGCCTTAAGTGGCTGGGACTACCACCACCTTGCCTTAAGTGGCTGGGACAACCACCACCTTATCTTCAGTGGCTGGGTCAACCACGACCTTAGTTAGAGTCGGGACAACAACCATATTACCTTAAGTTCAGTATTAGCTGGTCACCTCTGAATCCTGCAGCTTTATTGCACTTTTTTATAAGTATCTGCATTTTTCGAAGTGTTTATTCGCGTTTAGTGATTTTGATCTGGAGTTTGACCTTGACCAAGGACAGATCTGAACGTAAAATTTTCCGCTCTTTCCATTTTCGAAGTCAAAAGTAGAAGTTCCTAATTGAAAAAATCGATTTGCCCTTTAAATAACCTTGACCCTTGACCTCAAGGTCGTGGCCAATGTCATCCTCAGTTGGCCCTCTCTGAACTCTACAACTTCTGTATTTAAAGTTTTTTTCTATCTTCCTTATTTTTGGAGACATGCTCATCCGTTATTTAAAATGGGGCACCCTGTATATATATATATATATATATATATATATATATATATATATGGGAAATCTAACTTAATTCTTTTAATAATAGTTATAGAATATATACTAGAACTTTCAAAGATTTATACAGTTATTGTTTTAAAAGAAATCAATCACCACATGTATTTTTTGCCTTTGTTAAATGGTAAACATTTTGTATATTAAGTAATTTTTTATTAACATTTTTAATAAATTCTTAGAAATTGATCTCTGCCGTCTAAAGTAAGAAAACCTTAACTCCAATGGGATTACAATGTAGTTAACCACTTTTATACTTTGGACGGCAGATCTTGCTAGGAAATCAACTTAAATGATCTTACTTAAGTATGATTAAAATTAAATTTTGATATTAATTAAATTAAGTTGTTAAAAAAGATAAATCGACTTTTTTTTCATTTTTGTCCTCGTAAGTTGATATGAAATTTCCCACATGTATACATTCAGACTAACAATGTGAACTAAATGTATAAAATTGGAGTGCAATTATGTATAATTTTATGAAGTTTTTTACTAATGATATCTCAAACGTATTGAAAATTACTTAAGTTTTAAAAATTGTTCTTATAATATATGTGAATATTAAAATTACATCTCATTATATGTATAAATCATTCGAAATAAGTTTATAAAATAAAAGAACAGTTGAACTTTTTCAACGTCATTCAATGTAAGTATGAAAACGATTCAGTTAGATTTAAATTTGATAAATTTAGATGATACAGAGAAAGAGATTACGCTAGTTATTTTCTTACATTTTAGGCAGCAGCGCTGATGCATTAATTTAGTATTTATTTAAAATGCTAAATTCTTAGTTTTACGTATGCATATAGATATAATAATGGGATTGATATTTAAAATTATTTTTAGATGTATCGAAATTAATTTTTTTGTACCTTCTGAATTAAAGAATTCAATTGACGATGAATTTGGCATTAAAGTTATAGAAGCTGACGATGAAGTTAATGTGCAAGTCAAAGTTATAACTATTATAAGAGTCGACATTCAAAATAACTTCAGAATGTTTCAATATATACATCGTATTTTATAAATTGTTGAGGTCTTTTTTTTACCTTAAGAAGTATTAAGTAGGTTCACATTAGATGACATCACTGATATAGGCCTACATGACGGACGTATATTGTTGGATGACTGTTCTAAAACACTGGACACTAGAATTATAGATTAGTAGATGAGAAGATAAATTAAATAACGATCTAGATAATTTATTCACATTGTCATAAATATTCTTTAATTCAATATCAAAGCTTTGACAAAAAATTTTATCAATTAAAAATTCACTAATAATACCATTAAATTCTATATTTATTATAATATCATTTAAAATCTTTAGTTTTACACAATTTTTAACGAAAATTAATTAAGACCTTTGATAAATCCTTACTGTTTTTTAATAGATAGCGTTACCAGGACTACGTGCGCACGGAATTTCAGATGTTAATATATTTAAGCGAGTACTTCGTCAGTAAGCTTGAATTTAAGTATGTTAGTTCGCCATGGAGCAGACAACTTGTTCTTTTTTTCTTCTGAAAATATTTAATTTTATAATAAATAGAGAATTACTGGGAATTCATCTACTTAATTAATTTATTAATAAATGATTATATACCTAAAATGATTCATAATATTATCATACAAAAATTATCATGAAATAACTCGATCAAATTCCATATTATGATTTGTTATTAAAAACCTCAACATTAATCTAATTTTTTATGTACTTTTTCAGTGCTTAGATTTAAAAAATAATTATGGCTTAGCAAAAAAGAACGATTTTTGAAACTCAAAATATCTAAATTATAAGGATAAATGCTATGTTTTTAGACATTAGATTTAAATTATTATTGATATTTGTTATTGAATTATTTATTTTTTTCAATTTGCTGGAACTTTTTAAATAAAATAATTTAAAAATAAGTTAAAAGGACAAACAAGAAATTTTACCTTGTGATACATTTAGATGAGATCTACTGTTTCCATGATTATCTTCCAAAATCTGATTATTATCATTATTATTTGAAATCCTTGATGATTCTGAGTCTAAAAATTTTTTAAGGGACGGTAAAAAAAAATTTAATATCTTCTACAAATTAATTTCATGAACTTTGATTTTGAATGATAAAAATTTACTTCAGGTATTAACAATATTTATATCAATTATAGAAAAAGCACAAGTTATACGTTTTTTATATTTTAAATAATACCATGATACAAATGAAATAGTGTTTTAAAAGTATAGTTTAAAAATAAGTTGAAAAAAAACGATAAATTTCACCTTGAGATGCGTTTAAATGAGTCCCATTGTTTTGATGATTACTTACAATTATTTGATTATTATCAGTGTTATGTAAAATTCTTGACGATTCTAAAATTAATTGAGATGTTGCATGAAAATTTTTTATAAAATTCATCAAATTTGTCATTTAGAAAAAGAAAAAATAAAGGATACGGATTTTTTCTTTTACCATGAAAATGAAAACTTAAAGAGATAGAGGTAGTTAAAATTGGCGGTAAAAGTTATATTAACTTATACCGGCTGTAACTTTTACAATTCATCACATTTCGAAAAACGAGAGAATACTAGTCTATTATTTGTTCGTATTTTACCTGACAGATATAATACATTTTTATCTTAAATTATAATTTAAAATATAGGTTTTTTGTAACATGAAAAAAATTTTTTGATACCTTTATGCAGAGCTTTTTTAATCTTATCAATATTGTCTTTCATTGAAAATTTTTCTATTTTCTTTTTTCTTTCTTGCAGCAATTTTTTAAGCTTCTTTTCTTTTTTATTTTTTTAAGTCTTTTAAATAATCTAACGTCTCCGGTAATCTCGCAAATTCTCGATGACAATATTTAACAATTATAGAAATTCTTTTAGAGATTTTTGAAATATCATTAAGATGTAATTTAACTTGTTTCCCGTATATACCCTTTGTCCATGCAAGCAAAATTTTTTTATGCACACCCAAAAAAATACAGTGCATAGTATCTATAGGAACTTGCGATACTAGTCCTATTTCTAATCTTGAAAGAGAACTTTTCTCTAAATGATGTTTTTCATCTGCAATAGTAACATAATCACCATCGATGCGCTGTTCGGGATTTACGCCCAAGCAAAACGCTTGTTATTTTATAAGAAATCCCTACAACATTACATTTGGAACATGGTTTCTGAGAAGTATGACTTTCGTGCCGCAAAAAGTAAGCACGAGCAACCAAGTAGAAACAAAACAATCTCATCTGTACACGATATATTCTATTATTTAACTTGAGCCCATTATTATGCAAATCGATCACTTCGGTTATAAAAGCATTCAAAAATAATGTAACACCAGCAGGTTTTTTACGACCTTTATAAATTCCTACTACAGCTATATCACTATGAGGTACATTAGATACTTTTATTTGAATCGGAATAATTTGATATTTTTATTAAGCTAAGCACCATCAATATTGCAATCAATTAACAGTGTTTCCGGAAATATATGATCAGAAGTGAAGCGACATAAGATTTTTATCAATCCTTTTTCTACTCCTAAATGTAAATATTCGCTAGGTGATACATTAATGACTTTTTATGTAAATATTCGAGGTGTTTTTGCTAACGTTCTTGGGTCCTTAGGAATTGAACGTAGACATGGATAAGTTCTTGTAACCGTTAGCATCCTTTTTCTTCGAGCAAAATTCATGTTGGTTACCATGAAACTTTCATTTAAATTATCCACAAAATTTTCGAGAGTATTGTTGAGTTTCTTTTTATAACGTTTGGATTGATATTCTTGTGAACTGGAAATATTCACTTCACTATTTGCATTCAATAAATTATCTGTTGGTATAATTAAATCAGGAACTAATGTGGCAATTTCATTAAAATCAAGAATATTCATTGATTCATCACAATTATCACATTGTTGAACTATATTTGGATTACATGTGCCATTTTAATTCAAAGGTATGTAAATGGAGTTATAATTGTAACTTTCAATTGGACTAGTATTCATGTCAACTAAATTATCTGGTTCTATTATACGGGAAGCAGTCAAAGTTTCAGTAAAGTCATCAATTTCTATACTATTTGCAATCATATTTTCTTTATTTTTTATGTGACAAGTGTCAATATTTTCTTTGAATGATGATACTTTTGCAGAATTAAAATTTTTAATACACTCTTGATCAATTGAAATGTTTTCAAAAGTAGAATTTTGTTCATAACATTTTCTAATAATTTTTTTTTTTTTAAATAAATTACGAACTGCAATTCTTTTTTCATGACGATTAGACAGTTGATGATATAATTTTCTTGAAAAATAAGGTTTTGCCCTTATTCGTTTAAAATTTCCCATCATTTGAAGAGAAAATTGAAGTTAGCTTTCTCTACTTAAATTTTAGTTATTGTAAATCTATTCAAGACATTTTCATACTAAATGATTCAAATTGCAAGTGGAAACTGTTTTTCACATTTTCTTTAAAATGAGACTATAAACGATCATATGGAAAGATCATACATTCTTGTGGTAAGAAATTTAAATTTTTCCCTTAGTAGCAATTTTGGTAACATTTTAGCTAACCACTAGCCGGAAAAGATTATATCGTTGACTCTAACAAAGACTAACCCACCTCAAAAAAGGCCAGTAGGTAGACTATGAGAGTTCTGGCTCCCCCCACCACTACTCCCTCGACTCACCTGTGCGACTAACGGACAGGTGCAAATCGTGACTCAGCACTTATGACGTCACCACCTGCCGCCCACCACCCACAGCTGACGTCACCACCCACAGGTGCGAATCATAACATCATCACCAACCTGTGCAGATGCGCGCGCAGCAGCCGACTCCCCGATCCTACAGTTAAAGCTGAGAAAGAGAAATAGAAAGAGACCTTGGTAAAATAACTGCGCAATTTCTTATGCGCATCGGGGAATCTCTGATCGGAAATAAAGGATCAGGTTGCATTAAAAATTGATAAATAACTTAGTCATGAGAGACCTTGGTAAAATAACTGCGCAATTTCTTTATCATAAAAGAGCTTTCTAGAAGTTTTATTCTCAACGTACAATAATTTAGGCTAATAAATATATAAAGTAAAATTAGGAAGAAAAAAATTATAAAATGGCGGAAATTTCAACATTTTATTACGTATATGGGTAGATCACCCATCAAACTCATTTCATTTGAGTCTTTAAAAATTTCGTCCGTTTTTCGTTAGGACCAATAGTTTTCGAGATATTTCTAAATCAAAATTTTCAAATTTCAAAACTCGATATCTCGAAAACTATTGCTCCTAGAGGGGTGCAATTTTCATAAATACTTATCTTCTAGCCTTGTTTATTTATTATTACATTTTATTTTATAACTTAACTCCAAGAAATATTGTGCAACTTTTCGTAAGACCTTTCATCTTTCTAGAAATTACGTATTAAAACGTAATTCCAAGAAATATTGCGCAACATTTCGTAAGACCTTTAATTTTGCTAGAAATTACGTATTAAAACGTAATTCCAAGAAATATTGCGCAGGGGGGCTATTCACTAACTTTTTAACGATAATGATTGACTTAACGTTTCGACGTCGAAAAGCGTTAAGTACTCTACTCTTTTAAGTAATCGATAAGCACATATGAAAAAATGTTTCTGTTAATTTTTTACAACAAACATTTACAACATAAATATTCCAAATTAAAATGATTCTAAATAATTATTACATCAAAATTAACATGATTACAAAAAAAATTTTTTTTCTTCAATTTTTGACATATTTATACACAAATAAATTACAATATTACTAGTCTTTTTGTAGATTTATATTAGATCTTGTGTTCTCCACACATTCAGTATCAGAATTTAAAATGGACAGTTGATTGGGACATTATGAAATTTAAGTAATATTTTATAACTTGTTCGATTTCATAAGTTAATAATTAGATATCCAAAGTAATAATTAGAAAAAATGTCATGATCCATTCATTTTAAATTCCAATACAGAGAAAAAATGAATCTTAATAGTATTTGTCTTAAAACACACAACATCTAACATTCATATTAGAAATAAATCTGTATTTATGTTTCTATTATATATCCTTTTAACTCAACATTATCCAAGCCAACAATTTCATTTTGAAAGATGAAATTTTGAAAATCAATATTTTTAAGTTCTGCAGCAAAATTAACAATTTAATTGAAAAACTGTAGTTGTTGATATAAAATATAAAATGCAAATTTAGATTAATATATAATTTTATTAAAAAATGTTTTTTTATTGGTTATAAGAAAAGTTTATTTAAAACAATATTTATATTATTTTTTTCTGTTCACTTTTATTGAACTACATACAAGTCACTTTAAAGCCTGCAGATCCAATTGAATTTAAAATTATACACAATTTATCATGTAATCACTAATGTAAAAAATAATAAAATAATGTTCGCTTTATTTATATATATAGGTATATACATCCGCTGATAGAAAAGATATCTCGATCCTCTTGGATATAACATAAAATCTGTGAAGCAAGAAATTAATTAAAACATCTAGTTATCTAAGAAATTATTTTTCCATTTAAATGATCACATCAAATCGAAGTAATTCTTTTGCTTCGAGAAATCTTTTCTGTCAATGTATATACATATGTCATGCATAATATAACGTTTAACAGTTTAACGTACGATTTACAACCAAGCTTCAAGTTGGTTGTAAAATTCGTCGATAAAATCGACTTAGCGCTTCAGTTTAGAAGGTTTTCGTCGTTGCGTGAACATGATCTCTGATAACGTTCGTGATATTCGATAGTATTTGCTGAAAAATGATTACTACGCATGCGCGCGTCAGCGTTAAGCTTGACGTTAGACGTTTACGGTATTACTGAATAAGCCCCCAGTGATTCATAATCGATCTTTCTTTCATTTGAAAAGTAAACAATTACATCTGGTGATTAATAATTCTAAGAAAAAAAACTGTGTAATGATTCATGATTGATCTTTTTAGAATTTTTACGACGCAATTCGTCACTATAAAAGGGAAGATAAACAGCCCCATTACTTAGTATTCGTTTGAACTTGAAACAATTCACAATTCTCAGAGTTATAAGAAAATCATGTCAGCATACGAGTGCAAAGAGCTTGTAAGTACTATGCTGCAAGCATGTACTCTTCTGACAAAAGGAGAGAATAATCGAGAAGAAATTCTTACGTGGATTGATTATAACCGTAAAAATGTAAGACTCTTAAAATTACTTACACATAGAAATGGTGCAAGTTGTTGTATATATTGTGTAGAATGTTTTCTAATTTTTAACACGTGAGTTGAGGTGAAAAGAAAAATGGAAAGACACGCTGATGTAGGATAGGTAATCAGCAGGGATAACATTAAAGTCACAAGTTATATTTTCACTTATTTATTGGGGTGACTGCGATATTTTCGCGAGTACACAATTATCACAAAAAGAATAGTACAATTACTACGGATACTCAAATGCGCAAATGTACATATCGCGAGCCCCTTAACTGTTTGGAGAGCCGCGTGGTCGGAGCGATGTGAATCGAGCGAGCGCTGAACGCAGAGAGGGAGAGCTGACTTCTTTTCCCGTCACCTGCGCTATTACAAAATGTTTGCTAATATCTAAATCTACCGCAAGATGTCTCTATGTATGAACAATATCACACTCTTCCTTGTAAAAAAAAAGAAATATAATAAGTAACTTTTTAGCGTTTATTGTAAACGATCTGGTGGTTTACGATTTCTCAACGGTTGTACACGCGATCTCGGAGGTGCTAATGTTTTTTCTTTTCTCTTTGGTTTATTTAAGTTTTGTTTATCTTTACTTAAATTAGTATTTTCATTTTCAATAATAGGTGGAGGAGGGTAATATTGTACAATATCTGAATTTTTAACAGGAGTATTTTCTCTAATTTTTAACATTTGATCAACATGCCTACGCACAGTATTTCCGTTGTCTAGATTAATTTCATAGTGTAACGTACCTAATCTAGCTTTTACTTTGCCTAAAAGCCATTTGTCGTTACCTACGTAATTCCTGACGCTGACTCTCTCACTACGCTGAAAAACTTTTTTATATTCATTTGGTTTTTCACAAATAGTAGCTTGTTTGTAAGATGGATGTATAAAATCTAGGTGCGAATTTACTTTTCTACCAAAGAAACGTTCTGCCAATATTTCTCCCGTTTGTGAATGTACATTTATTCTGTATTGCAGGAGCAATTTACATAAATTATTGTGTATGGATTTATTTTCTTCGCATAATTTTTTTAAACCCTTTTTATAGTTTTAACCATATTCTCCGCTTGCCCATTTGTAGCGGGGTGATATGGAGCTGTGTATTTAATCGTACAATTCATTTCGCGCATGTAATTTTTGAGATCGGCTGATGTGAAAGCACGGCCGTTGTCGGTGACAATTACTTTGGGCAAGCCGTATTCGCTAAATATTTCTTTACAGACTGAGATTGTATATTCAGAGGATATGGCACTTACTATTTTTACAATAGGAAATTTCGAGTACGCGTCAACTAAAATTAGAAATGTTTTACCCAAGAATGGCCCTGCAAAGTCAATCAATCAATTTGTTTTCACCGAAAGCCCGTTTGGATTGAATAAGAGAGTCCTCGCACTGTTTGCTCCAGACGAATGGAGTATTATTTTTCAACAAATTGTATATCGGGTGTAAGATCGTAAACAGATTTTTTATAAATCTTGCGTAATAATTGACGAATCCAAGAAAAGCACGGACTTCCGATTTGTTTTTAGGTCTCGGCATAATTTTAATTGCCGCGTATTTGGAAGGATCTTTATTTACTCCGTTTTCATCTATTACGTAACCGCAGAAATGGATACTACTTTTAAAAAATTCGCATTTTTTAATATTAATTTGTATATTAAAGGTATGAAAACGTTTGAAAATTAAATCTAATTTTTGTATGTGGTCTTCTTTTGTACGACTTGCAACGCATATGTCGTCTAAAAATATTTTGATGTCACTGATGTCGTTAAGAATTTCTTCTATAGTACGTTGCTATATGGCCGGAGCGGATGCTATGCCAAACATTAATCTTGTAGGTTTGTAAAGACCGCAATGGGTCGAGAGCGTAAGCAAACTTTGTTGTTCTTCGCAAACTTTTAATTGTAAATTTGCGTTTTTCAAATCGATTTTTGAAAACACTGTCATTCCTGACATGCTAGAAAATAATTCTTCAAGTTTAGGTAGAGGGTATTCATCAACTAGTAAATGCTTATTAACTGACACGCTGTAGTCGCCACATATGCGTACTGTGCCGTTTCTTTTTAGCACGGGTACAATAGGTGTAGCCCATTCCGATGATTTTATTGGAATTAAAATATTCTTTTTAACTAAATTATCGAGTTCGTTTTTAATTTTATCTTGCATTTTGAATGGAATTGTTCTATGTTTGATAAAAATTGGACGCGCGTTTTCTTTAAATGTAAATGTAGCCGTGTGAGATTTTAAAGGTTCTATACGTTCATTCGTGATATCGTATTTTTTTAATAAATTTTGAATAATATTTTCAACGTTTACTGTATGTATAGAATTGATGTTAGAGACTTTCGTTTCGAGGAATTTTAGATAGTCATTGTTTACTAGTTGACGGAACCATTCTCTGCCAAGTACCGGTTTACATTCCATTCGTACAATATACAAGTTTAAATAAATTTGTTTATTTTCAAATTTTACAAAGACTTTAATGTACCCGACAGTATCGATTGGATTTTTACTAAATGATTGTAATTTTATATTAGTTTTATATACCTGACTTTTAGGAAAAAGAATTTTCGCTTGTGCTAAGCTGATTAAACTTACTGCGGCGCCTGTATCTACCGTGAAGTCCTTTGCTGGTTTTCTACGACGAGTCGCATGAAGAATTTTTCGCGTCATAAATTGGTATCAACTGTAAATCTTCTTTGCGGAGCACACACTTAAAAGATGCCCTTTCTTGTTGCAGAAGTTGCATTCTACGCTTTTGCTCAGCGTACATTCGTTGGCAAAGTGTCCTTTTCCACAGCGAAAACATTTAATACTTTTCGACTGTTTATGCTTACTCGTATTTTGATCCATGTGTGAATTTGAATTCTTAAAGTACATTTTTGGATTCTTTTGCTGCGACTTTGTGGAACTTTGGTTTCTTTTGGATGAATTTTTGTATTTTGTATGTTTCTTGTAATTGTTGCTATCTGAATTGATGTAATTAATTTTTTCGGCGCTTTCACATGTATTACGTAGTTGTGGTGTACTAGCTTCTGCTAATTCCATTGTGATAGCTGTACTAACCACAATATCAAATGTAAGATTCTGCGTTTCTAGAAGTCTCGCTTGTATGTTTGGATTACGTAATCCAGCTATTAGTTGTGTACGTAAAGCCGTTTTCAAGTACGTTCCAAAATTGCATTTAGTACTTAATTTGTGTAAATCATTCACAAAATCGCGCACTGATTCGCCATCTTGTTGTTTCCTTTTATGGAATATAAAAATTTCAGCGGCTTCTAACGGTTCTGGTTCGAAGATAGTTTTTAAATTGGCCTTGATTACGTCGTATGCGACTGTGTATGGATTTGTACCATCCATTGAATTTTCTAATTTTGTATATGTATCCATACCTATGTACTGTAAAAGATATGTTTTTTTCTTTTCGTCCGTTGTAACTTGGAATGCCGAAAAAGCTCCTTCGAGTCTCTGTAACCACGTGCTCCATTTGTACTTGCTATTATCGTATACTTCGAGTTTGAACGAACCAGGAATTTCCGTCATATTTGAAATGATAGTCTGTGAACCTGTATTAGTTGCAATAGTCCCTGTTGAATTTGATTGTGCGGTATTCGTATTATCCTCCGATTTTATAATATTTTTAACCTCTTTATTATCGTTCATTTGTCACAGTTCCTATCCTTTCTTGCTACCTTCAATGGATTTAGTGTGAATAAGAATCCTCGTCGCCAGTTGTTGTATATATTATGTAAAATGTTTTCCAATTTTTAACACGTGAGTTGAGTTGAAAAGAAAAATGGAAAGACACGCTGATGTAGGATAGGTAATCAGCAGGGATAACATTAAAGTCACAAGTTATATTTTCACTTATTTATTGGGGTGACTGCGATATTTTCGTGAGTACACAATTATCACAAAAAGAATAGTACAATAACTACGGATACGTAAATGCGCAAATGTACATATCGCGAGCGTCTTAACTGTTTGGAGAGCCGTGTGGTTGGAGCGATGTGAATCGAGCGAGCGCTGAACGCAGAGAGAGAGAGAGAGAGAGCTGACTTCTTTTCCCGTCGCCTGCGCTATTACAAAATGTTTGCTAATATCTAAATCTACCGCAAGATGTCTCTATGTATGAACACACAAGTGTTCACGAAAAACAAAAGTTTATAGCAACTATTGCCTTACTCAAAGGTGTTCAAAATAAATTAAAGTATTTGTTGAAACGTAGTGAAGGTGTAGTGCTAAGACGCGAGAGAAGAAGTGATGGAGTGAAATGGGAGGAACTAGAAGCTGCATTTAATGAACGTATTAGATCGGGAGTGATAATCAATTTGAAAAATATGGACATTTTTCAATTTATGAATGATTCACTCTATTTATTTACAGCACGTATAAGAAATATGTCGAGGAAACAAAATGCTGTAAAAGTGTACGTCGTGTCAGCAGCAGAATATATTTTAACCAAACCGACTGAAGTAATAAGTGAAACTAAGTATTTCAATACAAAGGCTGAAACAATTTTCCAAACAACAAAGAATGGTTTTTGGAAAATGTAAGTAAGCCTATACAAGTCGATATGGAAGAATTCCAAGAAAAAGATTCAGGCTGGACATTACGTTCAATAATTAATATGTGTATCCATATAAACAAGTATAACCCAATGAGAGGTAGTTCGTTCATTGAACTACCTCGTGCTATTAAAAACAAAATGCTTGTATTAATGTTGAGAATTTTGATGATAAATGCTTCAAATGGGCCGTTCTCTCAGCACTACATCCAGCTCAAAAAATTAAAACAGAGTAGCCACATATGAAAAATACTAAAATGAATTAGATTTCGAAGGTATATCATTTCCAGTCAAACCAAAGCGTATTTCAAGATTCGAAAAAAAGAATAATATTCCAATAAATTTGTCTATTTTGAAAAAACGCTCGGAGGAATTTCATATTGCTCCATTACGCATAACCAAGAACAAAATGAATACGCATATTAATTTACTTCTCATGAAAAACTTTTATATTGATGATGATGATGAAGATGTGGAGAATAATGATGAAGATGTTAACAGCAATTTCCACTATGTTTGAATCAAAAATTTATCAAGACTCGTATCGATGCAAGTATCAAAACATAATGGTCGAAGCTGTTTGTGTAACAGGTGTCTACATAAATTTCATACCGAGGCTAAACTGAATGCTCATGAACAAGACTGCTCTCAGATAAACAAGTGTAGAGTTGATTTACTAAGTCTAAAAGAAAATATTTTACAATTTAAAAATTTTCATTATAAATCAAGGGCACCATTTATTATCTATGCCGATTTTGAATCACTCCTCGAAAATATGGAATATGAAAGAGTTTATCAGCAGCATAAAGCTTTTAGTATTGGATACTACTTTGAATGTAGCTACGATGATACACTCTCGTATTACCGTAGCTACAGAGGTTCTCAACCTGCAGCATGGTTCGCAAAAGAATTAGAAACACTTGCAGAGAACATTGAGACTGTTTACTGGTGTCCTATACCTATGGATGAATTAACCTACGAGCAAGAACTTGAATTCCAAAATGCAACTACTTGTCATATATGTGAAAAGTCCTTAGGAACTGACAGAGTTCGCGATCATTGTCGCTGGTAAATATCGAGGTCCAGCTCACGAGGAGTGTAACTTGAATTATCAGGATCCACGCTGCGTTCCAGTTGTTTTTCACAATCTTACTGGTTATGATTCACATTTCCTCATAAGAGATATTGCTCAAAATTTTCCAGGACGTGTAAATCTTTTACCACTGAATAAAGAGCGCTTCATATCGTTTACAAAACACATTGATAGTAGTGAAATTAACTTTAAATTTATTGACTCTTTCTGTTTCATGTCATCGTCTCTGGATAAATTGTCATCTTACTTGGAGCAGTATAATATTTTACCATCTGAGTTTATTAGTGATGCGAAATATGGACCATTGACCGAAGAGAAATTCGATTTACTCAAGAGAAAAGGTGTCTTCCCATATGATTATCTGGACTCTGAGGATAAGTTGACAATTTCTGAATTACCGACCAAAGATAAAGGACCCCGGAAGATTCTTATGGGTTTCTGGGTCCCGGTGAAATTTGATAATAGTATGACCAAATTGTAGCTTATTTTTTTCTGAACATAAGTCTCCATGGGCTCAAGTCCCGAAAATGCACAGATTTTGAGTAAATAATGATTAAAGTCGGTGATTTCTGGAAAGGTTAGAGTGACCGAAGGCGTAACTTCAATTGTTCGATATGCTCATTATATAGTTGTTATTTGAATAATTAATTAAAATAATTTTATGTTTAATAAACTTAGAATTATATAAAATATGATTATTTAAAATAATTTTAAAAAAACTTGGAACATGGAATTATTACACTATTATTCTATACAATAAAATAATTATTTTTCAAATATTTTATAATAAGAAAAAATATCATTTGATGTGTTTATGGTTCATGGGTTTATAATTTTTTGGTTTATGGGCTTATGGTTTATGGGTTTATAGTTCATGGTTTATGGGTTTATGGGTATATGGTTTATGGGTTTATGGGTTTATGGTTTATGGGGATATGGTTTATGGGGATATGGTTTATGGGGATATGGTTTATGGGTTTATAGTTCATAGTTTATGGGTATATGGTTTATGGGTTTATAGGATTATAGGTTTATGGCTTTAAGATTTATGGGTTTATAAGTTTACGGTTTATGGGTTTATGGCTTTAAGATTTATGGGTTTATAAGTTTACAGTTTATGGGTTTATGGCTTTAAGATTTATGGGTTTATAAGTTTACGGTTTATAGGTTTATGGCTTTACAATTTATGAGTTTATTATTTATGGATTTATTGTTTATGGGTTTAGGGTTTATGAGCTTATCCATTTATGAGTTTACGATTTATTGGTTTATGGTTTTATGGTATATGGGTTTATGGTTCATAGTTTATAGGTTTATGGTATATAGATTTATGGTTCATAGTTTATGGGTTTATGGGTTCATGGTTTATGGTTTTTAGGTTTATGGTTTTTAGGTTTATGGTTTTTAGGTTTATGGGTTTATGGGTTTATGGTTTTATGGGTTTATGGTTTATGGGTTTACGGTTTATGGGTTTATGGTTTATGAGTTTATGGTTTATGGGTTTATGGTTTATAGGTTTATAGTTTATGGGTTTATGGTTCATGGTTTATGGGTTTATGGTTTATGGGTTTATGGTTTATGGGTTTATGGTTTATGGGTTTATGGTTTATTGGTTTATGGTTTATGGGTTTATGGTTTATATGTTTATGGTTTATGGGTTCATGGTTTATGGGTTTATGCTTTAATGGTCTATGGGTTTATGATTTATGGGTTTATGGCTCACGGGTTTACGGTTTATAGGTCTATGATTGATGGGTTTATGGGTTTATGCTTTAAGGGTCTATGGGTTTATAGTTTATGGGGTTCTGGTTCTTGGATTTTGATTTTGGGTTTATAGGTTTATAGTTTACGGGTTTATGGTTTATGGGTTTATGGGTTTATGGTTTATGGGTTTATGGGTCTATGGGTTTATGGTTTAAGGGGTATAGGTTTCTGGTTCTTGGATTTGGGTTTTCATTTTATGGGTTTATGGTTTATGGGTTTATGGTTTATGAGTTTATGGTTTATGGGTTTATGGTTTATGGGTTTAGGGTTTATGGGCTTATGATTTATGGGTTTATGGGTTTATGGTTTGTGGGTTTATGGTTTATAGGTTTATGGTTAATGGATTCATAGTTTATAGGTTTATGGCTTTACTATTTATGGGTTTATTATTTATGGTTTTATTGTTTATAAGTTTATGGGTTTATGGTTTAAGGGTTTATGAGTTTATGGGTTTATGGTTCTTGGATTTGGGTTTACATGTTCATGGTTTATGGTTTAAGAGTTTATAGTTTATGGGTTTATGCTTTAAGGGTTTATGGGTTTGTGGTTTATGGGTTTGTGGTTTATGGGTTTGTGGTTTATGGGTTTATGGTTCTTGGATTTGGGTTTACGGGCTTATGGGTTCATGGTTTATGGGTTTATAGGTTCATAGTTTATGGGATTATGGGTTTATGGGTTTGTGTTTCATGAGTTTATGGTTCTTGGATTTGGGTTTACGAATTTATGGTTTATGGGTTTATGGTTTATGGTTTATGGGCTTATGATTTATGGGTTTATGGGTTAATGGTTTATGGTTCTTGGATTTGGGTTTATGGTTTTTTGTTTCTTGGATTTGGGTTTATGGTTTATGGGTTTATAGTTTATGGTTTATGGGATCATGGTTTATGCTTTTATGGTATATGGGTTTATAGTTCATGGTTTATAGGTGTATAGGTTTATGGTAGGGGTGTGCGAGTAGCTCGAACTAAGAGTAACTCGATCAAATTACTCGACTCGACTCGAGCTCGTCCGAGTCGAGTATTAACTCGAACTTTTCGAGTTACTCGAATTTATTGAGTTACTCGAATAAATATAAACTACTCGAATAATTCGAGTGACTCGAAAAAATATAAACTACTCGAATAATTCGAGTAACTCGAAAAAGTATAAACTACTCGAATAACTCGAGTTACTCGAACGAGTCAAACTACTCGAATGACTTGAGTTACTCAAACGAGTCGAGTTACTCGAATGACTCGAGTTACTCGAACGAGTCGAGTTACTCGAATGACTCGAGTTACTCGAACGAGTCGAGTTACTCGAATAGCCCGAGTTTCTCGAATGGCCCGAGTTACTCGAATGACCCGAGTTACTCGAATGGCCCAAGTTATTCGGATAACTAGAGATACTCGACAAACTTGAAATAAAACACTCTATGAATATTAGAAGTAGACTGCTATCCGATAATGTAGAAAAAATAAGTTTTCTTCATTCTAATATTAAGATAATCTAATAAAGAAGCGATTTTCTAATTATTATAATAAAACGTAATATTATTTTGTTTGTTACCCTACTCTTTGAAATAATTAATAATTTTTTTATCTTTGAAATGTTCGATTGAAATAACTCGAGCCATTCGAGTAGCTCGAGTTATGCGAGTAACTCGGGCCATTCGAGTAACTCGGGCCATTCGAGTAACTCGGGCCATTCGAATAGCTCGGGCCATTCGAGTAACTCGGGTCATTCGAGTAACTTGAGTCATTCGAGTTGCTCGAGTCATTCGAGGAACTCACATTTTTTTGAGTAGTTCGGATTTTTCGAGTTGTTTGGATTTTTGCGAGTACTCAACGATCTCGAGTACTCGACTCGAACTCGAAGAAAGAACCCGACTCGAGCTCGAATATTCGTGTATTTGCACACCCCTAGTTTATGGTTTATGGGTTTATGGTTTATGGTTTATGAGTTAATGGTTTATGGGTTTATGCTTTGAGGGTTTATGGGTTTATGGTTCTTGGATTTGGGTTTACGAGTTTATGGGTTTATGGTTTATGGGTTTATGGGTTTATGGGTTTATGGTTTGTGGGTTTATGATTTATGGGTTTATCGGTTAATGGTTTATGGTTCTTGGATTCAGGTTTATGGTTTATGGGTTTATGGGTTTATGGTTCTTGGATTTAGGTTTATGGTTTATGGGTTTATAGTTTATGGGTTTATGGTTTATGGGTTCATGGTTTATGGTTTTATGGTTTATGAGTTTATGGTTAATGGGTTCATGCATTTATGGTTTTATGGTATATGGGTTTATATTTCATGGTTTATGGGTTTATTGGTTTATGGTTTATGGGTTTATGGTTTATGGTTTATGAGTTAATGGTTTATGGGTTTATGCTTTAAAGGTTTATGGGTTTATGGTTCTTGAATTTGGGTTTACGGGTTTATGGTTTTATGGTTTATGGTTTACGGGTTTATGGTTTAATGGTTTATGGGTTTATGGTTTATGGGTTTATGATTTATGGGTTAATAGGTTAATGGTTTATGGTTCTTGGATTTGGGTTTATGGTTTATGGGTTTATAGTTTATGGGTTTATGGTTTATGGGTTTATGGTTTATAACTTTACGAGTTATGGGTTTATAAGTTTACGGATTATGGGTTCATAGTTTATAGGTTTATTACTTTACGCTTTATGGGTTTATTATTGATGGTCTTATTGTTTATGGGTTTATGGTTTATGCGTGAAATAAATGTAATAATTATGAGTGCGAGTATTTGATTTTATGAACAACTCAAATAAATCACTCGACTCTACGAGTTCGTGTCTGAAATTGATCGAGTTACTCGAGAAAAATATGAATACCTCGAATTGTTCGTAAAAATATAAGCTACTCACAGTATTTAAATAAATCGATTATTTAAAGAAATATGAATTACTCTAATAACTCAAGTTACTCAAAAATATAGGTGTTTTTTTCATTAATTTTTTTAGTAGAAACTAGTTTATCTTCTATTTATTTTTTGAAGCGGGGGCTTCCCCTTCCTGCCAACTCCGGTAGGTGCTTTGCCACATTTTTATTTTCATGTTATCATATATTAATGCCGCCACTTCACGTATTATTAACAAATGTATACTCAATGCGGCTGGATATGACGCCCGTCGTGTATGAAACAGTAATATATTAACCACGGAAGTGAAGGTGTTTTTGACCTTGCTTTATTGTCACGTCTCAAGCATAAATCACCTATTCTACTCCCTTGGTTAACAATGTAATATTCTCCTTTTTCCTTAATATCGACATTTCTTTTGACTCGGAAAATATTTTGCTAACATAAGTTGTTTAAGATTGTACAGTTTAACGATTCAATCATAATTATTACTACGTAACTATATGACTGTGATGACATATAATCATCACAACAGATTTACATTAACAATAGTTGATACTACGTAACAATAGTAATGACTATAATCACGTATAATCATCATTACAATTTTATAATCAATCAGAATTATTATACGTAACTATAGTATTGACTATAATCACCAATAATCATCACCACAGTTTCATAATCAATTGTAGTGATTACTATGAAACTATAGTAATGACTTTAGTCACCTATAGTCATCACTACAATTATATAATCAATTAGTGATTATAATTAATGATTATATTCACCTATAATCATTACAACAGTTTTATAATCAATTATAGTTATTATTACAAAATTATAGTTAAGACTATAATCACCTACAATCATCACTACAGTCATACATTCATTTTTAGTTATTGCTACGTAACTATAGTAATGACTATAATCACGTATAATCATCAATACAGTTTTATAATCAATCATAGTTATTACTACGTAACTATAGTATTGACTATAATCAATAATCAACAATAATTATCACCACAGTTTTATAATCAATTGTAGTTATTACCACAAAACTATAGTAATGACTATAATCACCTATAATCATCACTACAATTATATAATTAATGAGAGTTATTATTATTACCAAAAAATTATAGTAATCATTATATTTACCTATAATCATTACAACAGTTTTATGATCAATTCTAGTTATTACCACAAAATTATAGTTAAGACTTTAATCACCAACAATCATCACTACAGTCTTACATTCATTTTTAGTTATTGCTACGTAACTATAGTAATTACTATAATCACGTATAATCATCATTACAGTTTTATAATCAATCATAGTTATTTCTACATAACTATAGTATTGACTATAATCACCAATAATCATCACCACAGTTCGTGCGCTTCTTTTAGCATACGCTATATTCAGCACACGCTAATTTTTCTATTTTGCGCTAGATTTAGCACACGCTTATTTTAGCAGAATCTAGTCTTAGCGCACGCTGGATTTACCGAACGCTAATTTCAGCAGACGCTAATTTCGGAAGATGCTATATTTAGCACCGCCTAATATTGCTAGTTATTGCTAGATTTAACGCACGCTAATATTCTCATTTAACGTTGGATTTGGCGAACGCTAATTTCAGCAGACGCTAATTTCAGAAAATGCTATATTTAGCACTAGCTAATATCGCTCGTTATCGCTAGATTAGGCGCACTCTAATTTTAGCAGTCTCAAGTATTAGCACACGCTAATTGAGCTAAAAAAATCTAAATTTAGCGCACGCTAGTATTAGTAGACTCTAGTTTTAGCACACGCTAACATCGCAAGCTTACGCTAGTTTTAGCGTGCGCTTCCTTTAGCATTCGCTATATTCAGCACACGCTAATTTTTCCATTTCGCGCTAGATTTAGCACACGCTTATTTTGCTAATGTGTGCTAGATTTAGTGCGCGCTAGTTCTAGCAAACTCCCGTTTCTGCGCACGCTAACATTGCAAGCCTACGCTGGTTTTAGCGTGCGCTTCCTTTAGCATTCGCTATATTCAGCACACGCTAATTTTTCCATTTCGCGCTAGATTTAGCACACGCTCATTTCAGCAGAATCTAGCCTTACCGCACGCTGGATTTGGCGAACGCTAATTTCAGCAGATGCTAATTTTGGAAGATGCTATATTTAGCACCAGCTAATATTGCTAGTTATTGCTATATTTAGTGCACCCTAATTTTAGCAGTCTCAAGTATTAGCACACGCTGATTCTGCTAAAAAAATCTAAATTTGGCACACGCTAGTATTAGTAGAGTTTAGTTTTAGCACACGCTAACATCGCAAGCTTACGCTAGTTTTAGCGTGTGCTTCTTTTAGCATATGCTATATTCAGCACACGCTAATTTTTCCATTTCACGCTGGATTTAGCACACGCTAATTTTGCATCAAAATTGTATTAAAATGGGAGATTAGCGCACGCTAATCTTCCCATTTCAAGCTGGATTTAGCGAACGTTAATTTTAGCTGATGCTAATTTCAGAAAAAGCTATATTTAGCACCAGCTAATATTGCTAGTTATTGCTATATTTAGCGCACCCTAGCTTTAGCAGTCTCAAGTATTAACACACGCTGATTCTGCTAAAAAAATCTAAATTTAGCACACGCTAGTTTTAGTAGACTCTAGTTTTAGCACACGCTAACATCGCAAGCTTACGCTAGTTTTAGCGTGCGCTTCTCTTAGCATACGCTATATTCAGCACACGCTAATTTTTCCATTTCACGCTGGATTTAGCACACGCTAATTTTGCATCATAATTGTATTGAAATGGGAAGATTAGCGCACGCTAATCTTCCCATTTTAAGCTGGATTTAGCGTACGATAATTTCAGCAGATGCTTATTTCAGAAAATGCTATATTTAGCACCGGCTAATATTGCTAGTTATTGCTATATTTAGCGCACGCTAATATTCCTATTTCATGCTGGATTCAGCGATCGTGAATTAAAGCGGACTCAAGCTTAGCACACGTTATTTTCGCAAATAAATGCTAGTTTTAGCACACGCTAACATCGCAAGCTTACGCTAGTTTTAGCGTGTGCTTCTTTTGGCATACGTTATATTCAGCACACGCTAATTTTTCTATTTCACGCTAGATTTAGCGCACGCTAATAATAATAATAATTTTTTTAGTACACTGTAAAAAAAATAGCGCGAAATCACTTCGTTGCTCGGGTGTTTCTAAGCGACCACTTACCGTCGAGGTTATGTAACACCGTTAAAAGGCGTGATTCTACGTAAACTGAACATGATATTTTTTCGTAAAATCATTTATATACGTCGCATTTTAACTATGTTAAATAACATCGACGGTGTATCGTCGCATTGAAACCGTCGACCATTCGCGATATTACCCGCTATTTTTTTTACAGTGTATAATTTAATTGTATTGTGCAAGAAAATAGTTACGTAAAAAGAATAATGTTTTTATTAGACAACCGTACAGCTCTAAGTCACTTTAATCTAATAAAAAAATAGAATTTTTGTTATAGAAAAAATGATTTGTATAAGAGAATAAATTATGTAAGAGCAAATTGAGACTAAAAAAATTAATGAACAAATGTTTGTGTTAAGATTTAAATCCATGGCATTGACTGTCAGAAGCCCATATCTTAGACACTAGGCTAAAGATCCTATATTAAATATAAAACATGAAATCATACATATTCATCTGCTTCTTTTTTTTACAATATTTTAATTATATTTAAAATTTTTAATTTCATTTTTAAAAATATTTGAATGTTTATTATACTAAAATATTAATTAATTTTATACCACTCTGACCTCAAAATAATAAATTTAATATGATTATTAGGCTTTTGTTGTATAAAATATATTTTAAAACGTGTGTGTAAAGGCTATAATACGAAACTCGTTACAGCCCTTACCTTCTGCTCTGTCTGTGAACTTCTCTTTTCGTAAATTAAGCGTTTACACACTCGTTGCATAATGTACTATTATGAAAAAGTATAAAGTATTACTTATCTAGTCAATTGTTTAGAAACATATATTATTTATTATAAAAAAGAAAACTGAACTTTTCAAAAGTATAAATTTATTAAGGTAGTACTGTCGTAAATCGATCGACGGGACTAATTACGATAATATCGAAATAATAGGTCATTATTGTCACAAGAATGACTCAAATGAATTTTTGTAGACCTTCGGTGCCCATGAAAAAAATTATTAATGTTTTTAATTTCCAGTGATTAACATGTTAGTCTAACGGCCCACTACAAATCCCGTGGCCATTTTTATGTCCTCTCAAACACCAAAGCTTTTCTTATGTATTTTGACCCCCTGCATCCGAATTTCGAAGGTGTTTTGCTTAAAAATGTGGAGAAAAATAATTATAAACAATTTATTGTTAAATTTTTGAAAATAAGTACTTTAAACCTAATAAAAACTACTCCTGATATTTTTAATGCATATTTTACGTTTAAATAACTTAATTCTATTAAAATAAAGTAATAAATTTAATAATAATCAAATTTTTTGTTATTTTTGTGCAACCGAGAGCGACCTGTTTTATCGACCGCGCATCTGTCGCGTGCGATGTAGCTAGATAAAACAGGTCGCTCCCGGTTGCACAAAAAATAACAAAATTTTGATTATTATTGAATTTATTTTAATAGAATGAAGTTTTTTTTTTTTTTTTTTATCTAGTTCGCCCTATTGGCCCGGTGCAGCCTCTTGGCCAAGCTACCGACATCCTTGACCACCTCTGTGTCAGGATGTTTGCCTACCTTTATTTTACCATACCTATGTTTCCTGTACCTATGTTTCCTACCTATTTTCCTACCTATTTTTAATCTACCCATCCCCGAGAAATCTCAGACTGCCGCGTTCCTAGAACAGTCGGTAAGTAGATTTCTACGGTACATTCCTGCATTTGCCCAGGCCTAAGCCTGTGACGTAGGGAAAACTCCACCAGGAGAAAACCTACGCCAGGAATATTTACCCATCGCGCTCAGAAGTTCTTTTTCCGATGAAAAACATCTGAAAAAAATTTCAGGTGTTTTCACCGGGAATCGAACCCCTCGGAGCGAATGTGTAGAGATCGTATGAGGCGTACGCCTTAGCCGGTTACGCCACAGATGCTCCTTAATAGAATGGAGCTATTTAAACGTAAAATATTCATTAAAAATATCAGGAATAGTTTTTATTGGGTTTAAAGTACTTATTTCAAAAATTAAACAATAAATTGTTTATAATTATTTTTCACCCCATTTTTAAGCAAAACACCCTCGAAATTCGGATTCAGAGGGTCAAAATACATAAGAAAAGCTTTGGTGTTTGAGGGGACATGAAAATAGCCACGGGATTTGTAGTGGGCCCCTAGACTATGTAGTCTTATGGGCAGAAATGTTTTTCATGTATTAAATTACTTATTTTACGAAATTGCGGGCAAGATATTGATAAAAATTGATACAGCGCTAATTGGAAATCTTAGTGAAATTTTGCATCTTTAAAAACATTGATTAAGTGCCTGTAAGAATAGGTACAAGCAATATTAGTTATATATGTCCTTTGGCCGTATTCAGGTGGAATATAATACGAGAACAATGTTTGTCGCTTGAGCTGAAATTGCCGAGGACGCGCGAAGCGCGCCCGAGGTATAGGTTAAAGCGTAGTACCCATCGTAGAGTATAGGTTAAAGCGCGCGCAAAGTTAACAGTACAACGCGCTTGAGCTAATGTGATAAAGCTTTAAGAAAGACGTGCAAAAAATTAAACTAAATACGTCAAAGAATGTTTTTAATTCTTTTATTTTTCAATATGTGTGACTTAACGTGATATAGATCTGTATAATATACACGTACATCTAGAATTTTATTTCTTATATGGATTTAGTTTTATTTAATTTACACATGCATACATCTATATAGAAATAATAATAATAATAATAATAATAATAATAATAATAATAATAATAATAATAATAATAATAATAATAATAATAATAATAATGATACCATGAAACTAGCGAACGCTAGATATATTAGCGTGTGCTATAACTAGCAACTGTTGAAACTCGTGTAAGCTGAAACTATGAACCACTAGAAATATAAGGGCTTGCTAAAACAAACGTTTGCTAAAATTAGTGTACTTTGAAACTAGCATACGCTAGCAAAATTAGCATGCGCTAAAATAGCGTTCAATAAAATTAGCGAGCAATGAAAATATATTTCCTTCATACTCGTGCCGGAACTTCGCCTAAAAGTGCTCCTCATGCGGCAGGGAACCGGCCGAATACATTCGTGTTATTCCGTTACATACGTGCGCAGAACGCACCCCGCAGCTACGAACTGTACGTCTTCTCGGTCGCTTCGCTGTCTGCTGTATACTTAAACTATATCTATATATACGCGAATGTCTAACCTCAGCATTAAACAGATAAATGCATACATCATACTTGTAGTTCTTAAATAAACAAACACACTCGATATTAATACACTAATATACATATATTAGTTTAAATTATAACGAATTATAACTTTCGTTTAAAATAGATATTCTTTTTCATACACGTTTCTTTGAATTCACGACACTCTTTTAAACACTTCATGATTATTTTTGTACAAAGAAAATAATTAAATTCACGTTTTTACACGTTTTGTTTTTGTGCACTTGATATTAATACATTTATATTTATTAAAATGAACTATAACTTCACTAACATACACAATTGTTTTAACTCACAATTTTTTCTTTTGCACTTTAAAAGGTTTCCATACACAAAATATAGTAATATAAAAGTATTATAAACACATTTCATTATTTCTCACGTTTTTTAAATTTGAATTATCATTTATATATTTACTGTGTATCTTATGTTAACTGCTATGTGTGCTGCTATGTTCGGTTTTTTCTCTCTCTCTTTTTCTCTACCGAACTCAACTGTATGCTGTAGTTGCTTGCGCACGCGCGCTACAACGAAATAACGCAACAGATGACTCTTCGCTTTTGACGAATTTTTTTTTATTAAAAATGGAGTTTTATCACTTTTTGGGGTGGCAAAGTTCCGGCCGGGCATGAAGGAATATCGTATACGTTCCTCGGCACGAAACAGGCTCATCATATACGCGTGTTTTGCTTCGCTCGGCTTCGCCTCGCGAACCAACACGCGCATGGAATGGGTCTGTTCCGTGCCTCGGAACGTAATATACTATTAAAGGATTCAAGGAAAAACTTATCAAAAATGGGGCCTGACGTAATTTACACTAAAGGAGTAAAAAATCTTTAGAATTAACGTGTTTACAATTGACTCTGTCGCAATAATAAGAGTTCAATAAATAGCTCTTTTGTTAAGCTTGTAGGAATATAAGCTCCTTTATGTATTAATTCGAAGTCATCGTTTAGTCTTTGATTATTTAAACAAGTATTTCGAACTCCTTGAAAGTAAACAAGCAAATACTGACCTTAAATAACGAAATAGCTATTCATACACCATAAACCAGCTGAAAAAGGCAAAGATTATATCCTCGCTCATCTAAATGATGATTGTGGCATAGTTTTGAGAAAGAATATATTAATAAAGCGTGAAATAACAATATTAGCGTATACTAAATACAGTGTCTGCTAAATAAACGAATGCTTAATCCAGCGTGCGCTAAATCTAGCACACATTAGCAAAATTAGCGTGTGCTTAGACTATAGTCTGTTTTGATTAATAATCGCTAAATCTAGCGTAAAATGGCAATATTAGCGTGAGCCGAATATGACCTCTGCTAAAATTAGCGGGCGTTGAATTTAAATATTCTTAGCAAAATTATCAGGTGCTGAGACTAGAGACTGCTAAAATCAATGTACGCTAAATCTAGTGACAACTAGCAATATTAGTCGGTACTGAATATATCATCTGCTAAAATTAGCTTCAGCTGAGATTAGCGTACGCTAGCAATATGAGCATGCGTCAAGGCTATATTTTGCTACAATCCGTGTGTGCTAAATCTAGCATGAAATAGAAATATTAGCGTGTGCTGAATATTGCGTATGCTCAAAGAAGCACACGCTAAAACTAACGTAAGCTTCCGATGTTAATGTGCGCTAGAACTAGAGTCTGCTAATATTAGCGTGCGCTAAATTTAGATTTTTTTAGCAGAATAAGCGCGTGCTAATTTAGACTGCTAAAATGAGAGTGCACTATATCTAGCGATAACTAGCAATATTAGCTATTGCTAAATATAGCATCTGCTAAAATTACCGTCAGCTAAAATTAGCGTACCCTAAATTCAGTGGACGCTAGCATAATTAGCGTGCGCAAAGACTATATTCTGCTATGATTAGCGTGTGCCAAATCTAGCGCGAAAAAAAAAATATTAACGTGTGCTCAATATAGCATATGCAAAAATAAGCGTACGCTAAGACTAGCGTAAGCTTGCAATGTTAGCGTATGCTAAAACTAGCATTTCTTTGAAAAAAAACGTGCGCTCAGCTTTAGTCCGCTTTAATTTACGATCGCTAAAGCCAGCGTAAAATAAGTATATTAGCGTGCGCTAAATCTAGCAATAACTAGCAATATCAGCCGGTGCTAAATATAGCATCTTCTGAAATTAGCGTCTGCTGGAATTAGCGTTCACTGAATCCAGCGTGCATTAAGGCTGGATTCTGCTAAAATTAGTGTGTGCTAAATCAAGCATGTAATAGAAAAATTAGCGTGTGCTGAATATAGCGTATGCTAAAAGAAGCGCACGCTAGAACCAGCTTAAGCTTGCAACGTTAGCGTGCGCAAAAACATGAGTCTGCTAGAACTAGTGTGCGCTAAATCCAGCACACATTAGCCAATTTAGCGTGAGCTAAATCTCGCGTGAAATGGAAAAATTAGCGTGTGCTGAATATAGCGCATGCTGAAAGAAGCATACGTTAAAACTAGCGTAAGCTTGCGATGTTAGCGTGTGCTAAAACTAGCATTTACTTGCAAAAATAACGTGCGCTAAGCTTAAGTCCACTTTAATTCACGATCGCTGAATCCAGGATTAAATAAGAATATTAGTGTGCGCTAAATCTAGCAATAACTAGAATATTAGCCAGTGCTAAATATAGCATCTTCTGAAATTCGCGTCTGCTGATATTAGCGTGCGCTAAATGCAGCGGGCGCTAAGGCTGGATTCTGCTAAAATTAGCGTGTGCTAAATCTAGCATGTGATGGAAAAATTAGCGTGTGCTGAATATAGCGTATGCTAAAAGAAGCGCACGCTAGAACCAGCTTAAGCTTGCAACGTTAGCGTGCGCAAAAACATAAGTCTGCTAGAACTAGTGTGCGCTAAATCCAGCACACGTTAGCAAAATTAGCGTGAGCTGAATCTCGCGTGAAATGGAAAAATTAGCGTGTGCTGAATATAGCGTATGCTAAAAGAAGCACACGTTAAAACTAGCGTAAGCTTGCGATGTTAGCGTGTGCTAAAACTAGCATTTATTTGCGAAAATAACGTGCGCTAAGCTTGAGTTCGCTCTAATTCACGATCGCTGAATCCAGCATGAAATAAAAATATTAGCGTGCGCTAAACATAGCAATAACTAACAATATTAGACAGAGCTAAATATAGCATCTTCTAAATTAGCATCTGCTGGAATTTGCGTTCGCCAAATCTAGCGGGTGCTAAGGCTGAATTCTGTTAGAATTAGCTTGTGCTAGATCTGGCATGTGATAAAAAAATTAGCGTGTGCTGAATATAGAGTATGCTCAAAGAAGCGCACGCTAAAATCAGCGTAAGCTTGCAATGTTAGCGTGCGCAAAAACGAGTCTGCTAGAACTAGCGTGCGCTGAATCTAGCACACATTAGAGAAATAAGCGTGTGCTAAATCTAGTGTGAATTGGAAAAATTAGCGTGTGCTGAATATAGCGTATGCTGAAAGAAGCAAACGCTAAAACTAGCGTAAGCTTGCGGCGTAAGGGTGTGCTAAAACTAGAGTCTACTAATACTAGCGTGTGCTAAATTTAGATTTTTTGAGCAAAATCAGCGTGTGCTAATACTTGAGACTGCTAAAATTAGGGTTCGCTTAATCTAGCGATAACGAGCAATGTTAGCTAGTGCTGAATATAGTTTTTTCTGAAATTAGCATCAGCTAAAATTAACGTTCGCTTAATCCAGCGTGAAATAAGAATATTAGCGTGCGCTAAATATAGCAATAACTAGCAATATTAGCTGGTGCTAAATACAGCATCTTCCGACATTAGCGTCTGCTGAAATTAGCGTTCGCCAAATCCAGCGTGCGGTAGGGCTAGATTCTGCTAAAATAAGCGTGTGCTAAATCTAGCGCAAAATGGAAAAATTAGCGTGTGCTGAATATAGCGTGTGCTAAAAGAAGCACACGTTAAAACTAGCGTAAGCTTGCGATGTTAGCGTGTGCTAAAACTAGCATTTATTTGCGAGCTTGAGTCCGCTCTAATTTACGATCGCTAAATCCAGCATGAAATAAGAATGTTAGCGTGCGCTAAATATAGCAATCACTAGCAATATTAGACAGAGCTAAATATAGCATATTCTGAAATTAGCGTCTGCTGGAATTTGCGTTCGCCAAATCTAGCGGGCGCTAAGGCTGGATTCTGTTAGAATTATCTTGTGCTAAATCTAGCATGTGATAGAAAAATTAGAGTGTGCTAAATATAGAGTATGCTAAAAGAAGCGCACGCTAAAACCAGCGTAAGTTTGCAATGTTAGCGTGCGCAAAAACGAGTCTGCTAGAACTAGCGTGCGCTAAATCTAGCACACATTAGCAAAATCAACGTGTGCTAAATCTAGTGTGAATTGGGAAAATTAGCGTGTGCTGAATATAGCGTATGCTGAAAGAAGCACACGCTAAAACTAGCGTAAGCTTGCGACGTAAGCGTATGCTAAAACTAGAGTCTACTAATACTAGCGCGTGCTAAATTTAGATTTTTTGAGCAAAATCAGCGTGTGCTAATACTTGAGACTGCTAAAATTAGGGTGCGCTTAATCTAGCGATAACGAGCAATATTAGCTAGTGGTGAATATAGCATTTTCTGAAATTAGCATCAGCTGAAATTAACGTTTGCTAAATCGAGCGTGAAATGAGAATATTAGCGTGCGCTAAATATAGCAATAACTAGCAATATTAGCTTGTGCTAAATATAGCATCTTCCGACATTAGCGTCTGCTGAAATTAGCGTTCGCCAAATCCAGCGTGCGGTAAGGCTAGATTCTGCTAAAATAAGCGTGTGCTAAATCTAGCGCGAAATGGAAAAATTAGCGTGTGCTGAATATAGCGTATGCTAAAAGGAGCAAACGCAAAAGCCAGCGTAAGCTTGCAATGTTAGCGTGCGCAAAAACGAGAGTCTGCTAGAACTAGTGTGCGCTAAATCTAGCACACATTAGCAAAATTAGCGTGTGCTGAATCCAGTGCGAAATGGAAAAATTAGCGTGTGCTTAATATAGCGTATGCTAAAAGAAGCACACGCTTAAACTAGCGTAAGCTTGCGGCATAAGGGTGTGCTAAAACTAGAGTCTACTAATACTAGCGTGTGCTAAATTTAGATTTTTTTAGCAAAATCAGCGTGTGCTAATACTTGAGACTGCTAAAATTAGGGTGCGCTTAATCTAGCGATAACGGGCAATATTAGCTAGTGCTGAATATAGCATTTTCTGAAATTAGCATCAGCTAAAATTAACGTTCGCTAAATCCAGCGTTAGATGGGAATATTAGCGTTCGCTAAATCTAGCAATCACTAGCAATATTAGCCGGTGCTAAATAAAGCATCTTCCGAAATGAGCGTCTGCTGAAATTAGCGTTCGCCAAATCCAGCGTGCGCTAAGACTAGATTCTGCTAAAATAGGCGTGTGCTAAATCTAGCGCGAAATGAGAAAATTAGCGTGTGCTATATGTAGCGTATGCTTAATGAAGCGCACAAACTGTGGTGATGATTATTGGTGATTATAGTCAATACTATAGTTATGTAATAATAACTATGATTGATTATAAAACTGTAATGATGAATATACGTGATTATAGTAATTACTATAGTTACGTAGCAATAAATAAAAATGGATGTAAGACTGTAGTGATGATCGTTGGTGATTATAGTCTTAACTATAATTTTGTGGTAATAACTAGAATTGATTATAAAACTGTTGTAATGATTATAGGTAAATATAATCATTACTATAATTTTTTGGTAATAATGATAACTCTAATTAATCATATAATTGTAGTGATGATTATAGGTAATTATAGTCATTACTATAGTTTCGTGGTAATAACTACAATTGATTATAAAACTATAGTGATGATTATTGTTGATTATTGATTATAGTCAATACTATAGTTACGTAGTAATAACTATGATTGATTATAAAACTGTATTGATGATTATACGTCATTATAGTCATTACTATAGTTATGTAGCAATAACTAAGAATGAATGTTGGACTGAAGTGATGATCGTAGGTGATTATAGTCTTAATTATAATTTTGTGATAATAACTATAATTGATTATAAAGCTATTGTTATGATGATAGGTGAATATAATCATCAATTATAATCACTAATTGATTATATAATTGTAGTGATGATTGTAGGTGACTATAGTCATTACTATAGTTTCGTGGTAATCACTACAATTGATTATAAAACTATGGTTATGATTATTAATGATTATAGTCAATACTATAGTTACGTATAATAACTATGATTGATTATAAAACTGTAATGATGATTATACGTGATTATAGTCATCACTCTTGTTACGTAGTAATAACTATTAATAATGTAAAACTGTTGTAATGATTATATGTCATTACAGTCATATAGTTACGTAGTGATAATTATAATTGAATCGTTAAACTGTACAATCTTAAACAACTTATATTAGCAAAATATTTTCCAAGTTAAAAGAAATGTCGATATTAAGGAAAAAGGAGAATATTACATTGTTAACCAAGGAAGTAGAATAAGAGATTTACGCTTGAGACGCGACAATAAAGGCGAGGTCAAGAACACCTTTACTTGCGTGGTTAATATATTACTGTTTCATACACCACAAGCGTCATTTTCAGCCGCATTGAGTATACATTTGTTAATAATACGTGAAGTAGCGGCATTAATATATGATAACATGAAAATAAAAATGTGGCAAAGCACCTACCGGAGTTGGCGGGAAGGGGAAGCCCCCGCTTCAAAAAATAAATAGAAGATAAACTAGTTTCTACTAAAAGAATTAATGAAAAAACACCTATATTTTTGAGTAACTTGAGTTATTAGAGTAATTCATAATTCTTTGAATAATCGATTTATTCAAGTACTGTGAGTAGCTCATATTTTTACGAACAATTCAAGTTATTCATATTTTTCTCGAGTAACCCGATCAATTTCATACACGAACTCGTAGAGTCGAGTGCTTTATTTGAGTTGTTCATAAAATCAAATACTCGCACTCATAATTATTACGTTTATTTCACGCATAAACCATAAACCCATAAACAATAAGACCATCAATAATAAAGCGTAAAGTAATAAACCTATAAACTATGAACCCATAAACCGTAAACTTATAAACCCATAACTCGTAAAGTTATAAACCATAAACCCATAAACCATAAACCCATAAACTATAAACCCATAAACCATAAACCCAAATCCAAGAACCATAATCCATTAACCTATTAACCCATAAATCATACACCCATAAACCATAAACCCATAAACCATAAACCCATAAACCATAAACCCATAAACCATAAACCCATAAACCAGAAATTCATAAACCATAAACCCATAAACCATAAACCATAAACCCGTAAACCCGAATCCAAGAACCATAAACCCATAAACCCTTAGAGCATAAACCCATAAACCATTAACTCATAAACCATAAACCCATAAACCATAAACCTATAAACCATAAACCTATAAACTCATAAACCATGAACTATAAACCCATATACCATAAAACCATAAACCCATAAATCGTAAACCCATAATTTTATAAACCCATTAACCATAAAAACATAAACCATAAACCCATAAATCATAAATCCATAAACTATAAACCCATAAACCATAAACCCAAATCCAAGAACCATAAACCCATGAACCCATAAACCATAAACCCAACTCCAAGAACCATGAACCATTAACCCATGGACCCATAAATCATAAACCCATAAACCATAAACCCATAAACTCATAAACCATAAACCCATAAACCCACAAACCACAAAACATAAACCTGTAAACCCAAATCTAAGAAGCATAAACCCATAAACCCTTATAGCATAAACCCATAAACCCTTAAAGCATAAACCCATAAACGATTAACTCATAAACCATAAACCATAAACCCATAAACCATAAACCTATACACCCATTAACTATGAACTATAAACCCATATACCATAAAACCATAAACCCATAAATCGTAAACCCACAAATTCATAAACCCATTAACCATAAACCCATAAACCATAAAACCATAAACCCATAAAACCATAAACCCATAAACTATAAACCCATATACCATGAACCCAAATCCAAGAACCATAAACCCATAAACCATAAACCCAAATCCAAGAACCATAAAACATTAACCCATAAACTTATAAATCATAAACCCATAAACCATAAACCCATAAGTTGTAAACCCGTATATCCAAATCCAAGAACCATAAACCCATGAACCACAAACCCTTATACCATAAACCATTAACCCATAAACCCATGAACCATAAACCCATAAACCATAAACCCATAAACCATAAACCCATAAACCATGAACCCACAAACCATAAACCTATAAACCATGAACCTATAAACCATGAACCTGTAAACTCATAAACCATGAACTATAAACCCATATACCATAAAACCATAAACGCATAAATCGTAAACTTATAATAGCATAAACCCATTAACCATCAAAACATGAACCATGAACCCATAAATCATGAATCCATAAACTATGAACTTATAAACCATAAACACAAATCCAAGAACCATAAACCCATGAACCCATGAACCATAAACCTAAATCCAAGAACCATAAACCATAAACCCATAAACCATAAACCCGTAAACTTAAATCCATAAACCAAAAACCCAAATTCAAGAACCAGAAACCCATAACCCATAAGCCATAAACCCATGGATCCTTAAAGCCTAAACCCATAAACCCATAAACCATAAACCCATCAACCGTAAACCGATGAACCATAAACCCATAAACCAAAAACCCATAGACCCTCAAAGCATAAACCTATAAACCATAAACCCATAAACCATAAACCCATAAACTCATAAACCATAAACCATAAACCCATAAACCATAAGACATGAACCCATAAACCATGAACCCATGAACCATAAACCCATAAACCATAAACCCTGAACCCATAAACCTTAAAACCATAAACCATGAAGCCATAAACCCATAAACTATGAACCATAAACCCATATCCCATAAACCCATAAACTATGAACCATAAACCCATATACCATAAAACCATAAACTAATAAATCGTAAACTCATGAATGAATAAACCCAAAAACCATAAACCCATAAACCATAAACCCATAAACCATAAACCCATAAACCCATAAACCATAAACCCATGAACCATAAACTCATAAACCCATAAACCATAAACTCGTAAGCCCAAAACCGAAATCCAAGAACCAGAACCCCATAAACCCATGAACCCATAGATCCTTAAAGCATAAACCCGTAAACCCATAAATCATAGACCTATAAACCGTAAACCCATAAACCATAAACCCATAAACCATAAACCCATAAACCATAAACCCATAAACCATAAACCTATACACCCATAAACTATGAACTATAAACCCATATACCATAAAACCATAAACCCATAAATCGTAAACTCACAAATTCATAAACCCATTAACCATAAACCCATAAACCATAAAACCATAAACCCATAAACCATAAACCCATAGACTATAAACCCATATACCATAAACCCCAACCCAAGAACCATGAACCCATAAACCATAAACCCAAATCCAAGAACCATAAAACATTAACCCATAAACCCATAAATCATAAACCCATAAACCATAAACCCATAAACCATAAACTCATAGACCCATAAACCATAAACTCGTAAACCAAAAACCGAAATCCAAGAACCAGGACCCCATAAACCCATGAACCCATAGATCCTTAAAGCATAAACCCATAAACCCATAAATCATAGACCTATAAACCGTAAACCCATAAACCATAAACCCATAAACCATAAACCCATAAACCAGAAACCCATAAACCATAAACCTATACACCCATAAACTATGAACTATAAACCCATATACCATAAAACCATAAACCCATAAATCGTAAACCCACAAATTCATAAACCCATTAACCATAAACCCATAAACCAGAAAACCATAAACCCATAAACCATAAACCCATAAACTATAAACCCATATACCATAATCCCAAATCCAAGAACCATAAACCATAAACCCAAATCCAAGAACCATAAACCATTAACCCATAAACCCATAAATCATAAACCCATAAACCATAAACCCATAAACCATAAACCCATAAACTATAAACCCGTATATCCAAATCCAAGAACCATAAACCCATAAACCACAAACCCATAATCCCATAAACCATAAACCATAAACCCATCAACCTATAAACCATAAACCCGTAAACCCAAATCGAAAAACCATAAACCCATTAACCCTTAAAACATAAACCCATAAACCATAAACTCTTAAACCATAAACCATAAACCCGTAAACCCAAATCCAAAAACCATAAACCCATCAATAATAAACTCATAAACCCTTAAAGCATAAACCCATAAAGCATAAACTCATAAACCATAAACCCATAAACTCTAAACCCATAAACCATAAGCCCATAAACCATAAACCCATAAACCATAAACCCCTAAACTATAAACCCATAAACCAAAAACCCAAATTCAAGAACCAGATACCCATAAACCATAAACCCATAGACCCTTAAAGCCTAAACCCATAAACCCATAAACCATAAACCCATTAACCGTAAACCGATGAACCATAAACCCATAAACCAAAAACCCATAGACCCACAAAGCATAAACCCATAAACCATAAACCCATAAACCATAAACCCATGAACCATAAACCCATAAACTCATAAACCATAAACCATAAACCCATAAACCATAAACCCATAAACTCATAAACCATAAACCATAAACCCATAAACCATAAGACATGAACCCATAAACCATAAACCCATGAACCATAAACCCATAAACCATAAACCCTTAACCCATAAACCTTAAAACCATAAACCATGAAGCCATAAACCCATAAACTATGAACCATAAACCCATATCCCATAAACCCATAAACTATGAACCATAAACTCATATACCATAAAACCATAAACCAATAAATCGTAAACTCATGAATGGATAAACCCATAAACCATAAACATATAAACCATAAACCCATAAACCATAAACCCATAAACCATAAACCCATAAACCATAAACCCATAAACCCATAAACCCATAAACCATAAACCCATATACCATAATCCCAAATCCAAGAACCATAAACCATAAACCCAAATCCAAGAACCATAAACCATTAACCCATAAACCCATAAATCATAAACCCATGAACCATAAACCCATAAACCATAAACCCATAAACTATAAACCCGTATATCCAAATCCAAGAACCATAAACCCATAAACCACAAACCCATAATCCCATAAAACATAAACCATAAACCCATAAACCCATAAACCATAAACCCGTAAACCCAAATCCAAAAACCATAAACCCATTAACCCTTAAAACATAAATCCATAAACCATAAACTCTTAAACCATAAACCATAAACCCGTAAACCCAAATCCAAGAACCATAAACCCATCAACCATAAACTCATAAACCCTTAAAGCATAAACCCATAAAGCATAAACTCATAAACCATGAACCCATAAACCCAAAAAACAATAAAACCATAAATAATAAACCCATAAATAGTAAAGCCATAAACCTATAAACTATGAACCCATAACCCATAAACCCATAAACCATAAACCTATAAACCATAAACCCATAAACCATAAACCCATAAACCATAAACCCATAAACCATAAACCCATAAACTCTAAACCCATAAACCATAAGCCCATAAACCATAAACCCATAAACCATAAACCCCTAAACTATAAACCCATAAACCAAAAACCCAAATTCAAGAACCAGAAACCCATAAACCATAAACCCATAGACCCTTAAAGCCTAAACCCATAAACCCATAAACCATAAACCCATTAACCGTAAACCGATAAACCATAAACCCATAAACCAAAAACCCATAGACCCTCAAAGCATAAACCCATAAACCATAAACCCATAAACTCATAAACCATAAACCATAAACCCATAAACCATAAGACATGAACCCATAAACCATAAACCCATGAACCATAAACCCATAAACCATAAACCCTTAACCCATAAACCTTAAAACCATAAACCATGAAGCCATAAACCCATAAACTATGAACCATAAACCCATATCCCATAAACCCATAAACTATGAACCATAAACTCATATACCATAAAACCATAAACCAATAAATCGTAAACTCATGAATGGATAAACCCATAAACCCATAAACGATAAACCCATAAACCATAAACCCATAAACCCATAAACTTATAAACCCATAAACCATAAACTCATAAACCCATAAACCATAAACTCGTAAACCACAAACCGAAATCCAAGAACCAGAACCCCATAAACCCATAGATCCTTAAAGCATAAACCCATAAATCATAGACCTATAAACCGTAAACCCATGAGCCATAAACCCATAAACCATAAACCCATAGACCCTTAAAGCATAAACCCATAAACCCATAAACCGTAAACCCATAAACCATAAACCATAAACCCATAAACCCACAAACCCATAAACCATAAACCCATAAACCATAAACCCATAAACCCATAAACCATAAACCATAAACCCATAAAGCATAAACCTATAAACTATGCACCATAAACCTATATACCATAAACCCATAAACCCATAAACCATAAACCCATAAACCATAAACCCATAAACCCATAAACCATAAACCCATAAACCATAAACCCATAAACCATAAACCTATAAACCCATAAACCCATAAACCCATAAACCATAAACCCATAAACCCATAAACCATAAACCCATAGAGCATAAACCTATAAACTATGCACCATAAACCCATATACCATAAAACCATAAACCAATAAATCGTAAACTCATAAATGGATAAACCCATAAACCCTAAACCCATAAACAATAAAACCATAAATAATAAACCCATAAATTGTAAAGCCATAACCCCATAAACTACGAACCCATAAACCGTTAACTTATAAACCCATAAATCATTATAAACCCATGAACCATAAACACATCAAATGATTTTTTTTTCATTATTATAAAATATTTGAAAAATAATTATTTTATTGTATATAATAATAGTGTAATAATTCTATGTTCCAAGTTTTTTTAAAATTATTTCAAAATATTATATTTTATATAATTCTAAGTTTATTAAACATAAAATTATTTTAATGAATTATTCAAATAACAACTATATAATGAGCATATCGAACAATTGAAGTTACGCCTTCGGTCACTCTAACCTTTCCAGAAATCAACGACTTTAATCATTATTTACTTAAAATCTGTGCATTTTCGGAACTTGAGCCCATGGAGACTTATGTTCAGAAAAAAATAAGCTACAATTTGGTCATACTATTATCAAATTTCACCGGGACCCAGAAACCCATAAGAATCTTCCGGGGTCCTTTTACAGCATTTTAAATAATAGTGAGATATCGGATGAAGATTATGAACATGCTAAAAGTGTCTGGAATAAATTTAATATTTCAAATTTAGGTGATTATTCAGATCTCTATTTGAATCTGATGTGCTACTATTAGCAGAAGTTTTTGAAAATTTTTGAAGTAGCTCTATCACCACTTATGGCTTAGATCCAGCACATTATTATACACTTTCTAGCTACACCTGGGATGCCATGCTTAAGTATACTAACATTAAATTGGAATTACTAACTGATATCGACATGATAATGTTCATTGAACGCGGTATTAGAGGTGGTATCAGTCAGTGCTGCAATCGTTATTCAAAAGCCAATAACAAATACATGGGTGATGCATATAATCCAGAAGAAGAATCAAAATACCTAATTTACTTTGATGCAAACAATCTACGGTAAACAAAATACCTAATTTACTTTGATGTAAACATAATACGGTTGGGCTATGATGCAATACCTTCCAACTGGTAGCTTTTAGTGGATTGAAGGTGATTTTAATAAAATGATCTTATTTGTGCCCAATGACTCACCTATCGGATACATCTTGGAAGTGGACTTGAATTATCCTCGCCATATTCATGATCATCATAAAGACTTACCATTATGTCCAATACATGAGAAACCGAAAGGTTCAACATACGAAAAGCTCATGACAACACTTCGCCCACAGGAAAGATATGTAATACATTATAGAAATTTAAAACAAGCCTTAAACAATGGATTACAGTTGAAGAAAATTCACAGAGTGTTACAGTTTAATCAATCACCATGGCTGAAAAAGTACATAGATTTAAATAGTGATGAGAGAAAAGAAGCTGAGAATAAATTTGAAAAAAATCTATATAAGCTCATGAATAACGCAGTATTTGGTAAAATTATGGAGAATGTTAGAAATAGAGTTGATGTCAGACTATTAACCAAATGGGATAGACGCTATGGTGCTGAAGCTCTCATCGCTCAACCAAATTTTCATAGCCAAACTATTCTGGATAAAAATCTTGTTGCTATACAGTTGGGGAAAACTGAAGTTTACACGAATAAAACCTATATATTTTGGACTTTGTATTCTTGACTTATCTAAGACATTAGTATATGATTTTCACTACATTTATATGAAGAAAGAGTTTGATGATCTATGTAAGTTGCTTTATACAGATACGGATAGTTTGATATATGAAGTTCGTGATAGAGATATTTATGAAATTATGAAACGTGATATTCAAAACTTTGTCACATCTGATTATGCGGCTAATAATGTTTTTAATATACCCCAATTGAACAAAAAGGTCGTTAGATTAATGAAAGATGAGTGTGATGGGCACATAATGACTGAATTTGTTGGACTACGGAGTACAATGTACAGTATACGAATAGAGGGTGAAGACAAAGTAAAAAAAGCTAAAGGTATAAGAAGCTCGATGATTGAGAAAACAATTACATTCGATGATTAATTAGAGTGTCTACGAAAGAACACAACGAAATACAGAACACAACATACTATTCGCTCTCACAAGCATAAAGTGTATAGCGAAAAATATCAAGCCACTTGTAATTGCCACGTAGACTAAATTGTATCCACATTTTATTCTTCAGTGTACGATTAAAACGTTCACAGATGAATGCTTTTGGATTACTATATGTAGAATACAAATTAATACCATGATGCATCATGAGATTCTCAAATGAAAAGTTGTAGAATTCGAGGGTTAATTTCTGATATAACTATATAATATAGGAAGATATATATATATATATATATATATATATATATATATTTATTTATAATCATATTCCAGATGGATCTTGAAGAATTGAATGAAATTTCGCTAAATAAATTCCTACCAACAAAAAAAAATAATTGATATAGAGGATAATGCCATATATCTGATCACCTGGCTAAAAAAGATCAACACAAGATACGGTGAAAAAATTATTGTTGGTTTAGAAGACGATTTTCAAATTTATATACCCTATCGGGTATCCAAAACCTTAATTGAAAATGAAGATTTATTAAATGATGTTATGGATAAAGTGAATAAACGAAAATTATTGTTATTAATCAAAAATCAAAATATTGAATTCGTACGATAATATTTTTTCTATTATATCAAGAGGCGCGGTAGCGCCTCGACGGCGAGTTGAGGTACGAATACGAAAATGTCGAGGCGCTTCTCTTATACTTTAAAATAGAGTTCCAAAAATTTCAAAATCGAGTCCCATAAAAATACATCGATATATACACATAAATACATATATCGTAGGTTTTGAGGACCTTTGATAGATACAACGTAGACTTTGGAGACCTTTTGAGAGAACAAGGACCAGGTCCTTAATCTCTCAATGTTATTTGTATATCTATATATATGAATTAAGATTCTTACACGAAATAAGAAAAATTATTTCTTTAGGTGAAATTAAAAAATTCTTTTATATTTCGAAAAATTTGTTGTGAAATGACCTTAAGGTCCTTTATTTTAAGGGTTACATACATTTCTATAAGAAAGGAGGAATTATTTCTTTAGTTAAAAGTGAGAAAATTTTTGTAAAAAAAAAAATGTACTGTGAAATGACCTCAAGATCCCCAATCTCTACGTTACATACGTTTATATAAATACAATTAATAATATTTAAAGATTTTCATTATCTTTAATTTAAAAAAAAATTGATTACAATCGGTTCACTCAATCACGAGAAAATGCAGTTTGAAATTTCGAAATGTCGTATTCTCGTTGGTTTTCTTCTTCTTCATCATTTCAGCCAGCATAAATTGCGCAACTGGAAATGCGCAGTATCAACGAATATAGATGCTTAATAATATATTTTAATGTTCATGGTATATGCGCAATGATACATATGTTATGTATATATATATGTATATATATATATATATATATATATACATGGTCCGTTTCATGTCAACTTGCAGCCGTAGACCCATATATTTTTTGGTTTATATATATGTATATACATACATACATACATGGGACATTTCATGTCGGCTAGCACGTACTCATAAGTACAGGTTTTCTATATACGTGGTACATTTTATGACAACGCGCACACACCCATCCGAGTACCCTTAGGTTTATATATATGAGACATTTCATGCCAATGCGCTTTGAACACACAAGGGATGATATATATATATATATATATATATATATATATATATATATATATATATATATATATATATATATATATATATATATACGTATATATACATGTGTGTATATCTGTGTACACATATACATGGGATATTTAATTTTAAATCACACGTGTGCGCACACACACAGATTTATATATACGGGACGTTTCATGTCAATTAACATGCATGACACACGTACTTGAGTTTATATATATTTTTCTTTATATATATATGGGACTGTTCCTGTCATAGCGCATGCACGCACACACATGGGCTTGTGAATATATGTATATACATATACATGGGATATTTTACGCGCACACCCACATACACACAGATATATATATATATATATATATATATATATATATATATATATATATATATATATAGGACGTTTTATAACAATTTCTCCCATGTATATTAATATTTATTAAGAAAGTTTTGAAATCAATCAAGCAATCTGTATTCTGTATTCAATTCATTCTTTTTAAAATAATATTAAATTCATAAAAATAACATTACACTATCTTTTAATTTTCGAATGTAATAAAATTTCTTCAAAGCTTTTGAATATTATGTCTGTTATTTTTTGTTTTAAGTCATTATTCAAACTGATGAATACTATTTTATTATGTTATTATTACTTTTAAAAAAGTATATTTTAGGCGAGTCTAGTTATTAAACAGTATAGTATTCTTTAGAACATTTTTTCTAAATATTTCTTTTTTTTTTTACTACATACATCATATTTTTTTTTTATTTCAGTTCTTGAGAGTACTTAAATGAATTGAGTAATTATTATTAAGTTTCTACCTTTTACTAGATTTATCTATAGTTTTTGCTTAAGAAAGTTTTGAAATCAATCAAGCAATCGTCGAGTACTTCTGTATTCAATTCATTCTTTTTAATAATATAAAATTCATGAAATATTTACAGTTTCGGCTAAAGAAAGTTTTGAAATCAATGAAGCAATCGTCGAGTACTTCTGTATTCAATTCTTACTTTTTAATAATACAAAATCCATAAAATGTTCAATTTATATTTTCTTTGATAGACGAATATTTGGAAAAACTTTGCCAAATAATTTTTGAAAAAAAGGGATTATTGAGATGAATATAGCGATGATGGTACACATCAAAATTGAAAAAAAATGATATATCAGATCAACTTATTATTTTATTTATGAGTGAATATTACTACTTAAACATTGATGAACTATACTTGATCTCAGTGATATCTATTTTATTTTATTCCCGATGAAAGATTTACTTAATAAACAATTTCCGAAACGATTAACTTCAAAGTTTCGGAATAATTTTCTATTTAATATGCTACGGTTGAAAACCAAAATTGTGCAATTTTATTTCTAAAAACTTGGCAGAAGAGCCATTAGCTTCTAACAACTTATATTTGAGAATTTGCTGCCATCAACTTCAAAATTATTTATGCCTTTTCTAAAACTTTCAAGGAAGATACCCATTTCAATTGTAATACTTTTAATAAAATAAATTATGCATTCTCTATCTCATCACACTATCTTTTTATTTTCAAGGGCTGTAAAATATATTAAATTTCACTATATATCTACAAAATAACTTGCCAGGCCCGTGGTTTAATATTTTATAGTGTAGTTAAAAATTGAAAGGTTTATATAGTAAAGATAAGTGAGAGAAAACTAAGAATTTTTTTTCTTATTACATCGCATGCATTACAAAAAATAATTTTTGAGGTCAAAATAGAATTTTGTTTATTGTATTAAGATGTATCTTTGTTCTTCATCGTTAAATAATAAATAAAATGTTTTCTATCAATATAATACAAAAAAAAATCACATGCACCGTGATGTAAAAATATATTGTACAATATTTTGAGCGGAATGTTAATGTTCTTAATAATATTCTTTGAATATAGAAAACTACTATCCATCGGATGTAAATAATCATTGAAAGGTATATATATATATATATATATATATATATATATATATATATAACGTTTGAGCTTTACTATATACAAGTTAGTATTTATCCTCTTTTATTTGAAAAAGTTAGAGCATAGAAAATTGGAAAAGCATATTCTATAAGACTAAATTTTTTTACTCCTTTACATTGACAATATATTGTGAAAGATAAAAATTGTACATGTACACAATTGGTTTATAGATTCATATTTTTACTTATTATTCAACACACTTGAATTAGCTAACAATTCAATTATAAAGCAGTACTCACATACATTGAGCATTTCACCAACAAAATATTAAACCACGGGCCTGGCAAGTTATTTTGTAGATATTTAGTAAAATTTAATATATTTTACAGCCCTTGAAAATAAAAAGATAGTATGATGAGATAGAGAATGCATAATTTATTTTATTAAAAGTATTACAATTGAAATGGGTATCTTCCCTGAAAGTTTTAAAAAGGCATAAATAATTTTGAAGTTGATGGCAGCAAATTCTCAAATATAAGTTGTTAGAAGCTAATGGCTCTTCTACCAAGTTTTTAGAAATAAAATTGCACAATTTTGGTCTTCAACCGTAGCATATTAAATAGAAAATTATTCCGAAACTTTGAAGTTAATCGTTTCGGAAAATGTTTATTAAGTAAATCTTTCATCAGGAATAAAATAAATTAGATATCACTGAGATCAAGTATAGTTCATCAATGTTTAAGTAGTAATATTCACTCATAAATAAAATAATAAGTTGATCTGATATATCATTTTTTTCAATTTTGATGTGTACCATCATCGCTATCTTCATCTCAATAATCCCTTTTTTTTCAAAAATTATTTGGCAAAGTTTTTCCAAATATTCTTCTATCAAAGAAAATATAAATTGAACATTTTATGGATTTTATATTATTAATATGTGAGAATTGAATACAGAAGTACTCGACGATTGCTTCATTGATTTAAAAACTTTCTTTAGCTGAAACTGTAAATATTTCATAAATTTTATATTATTAAAAAGAATGAATTGAATACAGAAGTACTCGACAATTGCTTGATTGATTTCAAAACTTTTTTAAGCAAAAATTATAGATAAATCTAGTAAAAGGTATAAACTTAATAATAATTATTCAATTCATTTAAGTACTCTCAAGAACTGAAATTAAAAAAAAATATGATGTATGTAGTAAAAAAAAAAGAAATATTTAGAAAAAAGGTTCTAAAGAATACTATACTGTTTAATAACTAAACTCGCCTAAAATATACTTTTTTAAAAGTAATATTAAGTATACATTGTATTTATTATTGAAAAAAAAATGCAAATAAATGAAAGATCTTTACATGTATATTATGTTTATTTATTTCAAGAACTTTATCATTAAATTAATAATATGAAATAGATGTTAAAGTATATGCATAAATGTATAAAAAATTTTCGCCATTTTGGAATTTTATTCTCCCTAATTTTACTTTATATATATTAGCTTAAATTATTGTACGTTGAGAATAAAACTTCTAGAAAGCTCTTTTATGATAAAGAAATTGCGCAGTTATTTTACCAAGGTCTCTCATGACTAAGTTATTTATCAATTGTTAATTCAACCTGATCCTTTATTTTCGATCAGGGATTCCCCGATGCGCATATGAAATTGCGCAGTTATTTTACCAAGGTCTCTCTCTATCTCTCTCTCTCTCTCTCTCAGCTTTAACTCTAGGACCAGGGATCAGAGAGTCGGCTGCTGCGCGTGCATCTGCACAGGTTGGTGATGACTTCATGATTCGCACCTGTGGGTGGTGACGTCAGCTGTGGGTGGTGGGTGGTGGATGGTGGGTGGGCGGCGGGTGGTGACGTCATAAGTGCTGAGTAACGATTTGCACCTGTCCGCTAGTCGCACAGGTGAGTCGAGGGAGTGGTGGTGGGGGGAGCCAGAACTCTTATAGCCTACCTACTAAGGCCTATTTTCATTTGTCATTTTAGAGCACCAGAATCAAATAAATTTGTTCAGAACCTGACCAATGCAAGGTATAATTCGTATATTATAAGTGTATTAGATCTTGGACAAATTTATTTTACTCTGGTACATGTATATAATGTATACATGGACAAGATTTTATTTTTTTAATTAAATACCTAGTCAGTTACCAGCGAAAGTCATATTTTTATATAACCCACATAGCACAGAAGCTTCTGAGAAGCTTCAAGAAAAGTTTCGGAAACGTGGAAGTTTCCTGGAAGCGTCAAATGTCCCGTGCACTTTGCTTCCAGAAAGATTCAACGTAAGATTCTAAAAAGTTTTCATGGAAAAAAACGGTAGGGTTCCATGGAAGCCAGCATAAAAGCCTTTATGAATATTAGAAGAAGCTTTCAGGAAAGATTGCAGTAAGGTTCGAAAAATACTTTATGGAACCTTCCACGAAAAAGTATAAGAAGCTCCCATGCCATTTTTCATGAAAGTTTTTGCGCAAGCTTCCTGAAAGCATGAAATGTTCCGCGCACTTTGCTTTCAGAAAGATTCAATGTAAGATTTTAGGAAGCTTTCGAATTAATCTTTCTCAAACTTTCAATTTGCTTACATGAAGCTTACAAGGAATCTTCCAGACAAGTTACTTCTAACATTCCATGAACATCAATATATCCTTACTATTATATTCTGTGGCAGGCTCAAGAAAGTTTAGATGGAATCCTTCACAAAACCGTACTAAAAGCTTCTTGCAAGGTAGAAAGTAAACTCCAAAAAATATTTCTGTAATGTTTCATTTAATCTTTCCGTTAACTTGCCGGGAAGTTGAGTATGATGTTTTTTTCAGTGTTTCAGTGAATATTTTTCACGAATATCCCGAAATCTTCTGTAGTACTTCCATGAAAGATTGCAATATAATCTAAGACTTTGATGAGCAGACCGGATTCGCTGGCCTTTTTTAATTAAGTGTTTTAATGTTATTTACTCAACTATTAATGGAAGTATCTGCAAGTTGAGCGCAATGGGCATTATTATTATAAATATTTATACACAATGTGGAAAATTTTTATTGAATTGTTTTTGAAAAGAGTAAGAAACGCTGAAGTAAGTGATTATGTTTAAACTATTTATGCGCCTTTTACTTTTTTCAAAAACAATGAAATATCTTTTTTTCCTTATGTGTAAATATTTATGATAGTAATATCTATTGCGTCCAACTCTTAATTTGCAGATGCTGCCATTAATACTTGAATAAATACGAAAAAGCTTAACTAGACAAGGACAGCGAATACGGTCTAGTTTAATTAGCTTACAAAAAGCTTTCAAGAAATCTTTCAAACAAGTTTGTCGTAACATCCCATGAACATAAATATATACCCTACTGAAAATGATATGAGAAATTGAAATTTGTTATCAGTTCTTCATAAGATCCATATAAGATCAATATGAGATCTCATATATTATTTTCACGTGGGTAACCTTACTGTAATATTCTGTGGAAGGCTGCAGGAAGTTTAGATGGAATCTTTCACAAAACGTTACTAGAAACTTTCTGCAGGAAATAAACTAATCTTCCACAGAACATTCTTGTAATATTTTATTTAATCTTTCCGGAAGCTTACTAGAAGCTTCTTTGTAATGTTGCATTTAGTGCTATCAGAATATTTCGCGTAAGCTTCCTAAATTTTCCGCTAAGCCTTCATGAAAGATGCCAATGTAATATTTCTGAAACATCCATCTAGCTTACAAGAAGCTTACAAGAAGCTTACAAAAATCTTCCAAACAAGTTACCTTCCATGAACATCAATATATCCTTATTATAATATTCAGCGGCAGGCTACAGGAAGTTTATGTTACTGTTTTAATGTTACTGGAAACTTTGTGCAAGAGATAAGGTAATTTTTCCAAAAACTTTCCTATAATATTGCATTTAAGCTTCCTGGACGCTTACTGGAAGCTTCCTTGTAATGTTTCATTTAGTGCTATTGGAATATTCTGCATAAGCGTTCCTAAATCTTCCGCGAAGCTTCCATGAAAGATTTCAATGGAATCTTATTGAAACTTTTATCTAGCTTTCAAGAAGTTTGTTGGAAGCTTACATTGAAATCTTCCTTGAATCTTTCATTGAAAATTTCATGAATCTTTTGTGCTATGTGAGAATTTAGTTATAAATGCAAAAATTAATGAGGGGAATAAAGGATAGTGTGGAAAATCAAACCATTAAAATAGCAAAAATGAGTGAAAAAATTTTAATTTTGTCAGACATTTGGAACAAATAATTGAATTATTAAATGTTTGGTTTATCTTTATGCAAAGTTAAGGACGTTGCCCTGTTAAATAAAATAATGGTTGGAATTGCTCAAATTTGAAATTTATAATAGTTTAGTGTATTTTGAATTCACACGCGTTTTTTCGACATATCTTATATTACTAATAACTGAGAAATATAAGGAAAGAAAATAGGAGGTTCAATAGGTGGTTATATGATACCATATTTGAAATCATCAATAAAATCTCTTAGAAATGACACATTAAAATAATCTTTCGATAATAAATAAAAAAATATTTGATGATTCAACCCTGAAAGTTCCAACGCATGTTATATGGCTTTTCATTTAAATATTCAATAAAACATTGTCAAAATAATACATTTAAGATGAACTTGGCAACGTCGTTTTCTGTAATAGAAGAAAGAGAGAGAGAGAGAGAGAGAGAGAGAGAGAACGATATTCGGCAACATTTCCAAAATGTAGGTTATATAATATTTTACATTCTAAATAATAATAAATCAATGAAAACAAAAGTATTTTAATTGTTCTGAAATCATTTAGTAGGGTAAGCATTCATTTTATCATTAAAAATGTAGCATTTTTATTTATAACAATTTATTAAGCATTACACATGAATAGGATATTTACGGTGATAGTGTAAAAATATCTATAGCCTATAATCAAATATGTTAACATTGTGAAGCAAAAAAAAATGAATAACGAATAATGTTGCCAAATTTTAACAAAATGTCAATAATATAGATTACTATCAAAAAATAATCATGACAGGGAAACGTCTTTAATTAATTTAGCTCCAATTTGGTATAGCCTGATAAATCTTTTGATAGTTAAAAGAAAAAGGATATTTTAAACCAATATTTTACAAATCATCTTATTTTCACACTTTATCAATACGATAACGTGGCCATTTTTTTGTTATTGAACTGTAACAAATGAATAATACCTTTGGTATCGAAAATCTGAAATTCAATTAAATTCTATTCAAATCAATGTTTAACACCTTGTTATTATTACTAATTGTTGTGATGCCAAATGTTTACTAGGTTTTAATTCTAAGAAATTTACGAATTTATAAGACCTTTTATACAAATATCTATAATAATCAGTAGCATAAAATATCCCATCATATAATATGTAAACATATACCAAACTTTTCTTATATACTCGTATACTAAATAGTAAATTCATGAAAGCTGTTAATATTTTACATTTATAAATTCATACTTTTTTAAGCAAATTTTTGTTTTTAGTGATTTTAATGTTTTTTAACAATTTTATATTTTTAATAATTCTTAGTCTATTATATTGAAAAATAATAAAATGATTTAAGCTGTACAAAACGTAAAAATTAAATAAAATTTTTTTCAAAATTCTTATTATTGCATCAATTTGTATAAGTCATAAGAGACATTTAAAAAATTTTAATAAAAAAGTATAACTTAAATTGAAAATTCAAATTCAGAAAATAATTAAAAAAATGAAAAATGAAAAATAAAAGCTAGGTAAATAAAAGTATGGAGTCGGTAAAGTAGAGATCACTTATCAGTGCATATTACGTTATTTATTTATTATAATTGTTATATTTAATTTATATTTCTGATTCAAAATCATCCTCTTTTTTTATTTTTGATACATGACATAAAAAGGAAGAAAAGGTTAGTAGTTATTGGGGCACCATGAACCGTCACAACAAACCCCCACTCCACCACCCCAAAGGTTATTGACCACTAGGTCAATACAAAATTTAAAGTGGGCATAAAATATATTTTAATCGATATTTCAAAATTATTAATTTAAAATTTTGTAATATAATCCTTTTTAATTATCGAAATAATAAAAACTTGAATTATAAAATATGAATTTAAAAGATTTTTAATTTCCAATTATTATAAATTTTTATATTGAATCAGAAAATATAAAATTTACATATAAATTATTGTGTGTATGAAGGATGAGGAGTTAGTAACAGACAAGGTGATTGAACTCATGTTTTAAAGTTTAACAACACATTTATTATTAATAATAAAATATTACAACGTAGCATTCATACAATTAACTAGTGTGTACATATGATAAATAATAAGTTCGTGTATGATTATAAACACATCTTCTTTTCCTAAAACTAGATTATTCTTTTTTAATGATTCGATGAGATCATTTACAAAATTATCATTAAAACTAGACATTGTGCTTTTTATATCGCTAGAAGTATAGTATACATATTGAGATTCCTGACTATTTTCTAATACATTTTTCATATTTATAACCGTTTCTCGTAATATATAATCTACAGATTTTACAACAGTATTTAAATATCTAATTCTATAATCTATACATTTTGATAAATCTTTTAAACGTTCAAACGTGACACGTTTAAATACTAGTGACCGATTGAATCGACCATATTTTTTCGGCGGTCCACCACACTCCTCTCCTTCTGGTTGTGCATCATTGGGTACCAATTCAAAAGCTCTCACGTGAAAACTAATCATAAAACGGATAGTGTATCCAGGAATAGATAGCCGCTGATCCAGCATAGATTCCTCGTTATAGCAAGTGAAAAAATCTTCAATTTTATCAAATTCCTGCTTCAATGCCTCCCAACAGTCCAGTGACAGAGGTAAACCTTGAAAATTGGCTCCACAGAAGCATACTACGGGTGCAAACTCCTTTTTGTCTTCGCCGCCTATATTCTCCAGGCCTACCTGGATAATTTTTCCAAAAGAGCTGTTCAGCCCGTAGACCATTGGCAGAACCTGCTGCCAATAATTTTTCTTGCTGTTTTGTTTTACTAAATATGCCAAGCCATTATCAAATGTCTGCTCCAGGCTTCTCTTTTGACCAACCATCTTGCTTGAGCTTTGTTGTTACTGCTGCTTTCACCGTTGTCAAACTGTGGCTAGACTGAGTGGGTGCCGCTTCTTTTATACTGTAAAAATTGGTGGAGGCGCCGCAAAAAGCTGTTGTGCGACCAATCAGAGACATCAAATATCATATTACTCGTACGAGATTTTTCCCACAAAATTCTTGACTATAGTATCATTTTTTTGCAAGTTCTGTGAGAAATTTTCCAAGAATTTCTTGAAACCCAATCCGCTAGACATATAATACAGAAACATGATACAATAATGAGCACGCACGTTGGAATATTCGCTTTGTAAGCTTTTATTATTCCATCTAAATTTTTTACAATTTTGCTGAATACGTCGTAAATATTGTTGAATTTGTGGTGGTTTACCAAGACTATCAAAGTACACACCTGTGCCATACTTATCAACGTATATGGCAACCCAGTGCGCACCACGCTGGTTATAATTTTGCGTATTAAGCACAAACGCACAAGGTTTCACCCACATCAGAGGAATCCGATTCGCTGGATAAACGCCTACTGCGTGAAACTTGATCCTCATTAGATATTGAACAATTTCTTTTGAATTCATTGCGGAGAATTTCTAAAAATTCTTCCGGAATCAGCGATTTTACGCTGGGGTTACGTTTTAGTAGCCAATGTTTCAGATTAGCAACGTTATTTAGTGCACACGCGTAATTTGAATAAGGTGATTTTAAGTAATGATGCATGCACTGTACACTGCTGAAATTTAAATTTCTAAAAGCTGGACAATCTTGTTCTTTTTCTAAATTTTGAATCTTACAGGTGGTGAGCTTGGAAAGTAGTTCAAGCTTTTCTTGACCTCGCACGAAAATTGTATGACAATTCATGCAAATATCTTCCAAATTTTTGTATAATCTTTTTATCGATATATCACCTTCGTACCACTCCAGACCATGATGATTCAGTGTCACCCAATTGTTCTGTCTCAAAACATTTTTAGGTAAGCGTCTTAAATTACAAGGAGGCGCCACAATCCAATAAGCGACAAAGTTTTTATGAATAGCAATTACAGCCACCTCCTTTGGAATTAAACGATTTTTGTTGTCTTTTAAAAACTGCACATCAATTACGACGTCCATACTATTTGCAATGAAAGTTGCTCGCCGACTGAGATAATAAAGCTGGCTTTGCTTTACTTAAATAGTGAGAAATGTACCTCCCCCACCACCACTACTCAACCGCTATAATCCACGACAACCTGTCTCGACGAGTCAATTTCGAGCAAATTGTCGCATTCAGCATAAATTATACAATTTACAGCGCCCTCTAGTGGGTCGTCGAATCTAACATCAATTCGTACATTACCATTTTTATCAAATTCCAATGATTACCATCACTCACCGATAAATCAGGTGTCAAATCAAAAGCGAATAGGCAGTAACCGTTTGGATAGTCTTCACGGTTAATCGAGTTGCCTGAATTCATAAAGTGAATACCTGTGCCGGGAAAAAGTGTATGATAAGCATCAACGTACATTTTGCTTTTTTTGAAATCTTGCTGTAAGGGCTTCGATGGCACTTGTATTCCATCAACGTACAGACACAAAAAATTTATATTAAAATTCTTGAAATTGAATGGGTTAAGACTTTTATCTCCGTTGTAAGCTTTATTTTCAACAAAACCGAGTATAACTCTCTTCGGCAGTTGACCTCATATGACATTGTCGATTCTTTCCCCATGCACACCGTTATGTAACGTAACAGCCTTAACTTCTACACGAGTCAGTGGGTATTTTGCAGTAGTCTGTGACAATAGTTTTTCGTGTGCTAGCACAAGTGAAGGATTTAATCTTACCCGACGCACAAAAAGCGTAGCCTCGGTAATATTTACCGTGAAAGCACCAGCGGGATCCATGAGACAGAATCCATCACGAAAACGCACAAGCCTTACTCTAACTTCAACACCACCCAGTGATAATTTGTCTTGATTAAAAACATCACAATGTAAATGGCCGAGTAAATCAATCTTTTTGCCAATCATGAGTGCCTTACGTTTATTGAGACCTACATTACCACCTGTGGTATCGTCAATTTTCCCTGCTGTATCATCGTACCGCAAACCACTCGTTAAATGAGACTTCTTAGCTGTTGGACCATAATTTAGTAATGTTTCAATGTAAGTTCTGTATGCATGAGCATTGTTTGGCGGTGAAACAGGTTTCTGATTGAATAGCACGTCGACTTGATTAAACAACGAATGCAAAAGATTATTTATTGGTCCAACGTTTGGATCCTTAGGTGGTTCAGCACTCGTGCATGTTACACTTACACTCACACTTAACATTGTTTAAGCCAAGTCTAGATATTCAGTGTTGCCAGGGATTGTAAATTTAATTGGTGATTGGTCATTGAGTAAAGATATCGGTTTGTACTGTACTAAGTAAGAGCCTTCAATTGCAGTCTGTGTCGAGGGTAATTTAAAGAATGATAATTCTGACTTGATTGACTGACAAGATTCTGTATGCAACAACGCCATCTTGAAATTTTAATTTTCGAAAATATCTCTAGCTACACGTGCTTTCTTATTCTGCTTCTTCTTCTTCTTTTTCACAACCTTACTACTTTTCGAGTGTTTAGCCGCTGAGGTGTTTGTAGTACCAGCTGCACTCGACGACTGAACTGACGATGTCTCGTTCTTCTTTTTATATTCAGATTCTTCCCCCTCTTTTGCACTCGACTCACCCAAGAGCAATTTGTCAAGAACAAAGTCAGCTTTTCTTTTGAGATTTTCACCACTCTCGCGAATGCGCTCTTTGGCCACCTCTTTGACAGGTCTGCCACCTAGAGTGACATCATATAGGATATTTTTACCCGCTCGGAGAGCCTCTTTACCGACCACTTTTGCACCTTGCTTGATCTTCGGTATAGCTGCTCGGAAGAGACCTTTCAAAAAACTACCTACTCCTGCACCCGACTGGTGATAACCAAAACAAGGTTTACCAGCTCTAGCGCACTTACCCCCACCACCAACCATTTGGTTATTGAAGAAATCTTCAAACTCAAAAATTTTATCGGATGCGCTTAAAGTGAAGCGTTACAGTCAACATACCGTAGTCGAATGGAATGGGAAATCCGTGTTCGTCTCTTATATCTATTTTGATCGACTGAAACGCTGAAGACAGCAGTGGTAGGTACATGGGTGGTGAAAAGTTTTTTATTTCAACACCTCCGTAAACGTTATCGCACAAATGAAGCTAGACTATACGTAGTAAGCTCGTGTGCATGTCACCTGCTACGTAAGGCTGGCAAATGTTGCTGTAAACCATCAGCACGGTTGGCAACCCGTTTACAAGATTTGCTGGACAATTACCGGTAATGTAGTGTTCTTTATTACCTTTGCAAGAGAAAATTGGTACATTTTCCAGACCTAAAATTCTAAGTAATTTTTCCGATAGTGTAAACGTGTGCTTATAAGTTGTACAATCTTCTCCACATCGACATCTAACGCGTACATAGCCACCAGCTTGGATTTCACAATATAAATGATTTTTCACATTCTCGAGATTATTTATTTCTTCTAAGAGACTTTCAATATCACGATAAACACCAGGTTTGACTCTGGCAAACACCTCGGCCCCCTGTTGAGTCTCTTCTGTTTCTCGCAAAACATTCGCCATTTCACGTTTGGCTGTTTTAACAGAAATGACTCCCTCCCGCTCAACTATTGATACATGCTGAAATGTGAGAGGTATTTGAATTTCCGTGAGTCCTACACACCAGTCGCCATAAAGATAAAAATTTTGTGATAATCGTGTTGTGAAATGTGTCGCCACATTGTGTGGGAAGACAAACTTGCTGCTGTTGCTCGGTAAAACCATGTAAAATTCATCGTTCATTGTAAATTTTTCAAATCTTTAGCTGCTATCCAAGAATTAAATTTTTCTGGATACCAAATATCAACTGACCAAATATTGTTTTTTTGACCCTCTACCTTTACTCTTCAAAACCTCGTCAACCTCAAACGCTTCGCTATCTAAATCCTTGCGCACTCTGCTCAACTGTTCTTCGTAAAAATATCCGTCAATTTTTTCTCCACCAAGATCTGCCAAAGTATAAACGGGTGGTTGTTGTCTTGTGTCGACTCTTATAATTTTAAACAGCTCCAGAGTCCAGCCACCCTCGTATGCTTTCCTGAAGGCTGTCTTGGCACGACTGACACGAACCAGATCACCAACGCTGTATTTAGCTACTCTAAACGGCTTTTTTTTTACTGTAACGCAACGTCAAATTTCGACGTACCACGTGAGCATTATATAAGTTGACCTCGGAAGGGGGCATTTTTATGGCACTGTGCCACGACTCGTTGTAATACGTCACAATTTTTTGCAAAACATCTGTATAACGGCTTGTGCGCGAGTGAGTAAAGTATCGCCAGATTCGACCTTTGAGAGTTTGAATAAAGCGTTCGGCAATGACTGCCTTTATATCAGGGCCTCTGACGACTCGGTAGGTAATATGTTTCTTTTTTAGCACCTCATACACCTCTCGACCGATAAATTCCTTACCTTTATCAGTCTGTAGGTAAATAGGATGTCTATCATTACATCGTGATAAAATTTTGTCCAATGCTACAGCAACGCTTCGGCTCGTTTTGTCGAGAAGAGGCACTGCCCAGGCAAACTTTGAAAGTGCATCAATGACAATGAGAATATAGCTGTACCCATCATTGTAGATTTTAAGTGATCTAAAATTTGCCAAGTCAGCTTCCCACACCTCAGAGGGGCTGAAAACGTTGTAATGTCGACGAGGAAAACGATGTCTCACGAGTTAGTGTAAGGTATGAGCATCCTGACTCTCCAGCCACTTGGCGATGGTATTGTTATCAAATTTTTTGGGTTTCGCGCGTTTCAGTAGATGAGCACCAGCGTGCGCCGATGGTGCAGAAAGATTATAGTAATAATGCTCAAGACCGTCCGGCTTTGACGTCCCCTTCTTCCTTTTCTCCTTTTTCCTTTTCTCCTTCTTTCTCATTGCTTCTCTTATAAATTAGCTTTCTCTCTTTCTTTTGCTGTCTTGCAAATGTATTTTTAATGCGTTTCAAAAATTTATCAAGCTCAATTTCGCTGATCATGCACAAAACAGTAATACCACCTGCAGTCTTTTCATTACCATACGCAGTCTCCGAGAGCATGCGTGAAAATGCTCGTTCAGCCAGCAGTCTGTCGGCTTTTATATGATTCGTTATTTTTTTATTTGAATATGAAATATCGTGCTCTAGACAGGCATTGTCAAGAGGGTTTTTTCCTCTCTGACCACGTCTGAGACGCTCTTTGAGATGTGTTCCAGGGCCGAGAAACTGGTAGCCTGGCAGATGCATTTCAAAGGGTACAACTAAAATCAATTGGTCTATAAAAGTACCAACTTCTTTCTCCTTTACGCTTGTCTGACTAGTAGCTGTTGAAGAATAATAACCTTCGTTTTCTGACGACGATGACGGCGATGAGTCAGCGCTATGAGATGCAATCTTACGCCACAGTTGATCGTTACCAATGAATTCTCGAGGTATACTAACTTGTCGCAAAACGCGTGCAAACTGTTTGTATCCGCGTGGTGGTGGTCTTTTTCTACTTCTTATAGCCTCGTTCACCAAATCGACAATATAAGTACCCTCGACAACAGCGCCATCTAGTTTGATTATACCACGACTATCCTATTCAGTATTACCAGCTTGTCGCAAGTATCTAATGAGATGACTAGCATTGCTTCGAAATTTCTGCGGTACCGACTCGACAATCTGTTTGTCGTCGATTTCGTCATTGTTGCCTCTATCCATTGTTGTTCCCGTTTCTAGTAATGTTGTCTCGTGTGGACGTATTACACCCCCACTCTCATCCATCTCCTCCTCTCTTAGATGCAAGTAACGCTGCAAGCTTTGCTGATATTGCAAAGATTTTTGGCGCTCATCACCTGCAGAATGTAAAATTTTACTTATTCCCTCGTCGAGGCGTGTCGTGGCTGTACCAGGTGTCTGGACACTGGATGCTGGTGTTGTATGATTGGTAGTTGCTACGTCATGCTGTTGCTGCTGATGCTGTTGCTCCAAGCACTCTTGCGGTACTAAAATCATTTTTCTTGCGTACTCCATGCCGATAAAACAGATTTCACAATTAGCCGCAGTAAATATGCTGATTTTACCATCAATTTCCTTTTTACCTCAAAACTACCCAGTTTAGCGAGTTTCTGCAACAGAGGTGCGAATTTTCGCAATTGTCTCTTATTATTATCAAGTATTCTTGTAAGTAAGTATTCTTGCTGAGTGGAATATTTCTACGTAAAATGTTCAAGGCACACTCGCAAATGTACGTTATAAGTTTAGAATTTGCTTCGTGTACTATAGCCTTAACTTTATAGAGTTCGCTTTTACACAAGAAATGTAGCTGAGTCAAGTACTTTTCTGGAATTGGTCTGCTGCTACGACTACATCTTACCGGCTCCATTAGAATCGCACGACTGGTACATTATTCGAGCGAGCATCAGCTTTTATAGGTGTGCAACAAGGCACATAAACGTACTGATGTTTGTCAAACGGAAATATACAAGTACGAAATCTCACATTTTCAGGCGTACCCTGCTTCAGATCTATGAACAAATAGCCGTGTGGCTCTGCTGTGGCATCAAGATATGCCTCTTGCAAAAAACGAGGCTCCTCGAGGTAAACTCGACGCGCCAGATGATTTATTTGCGCTCGATCGCGCGGATTTTTAAATACCACGATGTAATTAGAGTTTAGAGAGATTTCTCGCTGACTTTGATGAAAGAGATTTTGCGAAATAAAGATAACGCTCAAGTTATTGTGATGACTGCCTTTGGTAAAGAGATTGACTATAGCTCTGTTGGACGATTCTCTCATCAGATCGTCGAGAATCAAGGGTTTTGCTCGTGGATCATTGGCATAATCTTCGCTCTTTGGTAAACCCTCGTGAACCTTCGATTCCCTCGGCCAACTCCTTGTAAATTGGCTGCCACTCGGTGTAATACAAGAGTATACGCTCGAATTTCGTATCACTCATGCGATCAATGTAATGCAAAAAATTCTTCACAAATACTGTTTTACCACACGAGCTGGGTCCACAAATCATCAAAGTCCACGGATGCATCCACCTGCAAACGTCCATGTTACCGCCGCTGCTAAACTTCTACTACTAACCTCATTACACCCTTGAACCACTCTACATATACGATCATTAATAGTGATGAGCAAGAGTGGGAGGTGGCGGTGGCAGCGGTGCGCGCGTGTGCGAGCAGTATCGTGCTGGCGCTAGCCAATCGTTTAGCTGATTAGCTATATAGCTGGCTGACGCCAGCATTATTCCGCTCTTTGGCTATATGGCTGGAAAAGCTTAACAAGTATTAACCTGTTATTTACTCAAAAGCGCTCGTCACCATCACTACTTGTACCTACCACCACGACCACCACTACCACCACCACACTTTGCTCGTCACCCCCACATTTCCAGTATAAAAGTAAAAGCAGCAGCATTTATAGGTTAGTGCTGTACAAGTTTTGGTATCGTGAAAATAAATAAGTTATAGTCAACAAATTTGAGCAAAGGTAATCAAATTTCAACAAAAAATTCATTAAAGACTCAAATTCTTAAATTTTGATAAAATTTTATAGAGACTTCTCGTGAGGAAGTGTGGTGATTATCCGTATCTTGCAGAAAAAATAATAATAATAATGAATCAAACAAAAAAGGTGCATTTCAAGGAAGGTAAACTGGATATTCACGTGATACGCATGTGGGATTATGCGAGTCGTGCAGCACGACGTGGAGAGTGGAAGCAAGCGGCTCGTGACAGAGAGAGATTTAAAATGAGAGTGGAAAGAATGAAGATTATTCTGAAACCTATAATTATGAAAAAATTGACGACTACTTAATTAACAGAAAATAAATTTATTATTTTGTTATATTAATTTTAATTTCAATAAATTTTGAAATTTATTACAAAATTGTTTTTGTCTTAATTCTATAACCTATATATATATATATATGTACATAATATTTTTACTTCGGTAATAATATATCAACATTTATTTATTATTTAATTAGATTTATAACCGTATGGATAGCTAATCTCGTTATTTACAAATCGTCTCTTTGAGTACACGGGCTCGCATATTTTACATTCAGGTCGTAGTATAACATCGAGAAACCGTGCGCGTCTTATAGTGTCATAGTTTGCAAAAAGTGGCGGTATTTCGCCAGTAATAACATTTCGTATGGAATCAAAGTTTATTTTCTGACTCACCGACGAATTAAGTCTTATACCCTTGATTTTGCAAACACATCCTTCAACGCCATCTGGTGTCAAATATTTATATCTGTAAAATTTGGGTCCACCAGAGACGAATGATGTGATGCTTGTGCCAAGACCATAACAGGCCAATTCGTCGGTCAAGTCACCCAAGAACGGCCCTGTTTTCGCATCGTACTCACCCACGCGATTATATACACAATAGAGTCAGTATCGTAATACAATACACGTTCACCCAACGGTTGCGATTCTTCGTAGAGTTTTAAACGCGCCAAGGCTGTGGTATAAGCGGCTACGACAACGTTACATAATGCCGATGGCTCGATAGCCGCTTCTGTGTTGTGCCAGCATACGTAAATTGTCGTATCGTCGATCGGTAAAATTGAGTCAACCTCGCTCTCAGCACTACAGACTAATTCAAACAACCTCTGTTGATCATCCACCACTTCGGTCTTTGGCATATTTTCTCGTTGATCAAATTTACCCCACAATGAGTTTAAACAGGGTTTTGCTACAGATCTCAGACTAGCGTTATATTTTATTCAATTTCTGTCTAATTTCATGCCCTCTTGTTGCACAAATTCCTCAATATATCGAGCAATGGCGTTTTCGTCACCGTCAGCACATTCTGAAGGGTAACCCGACGCGTACGTTTTCTCAGCGAAAAATTTATTGGTATAAGTTGGAAATAGACCACCCTGACCCGTGGCTTTGTTGTACTGAGTAATTTTATAAGACCATATTTTGAATATTTTTTGGATGATATAGCCCATCTGAACAGCTTTTCTCAACTCGTCAGCAACCCACGTACCGATAAAAACTCGATCATCAGGATTTTCATGGTCACAATCTGCGGTATACATTATTTCAGCACATGTTCGACACAGTGGAAACAAAAGCTTATTATGCATTTTAACGGGGAGTACAGCATGATATAAATTTCGCGGTGGCAATACTTCACATTTAATAAGACCTTCAACGTGACTTATATCATTCGATTGACCCACCAGAGAGCGACACTCATCCTCGTCCACGTAGAGAGTTGGGTGACCAATGGGATATCGACCGTATTTACAGATAAATGGATATAATGAACACACGTCCACGTATTTTATTTTCTCACCCTTTTTTGCATCGTAAATTTTGACTGTATTGCCCGTTCGCCCGCCAAAAAATGCTTCTTGAGGATTTAACGGCGCGTGCCATGTTCGTGTCTTATCTTCAATGTACGACCTCATATTCTCGTTTTCCGAGTACTCTCGATCGAAATCACACTCCCACTTTTCGATAAGTTCATAACCATGGGCTCGTATTTTTTCCGATATCCGCGCGGTTCTCTCGAAACGTTCGTCCATATTTTCACCGTTTACGAGCCTAGAGTCTCGGTTTATTGTGTAACACTAGACACAACCATGCCAATAACACCCGTGAAATTGTAAAGCGATTTTCTTTCCATTTTCAAGCACGCAATATCCGTCCACTAGAGGGCCTTCGGGAAGCCTCTTTTCTCGTGCACGAACGGTATACTGAATTTGTCGATTCAGCACATTTTCCATCCAGCACAACCATCGCATCGCCTTCATAGACTGTTTATTCGCTTGTCTATAACCACCTTGAGGTATAATACCTATTGTATCTTTTTGTAAAAATTTTTGTCTATACACACGCATGCAAGAAGATGCGATGGTGGCGCACTCTACAAATGGATCTGTATTACCACATTCGATGAAGGTCTTGCGAAAAGCCAGACATCTAAACGTAAAATTTTTACATCTTGCTTACAGTATTTTATAATTTCATTTCTAAAATTAAATATATAATTTTCAGCTTTTTTTTCGTTATACCACTGCATAAATTCGCGTCGCTCTTCGATCTTCATCGAATCTGGCGAAAAAGTGCATATCGGTGGCATTTCTCCCACATAATTCTGATTTTCCGGTGTATTAAAAAGATGAGGGAACGTACCTTTCTCGATTTTAACAAGACCGTAAGCTTTTGGTAGTGCAGGTAAACCCATATGTAGATAATTCAAACTATCTATGAATTTAACCGATAAAATTTCCATTATGATTATTTTTGACCCGTTTAAAATTAGATTTGGCTTATTTCTGAGATCTTTACATTCTGTTAAATGTTTAAGAATAAATTGTGCATCAAAACCCTGCGCATTGTGTGCTATACAAACGATTTGTTTGAAATTTTTTCTTGATGCCAAGGCCAAATCGACTAGCTGTTTCACGGGGTCAATTTCAAACACATACTCGCGCATCCCACATACTTCGCAAGAATTTGATACATTTTTATCGTTCAAACAGTAACTACACACTTGCTGGAAAACACATAAATTTGGTACATGCAGTCTTACTTTTTCAGCCTCACAGCCTAAAATGCTCTCTGATTGCTGAGTCTCAAAATCATAAAATAAATAAAGAATTTTGTTTTATTCATCATAAATCCTTTTTTATCGACAATAAGTTGCATGTAACAAAGATGTTCTATTCGTCTTTTACCATTACATATTTTACGAAATATCGTATTACAATCATGTGGTTCTTTATCGTTGATGCGCACTGTTTTGCTACATAGACGACAAATTGTTATACTCTCGCATACCGACCGAGAACTATCCAAAGATTTTGAATTTTTATGATTTTCAAAACAAACGGTGCCGTAAAAATCTTTGCTACATTGAAAGCATTTTATTTTTTCCTGATTTATATCACAAGAAGGCTTCTGTAAACATTTATAGCATTTTTGTTCATATTTATGATTTTTCGTATGACTAAATTTTTTATTGCAAGGTATACATTAGCCTCGACTCCCAGCCGCTGCGAGTAAATTTAGAATTGGCTGGTAATGTCTGGAATTTTCATAATACATGATATTTAGAGTATGTCTAACGACATTACCAAGGTCGTTTACGAAATGTGTGCCATCGCAAAGCGGTCTATATCCACGAGCAAAATTTTGAAATGAATAAACAACGATTGCGACTCCAAAGAGTGCATAATATTCTTGAAATAATTTAATCTCCTCTATAACACAGCCCGTCTCGGGTATCGTAACTCTCGCAGCTCTTACAAGTTTCAATGCTTGCACTTTCTGATATTGTGCTGTATGATGTCTTATTTTATTCCATCTGACTCGCTAGTGAGAGACACACGACCCCGGCCCTCTGGTTTAGTCACAGTACTGACTTTAACATTCAAAACATCGTCAATTTCAAAACCATCATCACTCTGCGCTATACTAGCTATCAGTTCTAGTAAATCTACCGGTGGAAAATCACGAAACAGTCTAAAAGAAACCCATAGAGATCCGTGCACAAAACGTTCAGAGCTTATAGTCATGCCAGTATAATCTGATGGTTGTGCATATTCACACACGTGACGATATAAATCGTTTATAGCAGCCTACAACCAGCCATATACATTTGCATTAGCTGGTGAAGGTAATATCGACACTCTCAATTGTCGCCCTTGAAGCTTAAACTGTTTGTAATATCGTAAAGTTTCTTCATGAATGGTAATGTGTTCCTGAGCAGAAGTACCATCTCCCTGTTGAAGACATTCGTCTACAATACCGAGCAGTAATATATAAGAATTAATACAATTATAAAATTACATACATCTCAATAGTCGAGATCTTCTGTACCTGGTGTCGAAATTGCAGATAATGTAGTTTCAGGTGAAATTATTTTATTCGATGTTTGTAGATCCTGGTCATTCCAGTGAGAGCAACCAGGCAACGGTTCATTAGGTCGTGGTGGCGCTGTAGTATCAGCAATTACCCTCTCCAACATCGTGTTTGGAGTACTATGATCATAAATCACGTGATCATCTAACGAATTTATAACTTCTCGTACTTCTTCGGTGGGTGGCAGTAGTGCAGGATCTCTCGAACTAAGCAGCTGTTCTTCTGCTGACAGAAGATTCATCAGTAATTCATCCCCACCACTGTCCTCCATCATGTTTTGCAGGTCTGAAAATTTTTTAATATCATATCTATCAAAGTTACACTATTTTAAACAAAAAAGTCTTATCCCGCGAAATTCTTCGACCATAAATAAAAAATCTATAGATTATCGATCCAATATTGGAAATTGATATTTTTTTGTAAAAAATATTTTTGGATTTATCATTGTATTTACAACATAAAAGTATTAGCTGGCATAATTTTTTGACCGTAAATAAGTAAGTTATCGAGTATTGGTCCGATATTGGAAATCAATATTTTTTTGTAAAATATATTTTTGGATTTATTATTTTATTTACAACAAAAAAGTCTTATCCCGCAAAATTCTCCGACCATAAATAAAAAATCTATAGATTATTGATCCGATATTGGAAATCGATATTTTTTTGTAAAACATATTTTTGGATTTATCATTGTATTTACAACATAAAAGTATTAGCTTGCAAAATTTTTTGACTGTAAAGAAGTAAGTTATCGAGTATTGGTCCGATATTGGAAATCAATATTTTTTTGTAAAATATATTTTTGGATTTATTATTTTATTTATAACAAAAAAGTCTTATTCCGCGAAATTCTCCGGTGGTAAATAAAAAATCTATAGATTATTGATCTGATATTGGAAATCGGTATTTTTTTGTGAAATATATTTTTGGGTTTATCATTGTATTTACAACATAAAAGTATTAGCTTGCAAAATTTTTTGACCGTAAATAAGTAAGTTATCGAGTATTGGCCCGATATTGGAAATCAATTTTTTTGTAAAACATATTTTTGGATTTATTATTTTATTTTCAACAAAAAAGTCTCATCCCGCGAAATTCTCCGACCATAAATGAAAAATCTATAGATTATTGATCCGATATTGGAAATCGATATTTTTTTGTAAAATATATTTTTGGATTTATCATTGTATTTACAACATAAAAGTATTAGCTTGCAAAATTTTTTGACCGTAAATAAGTAAGTTATCGAATATTGGTTCGATATTGGCAATCAAAATTTTTAGTAAAATATATTTTTGGATATATTCTTTTATTTACAACATAAAAGTCTCATGCCGCGAAATTCTCCGGTGGTAAATAAAAAAGATATAGATTATTGAACGATTATTGGCTACGATTTCGTGATTTTAAAATACATTTCTAGATATGTTATTGGATTCATGATAGAAAATATACATAACTTACCTGTAGTGACACGATGATGTAACATGAGATGTCTGACTTGAGGTGCATCTTGCATTCTTCTGCTCTTAATACAATGACCAACTATATCAAGTATCTGATTATAGGTAAAAATATTTCGCTTAAACATATAGGCTAAAGTACGTAGCCCGCAAAGTCCCATGATGAATTTAATCTTCTTTAACAGCTCATTTATAGAGCAAGTTTTTAAATTTTTGCGCCACGCATAATTACAAAATAGTTTTATTTGTGGTTCACGAAGGAGAGCCACATTTAAAATAGCTATTAAGATATTATATAAGTCTTTTTTATTCATTCTCTTTTTTGTTATTATTGTTTCAATGTTTAAACTCAGAATGATATTAGAACCGCAAATCGTTGTCTATTTATACCAAAAATAAATCATAAATTTTAGGGTGAGCATGCGCGTAAAAATATAATATTTTACTTGTCGAGACCTGTAAAAATAATTCGATATTTAAACCTCCAACGTAGCAAGAAATACACCAGTTTTGTGAGAACCACTGAGTTGCGAGTACGAAATTCAATATTCTTAATAATCTTTAATAATTATTAACAATTTATTAAAAATTTCTTATAAGATATTTAGTTAGCATGTACATAATTAAAACTCGGGTTGCCATTATTTCGCTTATAAGAAGGTGGGACTTTTTTCTTTAAGGCGTGAGTTATGCAATTTCATTCGTCTCTCGTGTCGCGTTATCAAACTTGGGGTGATCTTAATACAACGAATGACTTAAGTGCATCTCTTAAGAACACCCATTCTACATCGGCCTAGTAATGGTTATTATACTTCTTAAATCTTTGTACTTTACATACTTTATACATACACTTAATTTGCATATGCACCTAATTTGCATACGTACTTAAACTATTAATAAATATCGATATTAGGTAATATTCTTAATATATAAATTGTGAATTATTTTATTACATACACATCTACTGTCAAAATAACGAATGGTTTACCTCTTTCTTTTTTATAATAGCCTGATACTTTTCATTATTTTTTATCATAAATTATCGATATTCGTTGTGCAATGATTGATAATTTATGAATAATAATTTTTAAATAATAAATATCTTTCAATAGAATATATTCGATTTTGATAAATATTTATATTTACATATGATTTGCATATGTATATATATATATATATATATATATATATATATATATATATATATATATATATATATATATCGACGGTGGCTACATGAAAACAAACACAGATGAAAAGAGCCGCGAAAAAAAAACATCGAAATTGTGCCGCGAAAAAAAACACATTTCCAAAAGTGCGGCGAAAAAAAACACATCTCCAAAAGTGCGGCGAAGAAAAACACATCTCCAAAAGTGCGGCGAAAAAAAACACATCTTCAAAAGTGCGGCGAAGAAAAACACATTTTCAAAAGTGGCGGCGAAGAAAAACACACCTTCAAAAGTGGTGGCGAAGAAAAACACACCTTCGAAAGTGGCGGCGAAGAAGAACACCTCTTTAAAACACAGTGACAATTTTCAAAAAGGGTGTTTTTCTTCGCCGCACTTTTGAAGATGTGTTTTTCTTCCCCGCACTTTTGAAGGTGTGTTTTTCTTCGCCGTTACTTTTGAAGATGTGTTTTTCTTCGCCGCACTTTTGAAGGTGTGTTTTTCTTCACCGCCACTTTTGGAGATGTGTTTTTTTTGCGTTGCACTTTTGGAGATGTGTTTTTTTTGCGTTGCACTTTTGAAATGTTTTTTTTTTGCGTCACAATTTTGGAGATGTGTTCTTTTTGCGTCGCACTTTTGGAGATGTGTTTTTTTTCGTAGTCAATTACTCAGTTGTGATTGTTTTCGTAGCCACCGTCGATATATACATACATACATACATATGCAAATCATATGTAAATATAAATATTTATCAAAATCGAATATATTCTATTGAAAGATATTTATTATTTAAAAATTATTATTCATAAATTATCAATCATAACGCAATAGATATCGACAATTCATGATAAAAATAAGAAAAAAGTATCAGGCTATTATAAAAACTATTCTACCTCTTGCGATTAGTTATTTTTGACATTCATTGTAAATACGCCCAAGTTGCGTATATAATTGAGAACAACTGTATATATATATATATATATATACATACAGTTGTTCTTAGTTATATACGCAAATTGGGCGTATTTACAATAGACATTCATTGTAAATACGCCCAAGTTGCGTATATAATTGAGAACAACTGTATATATATATACACATATATATATATATATATATATATATATATACATACAGTTGTTCTTAGTTATATACGCAAATTGGGCGTATTTACAATAGACATTCATTGTAAATACGCCCAAGTTGCGTATATAATTGAGAACAACTGTATATATATATACACATACATACAGTTGTTCTTAGTTATATACGCAAATTGGGCGTATTTACAATAAATGTCAAAACAACTAATCGCAAGAGGTATAATAGTTATACTTCTTCTTATGTTTTGGGCTCCTGATACTTTTTATCATTTTTGTATCACTAATTCTCTATATTTATTGATTTGATACCTTGGTAATGCAATGTCATGGAAATAAATATATATTTTGTTTAAAATATAATGACCAATTCTAATACATGGCTTATTTGTCCATCATTTGCATATCATCTGCATACGATTTGTATATATATATATATATATATATATATATATATATATATATATATATATATATATATATATATATATATATATATATATATGGGACGTTTCACGTCAACTCACCTAACAAAAAAATAGAATTCGTCGAAAATCTGTGAAAATGTTCTATTTGATACCCAAAATATACAAAAAAAATTTTAGAGGTCCAGGTCAAAGGGGTCAGGATTTAAACGGGATGGAATTTTTCGAATTTTCCAAATTTTTTGCTGAATAAATATTTTAATGAATTTTTTCCTCAAAAACTATCAATTTTTCGTTAAAACTTAATAGAATACTTTTTCTTGGAAATTAGATTTAGAATTCACCTGAATTTTTGCAAATTATAATATACTGATTTTTATGCTTACTTGATCGATTTAAACATACTATTTAGTATATCTAAAAATCGAGCAGGTTAAATTGGCTTTTTAAAGTCTTATTTTTTTTGTTTTTTTATGAGGAAAAAATATACGAAGCCTCCAGTTGGGCAGCCTTCTCAAAGTTACTTAATTGTGCAAAAATGTCTGAAAAAATCGTTATTTTGGATCAATGATGAGATTCGTGATTTTTTTTTTGAAAAAGTATTGATTTTTGGGACAAATGTATGAAGATGTTTTTTATTGGAAATCATGTGTAGAATATGAACATATTTTTACAAATTGTAATTTAAGACATTATGAACCATATATACTAAAAATTTAATGAAAAATAAATTTCAAAATTTCAAAATTTCATTTATAATTTGTGATGTTTAGCAAATAATGGTTTACAAAAATTTACATACATTTTACATACAATTCCAATAAAAAACATTTTTATACATTTGTCCCAAAAATCAATACTTTTTCAGAAAAAAAATCACGAATCTCATCATTGATCCAAAATAGCGATTTATTCAGACTTCTTTGCACAATTAAGTAGCTTTGAGAAGGCTGCCCAACTGGAGGCTTCGTATATTTTTTCCTCATAAAAAAATTAATAAAATAAGACTTTAAAAAGCCAATTTAACCTGCTCGATTTTTAGATATACTAAATAGTATGTTTAAATCGATCAAGTAAGCATAAAAATCAATATATTATAATTTGAAAAAATTCAGGTGAATTCTAAATCTAATTTCCAAGAAAAAGTATTCCATTAAGTTTTAACGAAAAATTGATAGTTTTTGAGGAAAAAATTCATTAAAATATTTATTTAGCAAAAAATTTGGAAAATTCGAAAAATTCCATCACGTTTAAATCCTGACCCCTTTGACCTGGACTTCTAAATTTTTTTTTGTATATTTTGGGTATCAAATAGAACATTTTCACAGATTTTCGAAGAATTCTATTTTTTTGTTAGGTGAGTTGACGTAAAACGTCCCATATATATATACGAATGTATATATTTTATACAGATTTTCGTGTACACGTATTATGTATATATGTATGTATAGACATACATATTAGAAAGATAGAAAGAGAAGAGAGAAGAGAGAGAGAGAGAGAGAGAAAGAGAGAGAGAGAGAGAAAGAGATAGATATTTAAATTTATTAACTGTACATTATGTTGTACAACAAAAATAATACAAATTTGTAAGTATATATATATAAAATGAGATACTAAGTAAAAATATAATTAAAATAATGATACAGTAATTAAAATAATTAAAGCCTAGCTCGGAGCAGAGGCTCATTCTCAAGGGAAAGGTAGTGCGAATATGTTGATGCCTTGAATAATGCCAACGATGAAGAATCTCTTAGTGATGATGGTAGACCGTTCCATAGTTGCGATGACACAACCAGGAACGATCTTTGGTGATACTCGGTAGATGAAAAAGGAATGGTTAACGGTCTCACATAACCCCTCAGTGTCCTCACAGGCCGGCTCCACAAATATCTAGAATAAAGATATGAAGGTGAGCATGACAAAAACATTTTGTATAAGTAGGTAGTAGCGAAGTAGTTTCTTCTACCCAAAGTGGATAGCCAGCCTAGAGAGGACCTATAAACAGAGATGTGCTCGCGCCTACTTACACCATAGATGTAACGAATACCAGAGTTTACAACCCTTTGAAGCCTCAGATCGAGTTCAGCAGAAAGGTCAATATAGACCAAACAACAGTAATCAAGTAAAGGAAACAGCAAAGAACGGATAAAATGCTTACGTACAGCAATGGTGGTACTTTTTCGAAAGAAATTTAATCTATAGAGCAATGAGTGACTCCTGTTACACACATGCGCAATTTGGTCCTTCCAGTTCAACTTACTATCAAGCCATACACCAAGACTACGAACAGAAGATTCAAACTTAATAAGATCACCGTTTATTGGAACACCAGTGATGTGTAATGAGGGCAGCATATTGACATAGAAATAAGATCCAATAATAATAGCCTTTGTTTTGCTCACATTTAATTTCAGATGATTTTTTGTCGCCCAGTTAACAATACTGACAGCTTGATCACTCATGAGAGCAGTAACAGAAGCCAACTTAGGAATTGGGAAGTGAATGTACACCTAAAGATCATCAGCATAGATAAGATGCTGCACATCGGCATGGAAGTCAGCAGCCACATCATTGATGTATATAGAAAACAACAGTGGACCAAGGACAGAGCCCTGGGGAACACCAGTATTTAATGTTACATAGTCAGATGCATTACCATCTGCATCAATAACAGCCTGCTGTCTCTCAGAGAGATAAGACGCAAACCACCGCACAACTGAATGCGAGATGTCAAGAGAAGACATTTTTCTGAGCAGAGAGACATGGCATATCGTATCAAATGCCTTGCTGAAATCAAATAGCAACAGCAACGTCACATAGCGTCTGTCCATATTGCGTCTAATGTCCTCAGTTAGTTTCAGTAGTGCGGTCTGAGTACTATGTCCAGTTCGAAATCCAGTCTGATAAGGGTCCAGTAGCTGTCGTATAGTCAGGTAATTGTAGAGTTGATCATGGACGAGACGTTCAAGAACCTTGGACATAAAAGATAATAAAGAAATTGGCCTAATGTCACCAAAAGCTTGAGGAGAGGAGATTTTGTTTATTGTAGTGACCAGTGAGATCTTCCAGCATGAAGGAAATAAGGATTCACGCAATGAGTCGTTATAAATGCGACATAACAAAGGCCCAATGACCGGAAATGCCGCACGGACAAAAGATTGAGGAACAGCATCAAACCCTCTGGCCTGTGAAGTTGAATGACAAACAGCCATCCATACCTCCTCCAAAGTAACTGGATTAAACTTAAACATGGGTTTAAGTGGTTCATCTAGAGCAAGTGTATTCATGTAATCAGAAATGGAGGGGACCAGAGGATCAAATGCAACACCACCAAAATACCGATTCAAATCATTAATTGAAAAAGAATGTCGAGAGTCACTACTGCTGGAACATACGCCCAGGTTCTTGAGTTCTTTCCAGATCTGTCTTGCGTCAGTAATCTTAGATAGTCTGTCGTGGTAATACAGTAATTTAGCTGATTCGATGCATGAATGGGCCCGATCTCGAGCATCTCTATTACATATAAGATCAGCACGCAGCCTAGTACGTTTGAAGCGTCTGTAATGCCTATCTCTCTCAGAGATTAAGCGGTGATGCTCAGAGGTAAACCACGGACGATGACTCTTGCTCTGTCGAACACGCCTAACAGGCACAAACCGTGAGATAGATTCATTAAGATGAGTGTAAAGACATTCAAGGTGAGCCAAAAGAGAAGAGTCACCGTTACACACAGCACAATTCAGCGATCGAAAATAATCAAGAAGAGCAGCCTCATCAACCGCTTTATAATCATGATAAGTAAAATTATTAAGTGTAGGCCTAGAGAGAGACGACTTCACAGTCGCAGCAATAAAATCATGTCCGTCAATAAATGGTACATCAGTCTTCCAATAGTCAAGCAGTAAGTCATTGGCATCGACAAGGCACAAGTCGAGCCACGTATCAGAGGAATAAGTATGATGCGTAGGTCCATAAGGCACTGAATAAAGTGCATTTTCCTTAATAAGGCTCTTCAGGAACACAGAATCATCAGATTCAGAACACAAATTAGTGTTGAAATCTCCTAAAACTACCTTAGTACTATAATTGTGCATATGAGTGGTCAAATCAGGAATAAAATCTGTGTTGGCCAAAAATGGAGCGTGAGGTGGTCTATAAACAACACCAACGAAAATGGGTAAAGCCAAGTCAGATGAGTTGACCTCACAGAAGAGATACTCAGGTAAACCAGGCTTACCACTCCAGCTTCCAGAGGATGAACAGAGACGCACAGAAATGAGAGAGCAGTGTACAAATAAAGCAACACCACCTCCCCTGGTGTTACGATCCTGTCTATAAAGCACATACCCATCAAGAGCAATCAAAGAATCACAAACTATCTGGCCCAGTTTGGTCTCAGTAACAGCTATTACGTGGAAATAAGGGCGAGAAGCCAAAAAGAGTCTAATCATCTCAATGTGCGCTCCAATAGAGTTGGCATTAAAATGACAAACTCTGAGACCATCCTTAGTAGTGAAATGATCATGAATGACCGATGAAATAGTATTGTTAGAATTGTTAGAAGGAAGAAGTGTGTTAGAGTGAGAAGGAAGAGAGAATGAGCTTACCCCAGTGCCAGATGTTAAGTGGCTACATCGTCGTTGGTTGATATCAATGAGAGCTTTGCTAAAAAAGCATCCAAGTCGTTATCCGATGCAACACGAATGGCTGCATCCTCCTTCTTCCTTCTGACGAAGATCTTACCATCACGCACAAATGTAAGGAAGTTGTACCTCTTATCTTTGGCCTTCCTGAGCACCCTCAACTTCAGTTGGTGCAATGAGTGTGGTAGATATTCATTGATGTTGATCAAGGAAGGAGTAAGTGTTTCCACTGATAAAGTTCCCTGCAAAAGGTCACTCCTGATCTTTGAGGTATGAAGGCTACCCATCCTGATCTTTGCTCCGATGACAGATCGCGCCAACGAGGCACTCTTCATAGTGACGAGCAATGGCGTCGTAAGCAGCGGAGGACCACCTTGAGATGTTGTTGCAGAAGGAGCAGTACTATCATCAGTACTACGAGCTGTAGCAGGTCGCGACAAAGGTCGAACCGAAACAATGTCACTGAGAGCAAAACCAGAATTAAGAGAAGCCAATACAGCAAAGACACCGTTCTTTAGATCGTTAAATTCATTAGGAACCAGGTCTCCAAACACCAAGTCTGATGCACGCTCAAGACGCTGCTGGCCAGCCGCCAAAACATCACACTGTTGCCTTAAAGATTTATTGAGCTTGTCCAATTCCTGTAGTTTAGCAGCCATAGGGTCAGATAATGCCCGATTAGGCACAACAGAGAGAGATTCCTCTAGCTTCGCCTTAAGCTCCCGATAATCCTGACAAATCTTGTCAAGCCTTGCCTCAGTTGCTCCACAACGTTCCTCACATGCCACAGCAATACCATCCACTCGCGTCTCCAAACTTGTAAATCTCCCATCCAGTGTCAATAGTTGAGTGCCGATATTGTTGATCTTGGTATCCATATCATCCGGCTTATCTAATTTCTCCATCTTCTTCAATATAGAAGACAAAAGTTCATTTGTTTGTAGCGCTGGTAGTGTCGGTGTTGGAGTACGCGACAGAGACAGAGAAGCTGAGACATCACTCATAGAACCCACAGAACTAGAACGTGATCGACTGCAATCAGGATTTGCAGCTGCTATGCAAAAGTTACATACCTTTACTTGTTGGTCATTATTATCTCTGACTAAGAGCAATTTGGTACAAGAGCTGTGATAGGTCTTACCACAGCGACCACAAAGCTGAGGCTTAGATGCAGCACTAAAGTTTTTAAAACAGAGACCACACTGATTGGACATAGTGACCTCCAAGATAGAAATAGCTTAATTAAACGAATCTTAAATTTTAATTTTAAATTTGGTGCCAGTTGTATATTTAAAAGTAGATAAGCAGCTTAATAAATGCACTCTGAGTTGCTTCTAAGTTTCAGTTGCTGTAAGTGGAAAAGCAGCTTAATAAATGCACTCTGAGTTGTTTCTAAGTTTCAGTTGTTGGAAGTGGAAAAGCAGCTTAACAAATGCACTCTGAGTTGCTTCCAAGTTTTAGTTATTGTAAGTGGAAAAGCGGCTTAATTTGTACAGAGCAAGATTCGTTTGACTGTGATTAGAGAGAGCAGAAGATAATAGTGGAAAAGCGCCTTAACTGGAGAAATTACCATCAGGTATCACATAGACGGGCAAAGATGCCAATATACAGGTCATCCAAGGGATGGAGCCACCAGCACTAAGCAAATAAGAATCCTCTTGTGGTAGATGATTGCACCAAAAAGATTGAGGTTATGTTGTAGACAATAGTTAAAACCAGTTGCAGTACAACTGCATACAATATACTGCACTATTGTAATATACAGCAATTAAATCAAACATGCAGCAAAGTCCACGTTGTTACCACTAGATTCTATCAAAAGAACAGTGAAGTTAGTGTATACGTTATCCAAGAGATGGCGCCATCAGCGTTAAAAAATATGATCCCTCTTGCAGTATGTAATTGCGCCAAAAAAGAATGAGGTGATGTTACAGTTAAAAATAAAACTAATTGCAATGCAATTGTGCACAATATAATGCACTTAAAACAACTCTCAACAACACAAGCAGGCCCACAGCAACTTTCTCAGGCAGCAGCAGAGTCCACAGCAATGTCAGAGATAAGAGCAGGTTGATGTTGAGAGACTGCGGATTTTATCAAAAGAACAGTGAAGGTAGTGTATACGTTATCCAAGAGATGGCGCTATCAGCGTTAAAAAAATATGATCCCTCTTGCAGTATGTAATTGCGCCAAAAAAGAATGAGGTTATGTTGCAATTAAAAATAAAACCAATTGCAATGCAATTGTGCACAATATAATGCACTCAAAACAACACTCAATAACACAAGCAGGCCCACAGCAACTTTCTCAGGCAGCAGCAGAGTCCACAGCAATGTCAGAGATAAGAGCAGGTTGATGTTGAGAGACTGCACTTTCACAGTAAGAAACCGTCCAGAGTCCAATATGCAATTGCAAAAATGCAAATGAATGAGGCCAACACTCTCGGACTCCAAGTAGGACGATTCCCTGCAAAAAATTCCACTCCGCAAAGTGAAAAAATGCTGTTTAAATAAGTTTCAAGAGGAGCGAAAAAAAATACGTATGGCGCTACTTACGGCAAGAGAGAGAGATTTGATTTGATTTGAATCATTTATTTGAGATCATGGGGTTCAACCCCGTATAATCCTATAGAAATATACAAGAGTAATACAAAAATTTTTTAACCGAAGATTTAACAATTTATAATTAAGTAATATTTATACACTAATTTAAATTGTAGACACACAAACTATCAAGAAAATTGTTTTTATACGGTTTTATATATATAAAAGAATTTATTAGTAATAGTACTAATAAACACTATTACATCAGTGCAAAAGAGGAACCAAATGAGGTCCATCATTCAGACTGGATGGTAAAGTTTCTTAATATAAGTAAACTCGACAAGTAATTCATGTGCTTTGCCACTCAGTGCGCTCATCCACCAGAAACTTATCATATAGACGCTGCTTCAATGCCTGTGTCATTCCCCTCTCGAAACCATAAAAAACATCAACATTGCTGTTTATAAACGAGGAGGATGAAGAAACAAAAGAGTTGAGCATTGCTGATGTGCGAACAGTAGGACAAACCAAAAGCCTTGGAGGTAACCTATTAGATGACCTCACAGTTGCATCCAAGTTTGCTCGGCAGAATTTCGTTGCCAGATATGATGGGTTTTGGTGTGATATAATAGAATGAGCAAGTATCGATTTGAAATAAAGCCGCCTATTTTTGACTGAAATCCATCCCAGATCAAGGCGAAAGGGCGTAACTCTTGCCTGCCACCCAATGTTACCTATAACGAATCTGACACAGGCATTAAAAGCACGGTGAAGCTTAAGATTAAGTGTTTGAGGAAGATCATCATATACTACGCAACAGTAGTCAAGTGTTGGAAATATCAATGTTTCGACCAATTCCTTTTTAACCCTTCTAGACAATGCATGTCTATGAAATTTAAGAGACTGTAGGGTTCCAAATACTCTACCTACCACTGCATTAACCTGCCTACTCCAATTTAAAGTGCTACTAATCCAGACTCCTAAATTCTTAACAAGATCAGTGTAAGTGATTGGAACATTGTTTACCAATACAGGCGGGCAAGTAGATAAATCGATTCTCGATATATATTGTTCACTCCCTAGGAAAATGGCCTGCATCTTACTAGGATTAAGTGCAAGTTCATTATCCTTGGCCCACTTCACAACATTAGCCACCTCAAAGTTCATTAAGTTTATTCCTTCTTCAATTTTTGAAGGAAAAAAGGAATGATACAGTTGAAGATCATCTGCAAAAAGAATGTGTTGGGCTCTGACCAAGGTTGAAGGAAGATCATTTATAAAAACAGAGAAAAGCAAGGGACCAAGGACACTACCCTGTGGCACACCTGCCGTACAAGAGACCCATGCACCTACTTGATTTTCCTGATCAGGAACGGCATAGAATCTATTTCTTAAGTATGATGCAAACCATCGTATGACCGTATCAGAACAGTTTAGAGAACGAAGTTTATGAAGTAATCTAGAATGTGGCACTGTATCAAACGCCTTTGAGAAATCAAATAAGAGCAATAGGGTTACCATTCGCTTGTCTATAGCTAACCGAGAATCTTCAAGAAGCTTCAACAAGGCTGTCTGAGTACTATTTGCTCTACGAAAGCCTGTTTGCAAACAATCAAGTAATGCATTGGTTTCGATATGTGAATTTAGTTGTGAGTGAACAACCCGTTCCAGTACCTTTGAGATCTCACAGAGCTTGGCTATAGGTCGTGTTTGTGAAGGAGAGTCAAGCTTATTTGATTTGGCCAACGGAAGAAGAAAGGCTCTCTTCCAAGGGTCTGGAAATATTCCAGAAGCTAAAGAAATATTAACAATGGAGGTTAAATAAGGTACTAGAGAATCACGTGTGATTTTAAGCATGTTTGTTGACAGTTCATCAGGTCCAACAGCTTTTGAGGAAGCCACATTCAAGAATGACTCAATAGTAGAACTTTCAACCTGTGAGAATTCGAAAATGGGAAGATCACTGCTTAATGGAATAGCAAGTACCTGATTGATCTCATTATCTGTTAGTGCAGAAGATGATGATGAGACGGAGGTGTAATGAGTCAACAGGACTTTGGATGAAAAGTACTGCAATGGTGAAGGTAAAATTTTATTGGAAAGTCCAATTTTATGTAATGTCGACCAACGATTTGATGAATTCGATGACTCAGCCAATCGATTTGAAATAAATTTGTTTTTAGCAGTATCTAGCGCATTTGAGACTTCTCCCGAAGTCTCCGATAGTTAGCTATAGATAACATGGAGCCAGAACGTGCAGCTGAGCGATACGCTCTATCACGCTCTTTCATTTTTGCACGAATGTCAGGAGTAACCCAGGGCTTTTTCTTCAACGTAATGTTACGAGTTTTTAACGGTGAAAATTTATCAATTGACGAGACAAGGACAGTGGACAAGTTAGAAACTAAGCTATTTAAATGCTGAATATTTGATTGAAAGATTTGATGGCTCTCTTGAGATTTTACATGTAGATCACGTGATATAGTCTGGTTTAAACTATCACGATTTATGTTTGAAAAATTTCTGAAAAATATCCTTTTAGCTTGATTCAGTGGCTTGTATATCCTCAACGTGATCGTGATAAGATCATGGCCTGCAATGAAAGGAGCTGATGATTTATCATAAGATAGCAATGAACTATCATCATTAATGATAAAAAGATCAATCCACGTATGAGTAGAATAATCAGTTGTAATTGTATGATGGGTCGGTTCGGATGGAACCACATAGAGAGCCAGAGAATCAATAGTTGAACGAAGATTTTCAGATGAATAATTTTTAGAAAGTAAGTTTATATTAAAGTCCCCAGTTATGACTAAATTTTTAAATGTAGATAAATAATTAGAGATTTTATTGAAAAATTCCACAGGGAAAATAGCCTTTGGACGCAAGTAAACTACTGAAAAAAGAAGCTTTTCAGAACCAATTGTAATTTCAGCTATGATATACTCTGCTGTATTGTCAAAAACAGGATCAGATTGTGACAGAATATTGACCTTATAGAGATCGTGAGCATAAAACCCGACTCCTCCACCTGTTTTTCCCACTCTTTCGAGTCTAAAGAAATTATAGTGATCAATAGAGATTACAGAGCTATCATCTAGTTCTGTTAAAAAAGTTTCAGTTACTGCAAAAATGTCATTTTTAGATGACGTGATATGATGTTCAATAGCTGAGAAGTGGGTTTTGATTCTGTTTACGTTAGCATGAGAAATCACTATGTTATTGTTAAAAACTAAATTTGATTGGTTACTTTGTTTTGGTAAAGAATTTAGATTATTTGATGAATTTATAGTGTTAAAAGAACAAGAGCTAGCATTATAAGAATCGTGATAAGAATATTTACTTAAAAGAGATGTATTAAAAGGCGAATTTGCCACAAGAGAGCCATACAGTCCTCATTTTTTAAGTTCGACAGGCTTAAGTTTAGCCAACTGAGCTTCATCAGTAATAGGTATAAGGTCGCCTTTCAAATAAGGACGCATACATACCGTAAGGTTACGCACAATTGGGCGCTGATAGTTTAGCTGTTTATAGACAGCAAGAGCTTTTTTGAGCAGCAAATAAACTGGTTTGGGCCAAATCGGTCGAACAAAAATCTTTCCCTTCCCACCAACGCCAAAAACTTTGCCCGTAGTAGTATTACGCAGTTTAGGTGAAGCTTCGATGATTTTATTTCGAACTACTTCAGAGGAAAAACAACCTACAAATGAGCGAAAAGATTGAGTCTGGGAGGACTCACTGGACTCAGTTTCCATTTGAACAGGCTCTAGTGGTACAGGCGGCGTCCACTCACGTGTCTCCAGCAAGAAATCCGTGCCAAAGTTAAGGCCCATAGCATAAAAAATGAGCTTAACTAAATCATTGTTGCCTAATTGAACACTGGTTGGTATACCGGAAAAAAGGATCTCGCAAGTATCACGTAATAGTGATACTGCAGGTGATGAACATGATGCAATGTGATCATCTAGGCGCTCTGAAAGAACATCATAGTTTCTCTGAAGCTCCGTGATTGAACTTTTCACCTCTCCCAACTCCGTCTTTATGGCACTGACATCGTCACCTATTTTATTACTAGTTGCAAGTAATTTGTTAGTGACAGCTAAAAGCTGATTAGAAATTTCCATTTGTTTGTCAAATTTAGCAGCACAATCGGCCGCAAAGGCAGTAAAGTATTCAGGCTCGGACATTTTTACAGTATTAATAGGCTGGGGCGATGTAATAGAAGAAACCAGCCGAATAGGACTGGAGGCAGGCACCCGTTGCCGGTCTGCGCCCAAAACAATGCTGTTAGGAGAGGAGGAGGAGGAGCTTGACTCGGAGCAGCAGCGTCTCCTTGACAATGGCTCAAGAGGGTGGAGCGGAGAGACGGGGCCTCTTTTTGAGAGCGCTGGTTCGTTTGTGGTAAGTCTAATGGCTGCGAAGAGGCCAAGACTATATCCTCAGTAGCTGTTGCACGAGAGTTCTCGTCAGCCGGCTTACGTTTGTGTAGTTTTTGCTTTACACAGCACACTATAACGCTTTTGCTAAGGAACCACGATTTGTTACAGCATGAAATGTGGTAGATAGTCGTACAATTTTTGCATAAAATAGTTGTATCAGTGCGTAAAACCGGCAGATTGCACTGAGAACAGATTACCATAATAGAAGATGAGCACACTGATAAGCATTACACATAGAATCACTCACCTCAACAAGTACACTCTTTTACACTACTGTAAAGACGACAGCTGTTGAAACAAATGCGAAGTAATTAGCCAATAGCCCCAGTTGTTAAAGTTGATCTCAGCTTTATCGGCAGTAGTCAACTAATTGATTGATTGAGAAAGTTTGAGCGCCAAACTCAGCCAACATAACCTCAAAGACACGTTTCAGCTTAACCTCAAAAACTGGCAGCGATGAAGAAGATCTAATTGTTTAATGGTTGCAGAGCTGATAAATTTGTCCTTTAATATATCAATTGATGCTCTGCAGTTTGCGCTTGCAGATTACCTGAAACAAGACGCCCGTGGGCAAATTATGCAGCAACACAGAGACAATTTAGTAGGAGCACTTTAGAACGATGTGTATCTACTTACTTAGAGAGAGAGAGATAGAGAGAGAAAGAGAGAGAGAGGGAGAGAGAGAGAAAGGCTTATATAAACGCATATTTTTTATTTATTTTATAATAATAAAATAGGGTAAAGAGAGAAAGAAAGAGAGACAGAGAGAGAGAGAGAGAAAAATTTTAAGTTTTACAAAATCAGCACCCGTACATACGTCTTAGAGAGAGAGATTTCTTACGTTGAAATTTTAAATTTTATAATGTCAGCACCCTAAAATACGTCTTTTTCATAAAATTAATTACAAAAAGAGTCAGATTAACAATCTTAGCATGAGAATTGTATGTGATTTTTTATTAATTATGATTATTTTAACTTCATTTTAAAATATGCTTCTCAAAATACGCTTATTAATATTTTCTTGCAAAGAGTATCAAGTTGCTATTCGTAGTGTGAGAATGGTATGTAATATTTTTGTTTTTCGGTGGGGGATGTTAGGTTATTAAGGGTGAAGATTCGGCTTAACTATCAGTCTTCATCGAAACTCCGCACAGATAGGTTGTTCTACAATGTGGGTCTAGATCGGGATGTGTTTGCAACGGTGATCAACTGGTAAGCAATCATTATGTGTCACTTTGGACCAAGGTTAAATGTTGTGGTATGCAATGTGTGAATGGTTGTGTATGTCTCCAACAGTAGTTAGCTGGTAAGCAATTTGTATGTGGCACTTTGGACCAAGGTTATATGTTGTAGTACACAATGTGTGAATGCCTGTGTATGTATACAATGGGTGTGTGTTTATGTATGCGTATATTACTCTATCTACAGCTATGTATAATACTTTATTTTTAAGGTCATCGACTTTGAATTAGTATTTTATGTTATATATATAAAATATGGTTTATTTATTTGTGTGTGCGTGCGTGCGTGTGAGTGTGTGTGTGTGCGTGCATTTATTTTTTGGGGCACCAACAGCGTTGTTACAGAAAAAGTTTTGACACGGCACCCCCCACTTTTTTCCATTAGCTATAGTAGAGTGCCAAAGTGATCTAGGGAATTTTAGTAACTTTTATATTTTGCGCCTTCTGCTGTAGTAGCGGGAGTTTTATACGCAACATAGGCTAATTTAGGTTAGGTGATATTGTTATGAAAATAAGTTAACTCTAAGTGTTTATCTCTTAGAAATAAAAATTAATTAAAAAATATAGATATTGAATTTTAATGCAGTGAAATTGAAAATATTTTTATTAAAACTATGATGATTAATAATATTTATAGATATAATAGTTAATAATAGCATATAATGTTTTTCTTATTATTTTGTATAAAGAAATATTTTTTTCCTATTCATATTTAATATTTAGTATTATCTAATTAAAATTTAAAAATAATTATCATACTGAGATAACTAGACTTATTGAATATAATACAATATAAATGTTAAACTACTTTGTTATCATTGAATTTTAATTTTGAATGGCTAGTTGTTTTAAATTGTTTATAAATTTATGTGCAAAAGTGAAAAGGAACTTGCAGATAAAAATTTAATTATAAATTAACCTACATAATTAATTTTATTTGATTTAAAAATTAATTAATTTTATCAACAAAAAAAGAATTAATGTGTGAAAGCGTATTAACATAATGTTCAAATACAAGTTATTTTATTTTATTCGATTAGACTAAAGAGGGTTTCACCTTAGTCTCAGATTTGGACCAAATTATAGATGAAATTTTCTTTTGACAAATAGTATATATGCAAATATAAAATACTCATAATGTGTTAAATAAATATTTGATAGTAAATAATTACTTAATTATTTTGAATTTTTGATACATTTTATATAGTGTAAAATGTATGTATTTCTTTTTTTTAGTTATCCGTACAGTCAGTTGAATTCATTAAAACATTTAAAATGATTGGGTAATGAATATTAATTCATTCGATTAAGTATTTATTTTCTAACACATATTATGTGTATTTTAAGTGTACATATTTATAATTTCCTCAGAATTATATTTCAAATTTACAAACTTAGACCCTACATTGAAACATTCTTTTCGTAAGGTTTGATGAAATTGGAAACAAGTAAATGATATTTTTTATACAGTTATTGTTACAAGTTATCAAACTGAGAATGACAAATTTGATATCAGAATTCTGTATAATGATAATGTCAATTGTAATATCGACTGTGGTGTAACAAAATTTATTTATCATAATGTAAAATTTGTACTCTGCATGATATTCACAATTTAATATTGAGTTAACTTGATTAATTATTTTTCAAAAAATTAGATTTTTGAGCTGAATAAAATAGCTAAAAAATATAGAAATATAACCACATATACAGTCGTATAGCTATTTTTGCAGTTATTGTTTCAGATATTTGTACAGCTAATTTAATTAGATATCTTTTTTTGACGGGGGTTATGTTCTAGTGATGAAAATAAATTAATGAAACAATTTAGATAATGTTTATGATTCTTATTTTGGCTTTGAATATTTTAAGAGGGTATAAACATATGGGAACCTGAAGAATAAAATACAGGTTTTTTAGTTAATGTTCAAATTAATTTTAAAATATTTAAAATACTGCTTAAAGTAGACATAAATACCTTTATTTCAAGCTGTATTGGACTTATTTTACTCCAGTCATACTCTCATGATCACTCGATGAACCTTCAATTCCATAATTCCTGAACCGTAAGGTTTTTGATGACCTAATTTTTACCTTAATTTTGGATTTTTTTATATTCATGCAAGAATTAAATTAATACTGAAGCCAAATCCATTTGGTGAAGTCATATTAGTTCATTAGGTCATCAGAAATCTTACGGTCTAGGAATTATGGATTTGAAGGTTCATCGAGTGATCATGGGAGTATGACTGAAATAAACTAAGTTCAATAGGACTTTAAATAAAGGTATTTATGTCTACTTTAAGCAGTGTTTTAAATATTTTAAAATTAACTTAAACATTAATTAAAAAACTGTATTTTATTTCTCAGGTTGAAGTATGTATATACCCTCTTAAAGGTGAAATGGCCAATAGTTTTAATTAAAAAACTGTATTTTATTTCTCAGGTTGAAGTATGTATATATCCCCTTTAAGGCGAAATGGCCAATAGTTTTACATTTTTATAGTTTCATATCTAACAATGGAAAGAACCATATAGACTATAGAGAAGAAGCTAATAGTTAATGTAGTTATGAAATGATTTGTTCTTCAAACATAATTTCATTTATTAATTGACTAATTTCATCATTAAAAAGAGAATTAATTTATTTTGAAAATTTAATATAATGAGGTTGTAAAGTCGCATATTTCTTCCAAGGATGAAGTTTGTGACCAAAGTTAATGAAGTGAAGTGGGTGTAGTGAATTCTTGAGGAAAAAGTTGATTTTGTTCTCGAATCGTATAAGTTTTATTTCAGTGACAGCTTACAAACTTACAAGCAGGTCCAATCATAAAAAAATTGAAAGTAAAGATTGATAGCTACAATTTTATGAATTTTATAATGTATCAATTTTTATTAAAATTATATATTTTTCTAATCATTTGTATTAGTTTTTTTAATAATAAAATATCAATATTTTATTAATAAAATATTTTTAAAAATTCAAAAATATATTCAATTTTATAAATTTCTAATTTAGCATGAATAAAGTACTTTACTCTCGATAAATTTTGGAAGTCAGTAATATTGTTTCTGCGAATGAATAAAGTGATCATTATTGTAAAGAAAAGAAAAAAATTAATTTATTCCTTTGTTTATTAAAACAATTATAATCAGATTCTTCATAAGATTAATACGTCAATATTTATTTTATCATTAGTGGCATATCTATATTGCAAAAATCAAAACTAAATTTTTTTAGTTGTTACAAAATCTGGATTTCCCAACTATAGTTATTTTTTTGTTCGTGATATGGCTTTAATGAAAAGTACCAAATAAAATATATATCCCCTATAAAAAAATCTCTGATAACATGTTTTTCAGGTATTCTAAACCATTTTCTTTTTATCTATCTATACCCAAATTTATGTAAAATACTTTATTTTTAAAATTCGTAAAGATACATATTATCGTGTTATAGAAAAATCAGAAATAAAGATCTTTCGGCCCGCTTTTCGAGCTAATAAAGTAGCCATTTCTGTTGAGGTAGTAATAAAATTTATTTCTAAACTTAAGAGTCCATTACTTGAAGTAAGTACAAAATTTAAAAATCTATAAATTGTAAAATTTCTCAATTTTTAAAATCTTAAACCTATTTTGTTTTATATTTTACAACAAAATCAAAACAATTTATGTGTTAGTTTTTATTTTAAAAAACAATAAAAGAACAAATTATTTATATTTTTATTTAAATATAATTTGAAATAAAAAAACTAAACTAAAAATCATATTGGATATTGTAACGAAAAAACTTAATTTAAAACCGATTTAGTTTTATTTGCGTTTAAAAACTAAAACAAATTTCGTTATAATTAAGTTTTTGTTTTCGAAAATTAAACTAAAAGAAAATTAAAGAAAAACTATAGGGTTTTTATTCGATTTTCCAAACAGTCTCTGATACAAAATAATGTGAGATAATCATCATACAATTTAAAAATAATCATTATACAATTTTCAACTTTATATATATATTTATGTAATTTTCAATTACTACTTTATTGTTTAGGAGGATACTTAACGTTGTATCCTCCTAAACATAATCATTTAAAGAAGGTAAAGTACAGTACCGGGCAATAACTCTAAGCAGGTTATCAAATTTTTGCTCCGACTTTGAAAAAGCGTATCTTCTTCAATTTTCATCCTAGAAAAAATTAAAAAAAAGCATTTTAAAGTATTTTTTAAATGCTTTCTTTTTAGCTTACTTACATTTTTGAAACGATATTTTAAAAAAAATAATCGCTTTAGCAATTTAAAAATTTTTTTCATTTTTGCATTTTTCTTCAATCAGCTGTAGTTTTTTAAATAATTAAGCTAGAAAAAATTTGTAAAAAGATTTCGAAAGGGCTTAAAAAATGCTATTTGCAGCTATTTTTACAAAAATTTTTTAATTATTTTTTGTCAAGTTTTAAGCATATAAAGTTATCGATCTAATACTTTTGCAGTTGTAAAAAACACTTCAATAGCAAGTAGAAAATAATCGCTGGTGCAAAACTTTTGATTTCTATTATATACTTTTTGCAAAATAAATCTTTTTGTTGTGTCATACTTTCTTATGTTTTATTATTAATAATGAATAGTTATAATTTCCTACTAAAATGAAATCACTACTTCACCAGCGATTATTTTCTACTTGCTATTGAACTGTTTTTTACAACTCGAAAAGCGGGCCGAAAGATCTTTATTTCTGATTTTTCTATAACACGATAATATGTATCTTTACGAATTTCAAAAATAAAGTATTTTGCATAAATTTGGGTATAGATAGATAAAAAGCAAGTATATACAAAAAAACTTCAAAATAAAATCGTATAAAAATTTAGTTTATATTTTTTGAATTTTAGTTTTTTCAAAATGAATTTTGTTTAGTTTTTATTTTAAAAATAATAATAAATAATTTAATTATTATGTTAAAAAAAAAATAAAAACAACTGTTTTTATTTTTTATTTTCTATTATGTTATTTTATAAAAAAATAAAATATTTTTGTAAAAAAATATTAATACAAATAAAAATTAAATTTGTAAGCAAATATCAAAATAAAAAGTAAACGTTAATTTGACTTTCTAAACGGTCCCTATTTTGGATATAAGATGACAGGATAAAAATTTTTGGAAAATTTAAAATAAAATTATTATTATTATTATTATTATTATTATTATTATTATTATTATTATTATTATTATTATTATTATTATTATTATTATTATTATTATTATTATTATTATTATTATTACTATGCAGTAGAGGGACTGGGAAGCATAAGTATGGATGAACGGAGAAGGACGATTGAGATTCGCGATCTCGATCAGATGTCAACGGAGGAGGAAGTGCAGGAAGCTTTGAGTAGGGTTCTGGGCTCCGAGCAAAGATCTCGGAAGGTCATGATCCTTGGACCCAATAAAGTTGGATCTAAGATGGCAGTGGTTGTTCTCAATGAGACCGAGGCGGAAGATCTCGTAAGCAAGGGAAGAATTCAAATAGGATTTGTTAGCTGTAGGATAGAACGGAGAACAATGGTGATAAGATGCCATAAATGTCTGGGCTTCGGTCACAGACGGGATCAGTGCCGGGACCCGAGAGATCCACGCACTGCTTTAAATGCGGAGAAGCAGACCATACAAGGGCAGCATGTGCAAAGAGTGCCTGCTGTTTCTTGTGCCGACAGGAAGGCTATGATGGCGAAGCCATAAAACATGTGGAAGGTAGCGGAAGCTGCAGAGTATTCAGGCAAGCGCTGGATGCTGAGAAAAGAAGGAAACGAGAGACTACCAACAAGCCTCGAAAAAAAAGCTGTCGTAGTGGAAACTAGAGGAGAATAAGTACCAGGTACAGTAAGGAAGGCGCTGCGGCGTATTGGTGACCCCACCCTGAAGTAATGCCGAGAAGGCCTAAGTGCCAGGGTGGAATAAAGGTCACGAGGTGGATGTTACTGGCCTTTTGCCCGCGTGACGATTGCATCTTCTTGCAATCGTACCGCGGTCAGAAGGACAGGGGGTTAGACGGTCCCCTGGGACTCTGATGCCCTGGATGTGAAATGGAAAGTCCATTCCACAGTCAAGGCTGACGTGCACTCAGGAACCCGTCACACCGGTGGCAGGATCCCCTCCTGCACGGCGATAACGCTTTGCGGAATCGCACGGCGGGCGTGGATCCTGTCGCTGAAGGTCTGGTTTAGGCAGATTTCCGTTTTTTACCACCAAAAAAAAAAAAAAAAAAAAATTATTATTATTATTATTATTATTATTATTATTATTATTATTATTATTATTATTATTATTATTATTATTATTATTTTATTATTATTATTATTATTATTATTATTATTATTATTATTATTATTATTATTATTATTATTATTATTATTATTATTATTATTATTTTATTATTATTATTATTATTATTATTATTATTATTATTATTATTATTATTATTATTATTATTATTATTATTATTATTATTATTATTATTATTATTATTATTTTATTATTATTATTATTATTATTATTATTATTATTATTATTATTATTATTATTATTATTATTATTATTATTATTATTATTATTATTATTATTATTATTATTATTATTATTATTATTATTATTATTATTATTATTATTATTATTATTATTATTATTATTATTATTATTATTATTATTATTATTATTATTATTATTATTATTATTATTATTATTATTATTATTATTATTATTATTATTATTATTATTATTATTATTATTATTATTATTATTATTATTATTATTATTATTATTATTATTATTATTATTATTATTATTATTATTTTATTATTATTATTATTATTATTATTATTATTATTATTATTATTATTATTATTATTATTATTATTATTATTATTATTATTATTATTATTATTATTATTATTATTATTATTATTATTATTATTATTATTATTATTATTATTATTATTATTATTATTATTATTATTATTATTATTATTATTATTATTATTATTATTATTATTATTATTATTATTATTATTATTATTATTATTATTATTATTATTATTATTATTATTATTATTATTATTATTATTATTATTATTATTATTATTATTATTATTATTATTATTATTATTATTATTATTATTATTATTATTATTATTATTATTATTATTATTATTATTATTATTATTATTATTATTATTATTATTATTATTATTATTATTATTATTATTATTATTATTATTATTATTATTATTATTATTATTATTATTATTATTATTATTATTATTATTATTATTATTATTATTATTATTATTATTATTATTATTATTATTATTATTATTATTATTATTATTATTATTATTATTATTATTATTATTATTATTATTATTATTATTATTATTATTATTATTATTATTATTATTATTATTATTATTATTATTATTATTATTATTATTATTATTATTATTATTATTATTATTATTATTATTATTATTATTATTATTATTATTATTATTATTATTATTATTATTATTATTATTATTATTATTATTATTATTATTATTATTATTATTATTATTATTATTATTATTATTATTATTATTATTATTATTATTATTATTATTATTATTATTATTATTATTATTATTATTATTATTATTATTATTATTATTATTATTATTATTATTATTATTATTATTATTATTATTATTATTATTATTATTATTATTATTATTATTATTATTATTATTATTATTATTATTATTATTATTATTATTATTATTATTATTATTATTATTATTATTATTATTATTATTATTATTATTATTATTATTATTATTATTATTATTATTATTATTATTATTATTATTATTATTATTATTATTATTATTATTATTATTATTATTATTATTATTATTATTATTATTATTATTATTATTATTATTATTATTATTATTATTATTATTATTATTATTATTATTATTATTATTATTATTATTATTATTATTATTATTATTATTATTATTATTATTATTATTATTATTATTATTATTATTATTATTATTATTATTATTATATTATTATTATTATTATTATTATTATTATTATTATTATTATTATTATTATTATTATTATTATTATTATTATTATTATTATTATTATTATTATTATTATTATTATTATTATTATTATTATTATTATTATTATTATTATTATTATTATTATTATTATTATTATTATTATTATTATTATTATTATTATTATTATTATTATTATTATTATTATTATTATTATTATTATTATTATTATTATTATTATTATTATTATTATTATTATTATTATTATTATTATTATTATTATTATTATTATTATTATTATTATTATTATTATTATTATTATTATTATTATTATTATTATTATTATTATTATTATTATTATTATTATTATTATTATTATTATTATTATTATTATTATTATTATTATTATTATATTATTATTATTATTATTATTATTATTATTATTATTATTATTATTATTATTATTATTATTATTATTATTATTATTATTATTATTATTATTATTATATTATTATTATTATTATTATTATTATTATTATTATTATTATTATTATTATTATTATTATTATTATTATTATTATTATTATTATTATTATTATTATTATTATTATTATTATTATTATTATTATTATTATTATTATTATTATTATTATTATTATTATTATTATTATTATTATTATTATTATTCCTCCGCATGTTGCTGACCTTGTAAGTGTCCACCTACGATGTGGTGGCGGGGCGGAGGCTTAAGCACGATCCACATATCGCTGGCAATCCTTAGCGATGGTCAAGGATATCTGGATGATCGCGTAGGCACTTTCGCTTCACGAAACTGCCAACCCATTGAAATTTATTGTTCGTATTTACGTGTACTAAGAAGCAAACACAGTATGAGTGGATGTATGAATGAGCTGCGGCTGTCGACCAATGGATATTCCCGTCAGACTACAGGAGTTGTACATTGATAGTGACTTGCTGACCTCTGTTTAGTAATAAGGGTAAACGTTAGTCTCCTCTCCGGCGAAAGTCGTGACGGGCAAAGGTCCCGTGAAACCACATGTTGGTTAGGAACTGTTACGTACTTCTACTAACGTAACCAGAGCCAATGAAGGGGTTGAAGTTGGTTCGTACAGGCGCAGGTGTGAAGGATTACCTGGTCAGTATTTCCTTATACCGAGTCCGCGCAGGAGAACTGCGGAACGTCTAGCCTGAAGTTTAGGGCCAGGCGCAGCACGGTACTGACGCCGCCCACTCAATACGGATGACGTAAAACCTTTAGCATCAATATGGCGCGGGCCTAACCCGTAACATCTTTTCTAGAATCACTCGATGTCGCTAGGGTTGACCACCCGACAACCGCTTCTCGGCTGCGGCATCCTTAACTAGGGCACCTTACAGGCGGGGATAGTGGCTCCACTGCGCCTGGAGCTCCCATGATGGGCGAACCGTCTTAAACCAAGTACACGTTTTAATATGGTAAATTCTACAACACAAAACAAAAACCAATCAGGAGCGGCTAGTAATAGCCAAAACAATACCGAAGGCCAGATGTCGCAGGCTGATCCCCTAAAGAATACAGGGGTAGAGATCACCTGCTTGACAATTGAAGAAAGATCTCAAAGAATGAATGAGATCTTTTTGCTCATGCAGGCAGCTGTTAGGTCCATGCCTAACATGAACTCGAAAGTGAAAGATAACCTGCCAGAATTGATTGAGCACGTAGAAGCTCTGAAAAGGGAGTTTTCTCGCTTGCGCGAAGCAAGAACGGTCACTGAACAGATGGAAGTGACCGAGACGCTTCAGGCAAGCGCTGCAGCTAAGCGGCCCAGAGAAGAAGACTCGCTGGAATCAGGAAACAATTCTGATCCGCGAGCTCTTCTTAAGAAGGGCAGAGCTGAGGAAGACGCAGACGACTCTTTTGTGACTGTCCAAAGTCGCAAGGATGTTAAGGCTGCAAAGAAACAAAAGAAGCTGCAGCTGGAACAACAAACACAGCAGCAGCGGCAACAAACGCAACAACAACAGCAGCGATCACAGCAGCCTAACTCCAAACCACCAACGGCCAGAACATCGGCAAAAGTGACGGAGCAGCCTGCACAGCAGCTGCCAAAAAAGAAGAAGAAAAGGAGGAGAAAGACGAAGAAGCGTTCTGCCGCCGTCCTTATAAGACCAGAAGAAGGTAAGACTTACAGTGAGGTCCTGCAGAACATCCGGCAGGAGCTCATCCAGAACAGCCCGACAAGTAACATCAAAGGGATCAGAAAAACCAGGACCGGAGATGTCCTGATTGAGTTGGGCAACACCAAGGAACTTGAGACCTTCAGTGACTTTTTGAAAAGAACGGTTGGTGGAACAGGCAAAATTAAGGAGATCATCCCCAAAGAAGCAGTCGAAATCAGAGATATAGACTGCCTCGCAACGGTGGATGAAGTGAAGACAGCAGTAAAAGCTGTTTTCACACAAGCAAATAAGGACCTGGGCGAGTTTAGCGTCTCGCTGACGAACCCCAACAGCAGAGAGCTTCGCTTGGCCATCGTAGAGATGGAACAAGACCAGGCATCGTTCCTGCTCTCTCAAACCAGAGTAAAAATCGGCTACACTAACTGCCGTATCAGAAGTTGGCAACGGGTTCAGCGCTGTTTCAGGTGCCTGAACTACGGTCATCAGGCGCGTGACTGCCGAGGACCTGACCGTAGCAAGATGTGCTACAAGTGTGGCAAAGATGGCCATAAGGGATCGGCCTGTAAGGCTACTGACACTCAGTGCATACTATGTACTGAGCGCGAAGTAGAACCTGCAGAGCGAAAACATATCCCTGGGTCAGGTCAGTGCAAAGTCTTTCGCGAGACCCTAGACCGATTCAAAAGGCAACGCTAATGATGGGCCGCGTAACGGTCCTCCAAGCCAACTTACACAGAAGCGACCTAGCCAACAGCCTTTTGACCCAAATCAAATTCGAAACAAAGGCTGATGTGCTCTTGATAAGCGAGCAGTACACAAACTGGACCGTTAAGACCTGGTTTAGAGACAAGCTTGGCACTGCTGCGATTTACGTAGACCCAAAGACCATCAGAGAAGACGCAAATGGAGCTGAAGAAGGCTTCGTATGGGTTAAAAGCAGAAACGTTACATACGTGAGCTGTTATTTTACACCAAACTCAACAGCAGACACGTTTAGGCGCCGTCTGGATCTGCTGGAAGACTCTGTCCGAAGAATGGAAGGTGACGTCGTCGTCGCAGGAGACTTTAACGCGAAAGCGTTAGAGTGGGGAATGCCACTGCAGGACAGCAAAGGAGGATACATCATGGAGATGGCAGACAGACTCGGCCTAACAGTGCTAAACACCGGAAGCACTCCAACATTCAGACGAGGAGCTAGCGGTACGATTCCTGACGTATCCTTCGCATCAGAAAATCTTTCACGTAAAGTGTCAGATTGGAAGGTGCTGGAGACATACAATGGAAGTGACCACCAGTACATCACATTTCAAATCCATGATGGATCCCAATCATCGAGGCGAAATGTCGCTAGACCAGTCAGATGGAACGTTGCCAAGCTGGACTCTGAGAAACTTGTCCAAGTACTGCAGCAAGGATCAGACTATCTACCGGACGCGACAACTGCCACCGGAAACGCCGACGCTGCAGAGGTTCTCGTAAAAGAGACGATGAGTCTCATTCACAGAGCCTGTGATGCATCTATGCCGCGCAAGGGATCGCGACATCATAAGCGTCCAGCGTATTGGTGGAATGACGAAATCGCTAGAACGAGGTCAGAAGCTCTTAGTCTCAGAAGATCATCACAGAGAGCAAGAAAGAAGAACTCACCAGCAGCAGATCTTTTGTCTGCGCAATACAGAGACGTGCATAAAAAGCTTCGTAAGAAGATCAATCGAAGCAAAGCACAATGCTGGAAAGACCTGAGCGAAGACGTCAACAGAGAGGTGTGGGGCTTGGCCTACAAGATCGTGACCAAGAAGCTTAACGCCGCCCCCACGTTGCCATTCGAAGAAGAGACCATGGCGAACATCGTAAACCACTTGTTCCCTACGCATCCACCACTCGAAGAACAGGAGAATACAGGAGAACCAGAAGAGATCCCGCTCTTTACAAGCGGAGAGCTACAGATAGCTGCAAGAACGATGAAGAACAATAAGGCACCTGGGCCTGACGGAATACCATCCGAGGTCCTTAAATGCATAGCGGTGAAAGCGCCATCTCTCTTGTTGAACATGTACAACGCGTGCCTCCAGACGGGTGTGTTTAGCACTCCCTGGAAGATTGCGCGTCTTGTGCTGATCAACAAAGGAAAGGGAGGTGATCCCCGGCATCCATCGTCCCACAGGCCACTCTGCATGTTGGACGAAGCAGGGAAGCTATACGGAGGCTGCTTAAACCGCGATTACAAGGAGCTGTACAGGCGGCTGGCGATCTCGCTGACAACCAGTACGGCTTCAGGAAAAAGCGGTCTACCGTAAATGCAGTAGAAGAAGTAGTAAAGGTAGCAAAAGAAGGATGGACTGGGAACCATCATTCCCGTCTTATTGCGTTTCTAGTCATGCTGGATACGAAAACGCTTTCAACTCAGCAAAATGGCCTGACCTCCTTGCTGCGTTGAAAGAGTTTAATGTACCAGAATACCTTATGCGAGTGATACGAGACTATCTGAGAAACCGTATCCTCCGCTATGAAACAGAAGAAGGCTGGCGTGAAAAGACCTTAGCGCAGGCGTGGCACAGGGGCTCGATCTTCGGCCCAGACTTCTGGAACATCCTGTTCGATGCATTACTCAGACTTGCAATGCCGGATGGGGTGAAAATGTTTGCGTACGCTGATGATGTCGCTTTAGTCATCTCCGCGAAAAACGAAAACATTGCACAGCACATACTAAACACGGCGATGAGAAGAATTTCCGAGTGGATGGTGAAGCATGGTCTCGAAATAGCGATGGCCAAAACAGAAATCGTGCCCTTAACTTGGAAACACATCAACATCGAGTTTCTCATGACAGTAGGCACAAACGTGGTGCAGACAAGAAGTGAGGTGACGTATCTCGGCATAAAGCTAGATGCAAAACTAACTTTTTTGACGCACCTAAAACACGTCGCTAATAAAGCGATAAAGAAAACGTTGCAGTTAAGTCGTCTTATGGCCAATACCAGCGGCCCGAAATCAAGCAAACGACGACTTTTAATGACAGTCACGACGTCCATCTTATTGTACGGCTCTGAAATATGGGCTAACCAAATAAGAAAAGAGACGCACCGAAGCGTACTATCTTCTGTTCAAAGGAGAGGGCTCTTAAAGTCACCAGCGCCTATCGCACTGTCTCGGGACCCGCGGTGCTAGTCATCGCAGGAATCATCCCGATCGAATTACAGGCGATGGAACGCAAGCGAACCTACGAACGGAAGAAAACAGAAGACGGAACTGCAATCGTTCAGAAAGAAGAAAGACAGGTGACCATGGAAACCTGGCAAAAACATGGAATCAGATGGTGAAAGGCCTATGGACACACGTGCTCATTAGGAGCTGGCTCCATGGGTCGATAGAAGATACGGGGAGGTCAACTATTACCTCACCCAGTTCCTTAGTAACCACGGGTATTTCTGCGCTTATCTCAGTAAAATGGGAAAGACCCAGAGCCCGGGCTGCATCTTCTGTTTCGCGGATCGCGACGATGCGTATCATACGTTTTTCGTCTGCCATCAGTGGAACGAAGAAAGACGCCAGGTTGAGAGGATATTCGAAGCGTTAACGCCAGATAACATTATCAGTGAAATGTTGTCGGCCAAAGAAAGTGGGACGCTATGGCACTATTTGTCGAAAGCGTCCTAAGAAAGAAGAAACCGTTCTTAGATAGGGCAATCGAACTAAGTGCGAATGAGGAGCGGGGAGTCAGGCTTATACCTCACCATAACCTAGAGGCAGTAGCCGGTCCCATAGATTCGGGTGCGGAGGGTGACGACGAGGACTCGTCTTAAGGACGAGAACGAATCGTGCACCCAGGAAATGTTTGAGATAGCAGCAAAAGCGCCAGCTTTAGCTGTGGTATGAATGAGTGTCGTTGTAAATAAGCGCGAGATTGAATGTTAGTATGAGTCAGACGCGGTAGAGAGGATAGCCCCACAAGAGGCATAAGATCCATCTTAGAACAGGAGAATCAAGACTGAAGAGTAATTATGGACTGATTTTGCTCCTTTACAGAGCCAGTCCATACCATACCATATATATGCGATCGATTTATGCTCCCCTTTACAGAGCCGATCGCCAGGCAGAAGATAGCCTTTTAAATCATGTTGCTTATTAGGCATAGATCTATATTATTGGAAATCTGTATATTTACAGAAGAAGTCAGAAGGAAAAGGTCCAAAAGACTTAGAACGCGGTGCCACCCTGAAGTAATGTGATAAACAGTTTCCGGGGTGGAACAAACGCCGTGAGTGATGATTGGAGAATCTCTTGCACGTCCAGTGACTGCATTTTTTTGCTATCATTAGACAGGCATGAGGATCGCGTAATTTTAGAGGTTTGCTAGTTTATCTAGAACCCTCTCAACCGTCTGTACTCTGTTCCCGGATATATCCGAGCCCAGCGAACTGACGGCGGTCTGACAGCAGATTTTATTCGTTCAACCAATGGAAAAAAAAAAAAAAAATATTATTATTATTATTATTATTATTATTATTATTATTATTATTATTATTATTATTATTATTATTATTATTATTATTATTATTATTATTATTTATTATTATTATTATTATTATTATTATTATTATTATTATTATTATTATTATTATTATTATTATTATTATTATTATTATTATTATTATTATTATTATTATTATTATTATTATTATTATTATTATTATTATTATTATTATTATTATTATTATTATTATTATTATTATTATTATTATTATTATTATTATTATTATTATTATTATTATTATTATTATTATTATTATTATTATTATTATTATTATTATTATTATTATTATTATTATTATTATTATTATTATTATTATTATTATTATTATTATTATTATTATTATTATTATTATTATTATTATTATTATTATTATTATTATTATTATTATTATTATTATTATTATTATTATTATTATTATTATTATTATTATTATTATTATTATTATTATTATTCTGGAGATTTATGCCGAAAGAATTAGACCAGTTCAACGCGCACAAGAATTACAATGGTTTCATACCATGACTGAAGATATGGAATCAGCATTGTATACAGATTCGACTATAGATTTAGCCCATCTATTCGATCGTGTACACGATAGTTTAAATGGTCCTCCAAAAGAATGAAAATTTTAAAAAATTACTTTCATTTTTTGTTTTTTAATTTTAAACGTTGCAAACATAAGTAAATAAATAATTTTAATAACAATAGTAATAAATAATATTAGTAATATTAATAATAATAGTAATAATGATAAAAATCATGTAATATAAAAATTAAAAATTCTTAATTAAATTTTTTAAATAAATTTTCAAAATGTTTATTTAAAATTTTTTCTAAACATAAAATATTTTTATAGCATCGTCATCATCATCATCATCATCATCATCATCATCCCTCATAGAAACATCAACACCAGTTGAAAACTATGCTACGCTTCTTTCTGTCACAGAAGAAGAAGAAGAAGAAGAAGAAGAAGAAGAAGAAGAAGAAGAAGAAGAAGAAGAAGGGGAGGTAGAGTGGGGAGCCACAAATGTATCAGAGAGAGAACAGTTGGGTATGTTTACGAGCAGTAGCAGCGTCAACCATGGACATAGTAATAGCAGCGAGGGGGGGGAGTCCAACGCATATGTAAGTGAGAGCGTCAATAGGAATTAGTATGCACGAGAGAGTGAATCGTGCGTGAGTGGAGTATAAAATGTTCAAATAGGTGGCGGTAGAGGCACTAGTGCGGAGTAATTTTCAATAAGACCCCCGGGCGTAAGATTCGATATTAATCAACAAAGGAATCATTACATAAGAAAATTTCAAATGAATGCGACAAGATAAGTACTTTGCATGCGTCCCCCTACAGAAAATTTTAATCCTGTTTTATGGTTAGAATTGGTTTGCGGGATATTCACGCGTATTTGATATCGTTAGAGAAGAAAATGACTTACTAGAAGAGTGTTACACCTCCGGATCACGGATTTTGCTTAAACTTCGGGATCAGTTTTAAGATGATAAAATATGGAAAAAGCTGAAGTTATAGTCATAAATACTCAATATTTCCCTAGTTACAGGCAATTAAAGAAAATCACTAAAAAAGTTACTAAATTTTTTAAACGCATATAGTTGTTTAGCATTGATAGCTACAAGCTTGAAACTTTTTTAAATTAAAGCTGAGCTCTATCCTTTCGAAACAGTAGTTACAGCATATCAAAATATTATTTTTCCCCAAAGTTAGAGCGTAATAAGGATTGATCTAATTTCAGCTTTTATTATTAATCAATGTTTTAAAAAAAACAATCAGGTCCAATGTTTCATCATGCTCTAACTTTTGGGAAAAAATAATATTTTGACATGCTATAACTACTAATTCAAAAAGATTTGAGCTCAGTTTTCATTTAAAAAAACAGTTTCAAGCTTGTAGCTATCAATGCTAAAGAACTATATGCGTTTAAAAATCTAGTAACTTTTTCAGTGATTTTCTTTAATTGCCTGTAATTAGGAAAATATTGAGTATTTATGACTATAACTTTAGCTTTTTCCATATTTTATCATCTGAAAACTTATCCGAAGTTTGAGCAAAATCCGTGATCTGGAGGTGTGACACTCTCCTAGTTAGTAGGAATTACTGTAAAAAGTATTCACTTTAGTCATGGCCCAGCCGGAATGTCACTTAGACCGATTTTGAATTTTAATTACGACGATTTATGAAACTTATAAGTAATTTAACTCAAAGTAACGAAAATTTTCAGATTGATGATAGTTTTATTTTAGAGGCAACGTATATCAATTTACCTCGAGGTACCGTCGGAAAAATAAATTAAATATTAACATATCGCAGAAAAAATCAATAGTTTGTATACAGAATAAAGATAATTTGTGTTTGCCACGAGCCTTAGTTGTTGGAGAGATGTATGTGAATTATAAAAAAATTATTCAATCGATATGAAAAATAAGTGGACTGTCATTCGCGATGGACGTAGATCTATGCAAAAAGAGAACGCTTTGCAGTTAATAAAAAATGCTGACCTGGAATATTCCAGAGGAAGGCTGGGGGGTTCCGGAGATAGATAAATTTCAGAAGTACTATACTAGACTTGGCATTGCAATACAAGTATATGATAAAAGTAATTTTGGAAGCGGAGAACCACCATTTTTAATGGTCGTGCGTTAATTGAGCAATCCCAAAATAATGTGGATTTGCATCAAGTTATAAATTTATATTATGATTCTGATGAACATCATTATCATACTATTTTAAATGTATGGAGCAGCGGGTAATAAATTTTTCTGCGAATATTGTAATAAATGTTACAAATGTAAAGGAAAACGGTATAATCTTTGAAGTGTAACGAATGCCATAGAACATTTTTCAATAATGCTTGCTACAAAAATCATCAAACAAATGGAAGTTATAAGGCCAAAAATAAAAATTTGCGAACTTGTTAAAATTTGTCAAGTTTGTAATAAAGTTACCCATGCTCACAGAGACAAGCATGTATGTGGAGTTAATTGGTAAGCTTTGTCGAGGAAAACATTCTGTTAACAAGTTATGTTACATGCGTCCTCTGTCCACGAATGACTATGCCAATGGAAGCAACTTTAAAAATAAAGAAAACTTTGTTTGTATTCTACGATTTAGAAACACAGCAAGATACAGAATTTAGACGTCATACTACCACGCGATTACACGTTCCTAACCTCTGCGTTGTTCAGCAAACGTGTGATGATTGTTGGGAGAATAATGATTTTTTCAAAGATGCGATACTTTGGTATTCGAGAACATTTATTTTAAGAAAACCAATTAGACAATTTTTAGATATGTATATTCGCGAGAGAACAGTTTTTAACCAAATCATATGCATTGTACACAATGCTGGTGGTTTCACACACAATTTATGCTGAAAGAATTAGTAAAAAATATAATCAGACATCACCCCAGGTGATTTTAACGGACAAAATATAATTTTTTGTTACAATGCGGTCGAACAAAATTCATCGATAGTTTAAATTATTTCCACATGAAACTACACATTAACAGAAACTTTTGGCTTACCGCCCAGCGCGAAAAAGGGCTACTTTCCTCATCTGTTTAATACCGTAGGGAATGAAATTATGTAGGTCCACTGCCAGATCCGCATTTTTACGCGCCTGATTCCATATCGCATGAGGAAAGAGAGAAATTTTTACGTGTTACAATTCCGAAACTTTGAGTGGACGCGAATTTGATTTAAAAACGAAATCGTAGAATATTGTCGCA